>JALJCO010006567.1:0-507752 GCA_023101725.1 Atherinomorus stipes
ACGAACTTAAAAAAGAAGAAGAAACTGATGGTGGAGCCGTTTACGAACGTTCACGTGGCATAACAACGCATCCCGGGGGTTTAGTACGAAGTACGTGTGTCGTAAATCAGATGGCGTTTGAGTTTATACCGTTAGCTTGCTAGCAGTTGGCTAGTCTGTCTACTGTTCACCACGGTCCTCATCCACAATAAAGCAGAACGTTCCACAAGCAGCGAAACTTACCGACAGCAATGCGTGTTAGTCCCTAACAGCTGGAATCAGCTCCTTTCCAAACGTAGTGATGATGTCGTCTTTGCCTGGTTTAATCCCAAACTAGTGAAAGTTGCTCCTGTATGGAGGAGGTGAGGACGACACGGAGCAGAACTGAACCTGCTGCAGGCTGCAGATTGTTGTGGCCTCTTTTGGTTTTAACAAAGAGTCTAAACGAAAGTTTAAGCCGCTTTCTAACTCAGGTTTTTCAGACAAATTTCAAATGAGGTCCAACACGAATAATATCCATGTTTTAACAAGAAAAATGCCGTTTCCGGGTGATGACTCCCTTGCCAAGTTAGTGTAATGGTGATAGAAATATAACACAGCAACGCAGCGTCGGTATTTTGTTATTCGTCATCAAAATACAGATTTATTCAATATAATTTAAAAAACAACGATCTCTGTTTGTTTCGTCGGGTTACTTCAATCTTTATGAATGATATGAGTGCGTGTTTGGCCGCAGACTCCAATACAAAACAGGCTTTTTGCCCCCTGGTTGCGCGTGCAACTGCCAATGTTTGTAAACGGAAACCCATCTATTTGTTCCGCTTCAACCTTTGCAACAGTTCTGCATACCTGGGAAAAAATTATTATTACTATCTACATATTATTTCTGACCATCAAATATGTGGTTTCAAACAAGTTGTAAATTGTAGGGCATACATACAGTAGTAATCTACGACATCCCATTTACTCAACATTTACTGTTATTCTGTAAATATTACAACTCTCCACCCCCCAAAAAGTATTTAAAAACTTTAATGAAGTATGATTTTTTTAAATGAAAGTAGGATTTTCCGAGAAAAAAATTTGAACTATCTTTTTACATTTCAAGAATTTCTTGACAGTTGTTTTAGTTATTATTTGCCATTGTTGCATATTCTTGTTTACAAAATGGAGAGAAACATGTATATTTCAACTTAAAATAGTGCTGGAGCTGAGCTCTATCAGTGAAAAATATGTCAATGGTTTATTCACAGTTGATTTTTCAACATTGTATCAACTGACGTTATTTCAACCGTTTTTTTAATGTTTCAAGTCGGACGAATGCCAGCTGGGATCGGTGTATGGACTGGTATTAAGTAATGTATCTCTTACCGGTGGTTTGGGCACAGCAGTGCTCTTCAACATGCGTCTCTGTCCGGGATGTGTCAGGCAGTCGCTGTCACTGAAGTGAACTTGACAGAGACGCATTTTCTTCACTCACACTGCCTTCGTAGAGATGTTCATCCCGTTGCCACGAGCCAAAGATGCCTAAGCGGTACATTTGTTACAGGAAAACTGTGGAAGTGTGTGCCAGCAATGTGTTTATTCCCACAGCCAGGGAAATCAAACGTTCGTACCATTTCCTGAGTTTACAGCTGCTGCGGCGTACTGTACTGTTGAGCTAAACTGATGTCTGTTTCCAGGTAACGGCTTGCGCAGGTACGCGGTGGAGTGATATCGGCCAAAAAATAGTGTGAATTTAAATCAAAGTCTGACATGAGGCCGGAATGTTTTTGAAATTCTTGAAATAGTCTAACAAAACACAAGCATACCTTCTCTAGCTCAAAAACCTTTGGAGAACGGTGCCCCCATACAGCTCTAGAACTACTTTTTCCCCGGTACGTTACAGGCTGTTTCTCAGAGCAGGAGGCTCGGTGACAGGAGAGACACTGTTGCATCAGAGCTGCAGATGTGAATGTTTCGCACAACTTTACTCTAAAAACCTGAACTACCCCTTTAAGGTGGAAAAACACCTCTCAGCTTCAGCTGTCGTCATTGGAGTGGTTATGAGGGTGGGGGGGGGGATGGGGGGGGGGGGGAGGGGAGAAGAAAAAAAAAAGAGAAAAGAAAAAAAAAAAAATCTGGGGGATGATGATGGAGGATGATATGAATGATATGGAGGGAAATGAGGAGAAATGAAAGAATAAGAAATGGGAAAGGATGCAATAGGAGGAAATAAAATGAGGCTCTCTGTCTTAGGTTGGTGGGATGGGGATTTTTTGTGGGGAGTGGGAGGGGAAGATAAAAGGAATATGAGAAAAGAATATATATATAAAATTTGAAAAAAAGAAAGAATGAAGAAAGAAAATTTATATATCGAAATGGAATAAAATGAATATCCGAATGGAAGAGAAAAGAGAAGGGAAAAGGGGAGGATAATAGGGGAAAAGGAAATATAAGAAAAGGAATATGAAAGAATATGAAAAGGGAATAAGAGGAATGAGAAGGAAAATATGCTGGAAGGATATTGGAAGAGAAAGGTGTGAAGGAGATGATTCAAAACTGTCAAGAAAAATAAAAGGGAATTTATGGATGATGAAATAGATGATGGGATGGGGAGTAGGAGTGAAATGTATTGGATAGATAGAAAAAATGGATGGATAGAGAAGTGAAAAAAATAGATGATAAAGTCTCCACTAGGGATATCTGTATAAAGAGATATAGAATGAGTATGAATGTCTATATATATATATGATTATCAGAGGTGAAATGGAAGGAGAGGAAGGAGAAGAATGCATGGCTTCCGAGGGGAATATGAAAGGGATGATAAGAAGGAGGAAAAAAAAAAATCTTATCGAGATCAGGAAGCAGAGCCTCAGGGGTGAAATGAGTGTCTGTGAGGCTAAAGATAAGGAGGGATTTATAGAAGGAGATGGGAAGTATGGGAGATGCTCTGAGAGAAAATGGGAGAGGGTGGATGGGGAGGGAAAATGGAAATCAAGGAGAGAAAAAATGAGGAGAGGGGATGAAAAAGGGGGGAGAATGAAATAATGGGATGATCTGGAAGCGGAAGCTCTCTCACTCTAAAGAGATGAAGAGGGGATGAGAATGGATGGAAAAGCTGAGTCTCAAAAGAAGAAGGAGGGGGGGGAAAGAGGGGAAAATGAAAAGGAGATGATGAGATCAGAAAGAAGGGGGGGGAGGTTGGGATCGGGATGCAAGATGGATAACTCCAAAGGCGAGAAGAAGATGAATAGAGATCGAGGAGGGAAATGGCTGTCAAGGCTCCAAAACCTATCAGAAGCACAAGGAAGCAGAAAAATAGGAGCGCAGATCTCTCGCATCCGCCGAAGCAACTAAAAGAAAAATAAAGAAAAGGGCGGAATGGGTGAGTATATAGAGAGAGGCTATGGGCCTCTATAGGGGAGGAATCAAAGGAAGAGGAGTGTATGGAGTGAACTTGGCTTCTAGAAAGAGATGATATAGGAACTGCCAGGGGGGGGATGGGAGAATAGGAAGGGAGAAAGAAAGAGGAGACTAATGCAGCATGTCGAAATGGGAAAATGGATGATGCGGAAAAAATGGAGAAAAGGGGGGTTAATTCGGAATAAAGGAGAAAAGGAAATCAAAAAAGGAAAGGAAGATGAGGGGGGGAGAGCGGCAGAGGGGGGAGGAAATGGGGGAAGATGGAGGTAGAAATGAGAGGGAAAATAAAAAAAAAATAAAAAGGGGGGGGGAAATGAGAAGAAAAGGGGAGGGAAATGAAGAGATATTCCCGGGAGCAGGAGGAAAGGGAGATGATAAAAAAAGAGAAGGGAAGGTAAATAAATCTCCGGGAAGGGGGGGAATAATAGCAAGGGAATGCGAATGAATGAGAGGGGGGGGGGGATGGGGGGAGAGAGGAAATGGAGGAAGTGGAGGATGGTCGGGGGGGGAAGTGAAAATGACAAGGGGCGAGGGGGGGAGTGAAGGGAAAGGGGGGGGGGGGGGAGGGAGATAAAGAAAGGGAGGAAGGGAGAGGGAGGGAGGGAGGGAGGGGGATAGAAAATAAAAAAAAAATATCGAAAAAAGCAAAAAAACCAAAAAAAAAAAAAAAAGGAAGGAATATAGAAATAAATAAAAAAAAAAAAAAAAATAAAAAAATAGGGGGGGAAAAATAAAAATAAAAAAAAAAGAATAAATAAATAAACAATGAAATCTTGAGGTATTTCATAACATTTGAAAACGCCGCGATATTTCAGTGTATTAGGGTTTTACCAACCCTTATTGAATAATCAGGTGACCCCTTTTACGAAAAAATAAAGCAAAACAATTTGCACAATCAATACACATTGATACACATCAATCAACACATATAATGATATGTGTAAATAACACATCTCTCTCATGTAAATATCATATCGCGATATATCGTTACATTGCGCAGCCCTAGGGGAAACAAACCCAAATTCGGCTGATTTGGAACCGCCATTACGAGACCTGCTGAAGACTTTACAGGCAGACACAACATGATTCTGCTTGGACCCAAGCTAGCTCTCTGTAGATTGCACGATAGGATCATAACCACCATCTAAATGAGGTTATCAAAAATGATCAAACTTGAATACTACAGCTTTAAGAGACCAATTTTTTTTTTTAAGTATTTTACCTTCAATAAAGAAAAAGTTGCTGTCATGCAACTAGTCAATGGAATAATCGCTAGAATGTTTGATTCCCTAAATAACAATATTCCTGATTAAAGTAGCATGTTTTGTTGAAAATGGTCTCCTACGTGCAGTTTTTGCAGCTTGGTGACTAATTTCAGGGCCATTATTCTGCGCAGGGATTTGGTTATTTGCTGCTTAAAAGCTGCAAAAGCATTTGACCTGCATGTGCTGTGTCAGTGCTACAAGATTCTGCTTAATCTGCACTGGAATGATAAAAATTCATTAACAAGTGATTTGACCTTTCCTTAGCAATATCATGATCATGTTGCATTCCACAGTAATTACCAGATTTATCATCCACTTAACATATACGCTGTGCTGTGTTTGTTCCCTTGAGTAGATTTCACACTGATAGTCGCGTTGCCCTCTTTCACCTTTAGTGGTTTTTTGCACTTGAGCTTTTCAGCCTCGCCTTGCATCTTTTTACAACTAGTTTTCTTCTTTTTTTTCAGCAAATCAACAGATTGCTGTGTATGAGCTCCACTTCTTTGGTCCAGATCGGTTAGATCAGTACCCCTACCGTAGGGTACCAAAAAAGTAGGCCGGGTCGGGTCGGATATAAGGGTACCTGTCCCAGTTTTTATCTGTGGAGACATAAAAAAAACGTGGACCAATCCGGCCCGACCCTATGGTGGAAAAGGAGCTAAGGTCTAGTAAATTAGTATTTGTGGCCAAATCAAGTCATTGTTTTCTGTCAGAAAAAGTATTGTAAAGTGATGAAAGATCACTTACCAGGAACACCAGAGATCCCCTGCTCTAACAAACCAAATTTTCTGTGCTTGTTGGGATGTTTCTGTCAGACCGGCGATTTAAATTCAACTCAGAATGGACAGCAGGCAGGACTTCTGTCTGTATGACTCAGTTCCTGAAAGAAAAGACAGTGACACCACTGTCGGTTGAAAACATCACATTTGAGCCGCTTACAAAAAAGGTTTTACGGATTATATCTGTCTTTGGTTTCAAATACAGTCATTGCTGAAAGGCTACACTTATTAAAGGAGTAGTACACCCACTGAACAATGCCTTCATTTTCTACTCACCCTCATGCTAAGCAAGACTCTGGAGCACTTTTTTAATATCTCAAATGCAGCCGGAGATCAGACAGATTTTCGTACCCCCCCCCCCCCCCCAACTTTCATATGATGGAAGTGACCGGGGCCTCGAAACCAAAAAAGATCCATAAACGTCCACAAAAACTTGTCAATATTCCTCCATACTGCTCCTCCAATGTAATCCAAGTGTTCTGAGTGGGTAGCGTCCAGAATTTACTGGAAACATCGTCATTTAGTAAATTTTTATAGCCTAAACAGTAGGGCTGTGTCCAAAGATCGATTTTTCTTATCTTTTTTTAAAATGACCATTTAATGTACTGCCCCCAGTTAAGTGCAGTGGCTCAGCTGCTCCGCTAGGGGGAGATAGTGAGCTGGACAGAGTGTAGGACTACTGAAGCTAGTGCAGTGCCAGAAGAAGACTAAGTGGGGCTGGTAAAAGTAGTTTCTAAAAATTCAGTCTAAACAGAGCAGAGGAAACATCTGCCTGTAAGTACTTTAATAAAGGCAGTTAATGTTCATGATCGAGGTGAAATTGATACTTTCTATTTTGTATGTTATCTTTGAAGTTACACCCTAGATGCTAATTCCGTTAGCATGTCAATGGCATTTTCCATTAATAGTTAGCATCGAGCTAGCGGGTTAGTCGCTAGTTGTTTTAAATTTTAAATGCTGACTTGCGGTGTATTTTGCCTCACTGAATCATAATTTTGTGAATTTTTATTAGTTTGTTTCCTGTTATTTGAATTACTGTTGTGAATGTGGTCTTTTTTAATTTGGAGGGTGTGAATAATTTTGTGGATGACTGTATCTGGGGAGAGGGTTTGGTGCTTACAGCCACCATTAACTACATTACTTCATTCATTCGTTCTAGAATATTAATATAATACTAGCATTAATATGTTGCATAACTACAGAGTTATGGAATTCGGGTAAAGGCTAAAAAATTTTTCAATACCAGCAAACCAAGTTGAGATCGAATCGAGATCCGATCGAGATTTAAATCGGATCGAAATCTGACTGGATCGGACAGATCAAAAATAATCGATTCAAAACCATAAGAATCTGAATCGAATCGATTCTTGAAATCTGAATCGATACCCAGCCCTACTAAACAGTAGAACATGACACGCTGCAGCAAGCAGCTCTTTCAAGGCTGCTTGCTGCTGTGTGGACGCTCTCTCTGCTTTGCTCCTGCTTTGCTTTCTCTTTTGCTTGATTTTATACAGATTTCCCCCCCCCCCCCTTTTTTTTCCCTTTTTACTTTCAGTTACTTTTGGATACTTGTAAATTACTGGGAGTCATACATATTTTCACTGAAACTACGATATTTTTTAGTTCTTTTATCTTCAGCACTCTGTGTGTGTGTGTGTGTGTGTGTGTGTGTGTGTGGCCTACACACAGCTGAAGCTTGGAAAAGGTGCTAACGCTAGGCTAATTGCAACAAGATGCCTCCTCTCCACAGTCAACTACCAAGCTCTCCTACAGAAGATAACAACACTGGAGATCAGAGTTAATCACATAGAAGTTAATGTGGAGGTAAATGGACTGTGTGGAAATTAAACAACTCTGCCTGCAACCCAAAACAGCAGAGTCGAGCGAGCTAACACAAGGCTTAAAGTGCTGATGACACGACCTTAAAGGTTGAATATGGAACACGGACAGAACAGCGACATCACGTGTGTCTAGGTTGTAGTTGCAACAGCAGAAAAACAACTCCAGCCGTTTGGATGCCAGGCTCACTGCCGATACGTAAGTGACCAACAGTCTGCAGCATGTCCCAGGGCCTGAAATTCACTGCGGGATTGCGGGAATCGCGCATAATACCATCAACTCCTGCAAACTTCGCTCTTATAATGCGGGAAATTCCCGCTTGCAATTGCAGCGACGTAATGTGCAGTAATGTGAACGTTTGCATCAGAGCCAGAAAATGACGTAGAATAAAGGGCTCGACACGCTTGAGGCGACATCGCTCCCTCTCCTTTCATTCAGAAGGAGTGACGTCGCCTCCCGCGTCGGCCCTTTAGTAAAGCACGCGCTCCCTTTCTCTCTCGATCTCTCTGACCCGTCAGATGTCGCAGCTTTCCTCATGTTTATAAACCAGCTATTGTTGGCGGATTTCCCGCCGGTAAGAGGATACTTTCACGGAGTCTTATAACGTAAATGTAACTTCGGGTCACCTGAAGGGAACCTGGTCTGGACAAAACACCAGTAAAGATCTGCGCTGTGGCAGCGCCGGTGTCGGTCTCGTTTATGACCCAAATCCTCTGGATCCTCAGGTAGCGCCGGTGCCGGTTACGTTACCAAGCAGCCCAAAGAAAAGTTTAAGCCTAACGGGCTCTTATCCGTGTTTGATCGTAATGATGGAGACACAAGCTGCTCAGTTTAATGTTGGTGTGATGAAACCATCATCAGTGCTCACATGGCAGCTCAATGTGAGATCGATTCATAGATAAAGATAGTATTGATAAGTAATAGGTTGATATTATGAATACATTTTATATTTTGATGCATAGGCTAAACAGCATTAGATATGTCATATTAAAAATCGAAATTTGGTATTATTTTGGAGAAAGAAGCTGATTTGGAGAATGTTTCCTCATCATTTTCTCACATTCTCACTGCTCTTCACTTGTTCTTGTTTATCTTACCTTCTTTTATTATATTTTCTGTGTTTTTATTTTCTTAACTATTAAGTATCTTTGGGTGTTCTTAAAGGTGTTCTTAAATGTGTTATTATTATATTCATTAAGTGTCTGACAGTTTTCTAGCCTTGCATATAGAAGATGCTCCGTCTTCCCCAAGACCAGTTTTATTTTAACAGAACTTTTATCAAATGCAAGAGATTACGTAGAGGAGAGAGAACAGAACCGAGCTGGAAGAAAGAACTACCAGAATAATGCAGTTGAAAGATGCAACAGATTACTGCAATATATACTTTTTATACTGAGTTGGTAAAAACTGATGATGGCTGATAAAGAGAATGGAGACGGGACAAGAGAGCTGTCTAAGATGGAAACTAAGAAGGACGAAAAAGATAAATTAATGCTCCCTGTTATTCTGAGGTACGGGTAGGACGCTGTAAGACCTGTGGTAAATCGCCCTGTAAATATCCCCCCGAAAGTATGCAAATCCCCCCTTGGTGAAGCATGTAAGGGGGGAATTCCCCCCCCATTTTGAGAAGTGAATTTCAAGCCCTGTGTCCAACAAGTAACACAGAGGAGTTTATGACTGACAGCTAACGTTAGCCATGTTAGCAAACAAGCTAGCTTACCGAGGAAAATGTTTATGTGGGTCCATTTAGGTGAAGTCTTCACCTAAATTTACTCCAGGTTTTGCTCTTCTCAGGTCACTCCTCCTCAGAAACAGATAATATCTCCAGGACTCTGAATCAGCTGCTTCACTCGTCATCTCCACGGTTTTCCCCTGTACCAGCCTGACTATGACCAAAATATTGTGTCCACACAGAGATCGTATTTGGCAACCCGCAATGGCGGCGTGTATTGGCTTATAGACCATAAATAAAATGCCATTATCGAACCCATAAAAATGTATTTTATAATTATTTTTAGGCTAAATGTAATTTTTCTGGGAAATGTTGTACTTTCATTCTGTACATCCCCAAACGACCTGTGTATGTATTATTTTATAAAAAAAATATAGCTTTTAATAAAAATGTTCCATATTCAACCTTTAACTTCAAGTAACTTTGCCATACAACACCACAGCAAAACAAAATAAGTAATTCTGTGCAGTTAGAAGTTAATCAGACATGTATTTACATAAATATCCGATGTTTAGGAGGCTCGGCTAAAGGCTAATAGCTTCTCAGTCCTGAAACGAGCCGCCATGTTGTGATGTCGGCGACGGTAGTTGCGGTCCGCCCATTGAGTTACATGTATAATCTAAGCCGTGGAAAACATGAAAGATGCTCCAGAACAACTAGATTGGAACTGGTTTGTGGGGTGGGATCATCAGCCAGTTCAGAAAAGTGGGATAATGCTGAGGAATTTGGGGAAATCACATTTTACAAGCTAGAATCAGAGGAGAACTGTAGCAGCTGCCTACAGTCTGTCTCCACCCTCAGGTCCACTGGTTCAGCTAAAAGCCTGCAAGACCACACCGAGGGAATTGGAAATGTAAGGAGAGACCCGGAACAACAAAAAACAGACAACAGACCCAAAAAAGAGTTTGACATACACTGGAGCCAGGCGTGACAGAAATGAGGCACTCGTCCCCTGTGTTAGCTCGCAGCTAACAGCAGCCGAAAGCTAGCTGCGGTAAATAATTAGCCTTTAAAAAATGAGAAGATAACAACTTCCATGGTTCCAGTGGAGTTTTAAATAGTTCCCGTTTATAAGGATGAAGATGGAGGAAAGGATGCATCTTTGGAAGCAGCTGGAGGAGATCTGATGACCAGAGACATCCTCATATAACCGAGCAGCAGGTCTCTGCCGATAGCAGGAGCTGTATGACCGATGTGATGAAGCAACGATGGATGAAAAAGAAGATTTCCGAGGAGATTATCGCAGTTTCATTGTGTTAGAAGTCTCAACACGCTGGTTCCTGAACTTTCAGTAAACAGATGCTCTAGACGATCAGAGAGGTCCGGTTGCTGCCTGTTTACCAGTGAGTACGACTCATAGGTACGACTCCGATCTGCTTTTCCTTATCCTCTTCAAAATAAAATCCGAATCTGTAGAATACCTAAATAAACTAACGCTGCACTTACGAGCTTTTAACCATTAACTGTCAACACAATTTGAAGGCTGAGTCGTTACTGTTTTTCTGTAAAACTAGAAAAGGAGCTTAAAAACCGCAATGAAGCCACTTCAATGTAAAATGAGCAGCGAAGAAGAGTACTCTTGCTGACGTCATATCCGGTTTCGGCTCACAGCGCCACAGTCTGGTCAGAAAAGCAGCAATGTTTTCTAATAACTCATCTATTCAGCTGCGCTTGTTTATGTTACATAAGTCATCATGAAGGACGTTTTGGTCTATAAAGCATGGAAAAAATGTCAAAAACGTGTCATCAGCACTTTAAAGGCAAAGATAACTCAGCCCTGAAAAAGGCTGCCTCTGTGAGTAACAACAAATCATCCAGTGATAATCCTCTTGGTGCAACCGGCAAAAACCGAGCGCAATTGGAGAAAAACAAAACTACAGGTTCATTATGACATCCATAAAGAGAAACTTTACTTTTATAATTTACAGCTGAGGAATGCAAGGAATTTGTATTTTTCTGACATCATCACTAAAAACGGTCATAATGCTCGGGCCTTATTTGCTACAGTCGACAGGCTAACAAACCCTCCTGTGTCAGTAGCACCTGAATTTTATTCCACCAAAGCCTGCAATGACTTTGCCAAATTTTTCACAGACAAAATCCAAATTATTAGACAAGCTGTTGGTTCAACAACAGCAGGTTCAGGTCTTGTACTGTGTCCACCAAGTCTAAACACCATGACACAGTTTTATCCCATTACTAGCAAAGAACTGGAGGACATCTTGCATCAACTGAACTCCTCCTCTTGCTGTTTGGACATCCTGCCCACTGGTTTTTTAAAAAAAGGTCTCAAAGACCTTGGAGTAGGGCTGGATGATATAGAAAAAAAAAGATTATTGATGAAAAAAAATCTGTATTGATCGATATCGATATTTATCAAAAAAAAAAAAAAAAAAGCCATTATCAAATTAAAAGCTATTTTAGGTGCAGCTCTGGCCATTAAAGCTTTTGCTGAATGACCTACTCATAAAAAAGATCAAACTAAAGCCGTTTTCAGACTTGCATTGCAGAACATGAGCGGTAAAGTCCATCCGCTCTTTAAACAGACTCGTCTTTTCAAACATGCTGCTTCCTTGCGGTCTTATCGTGTCCCGGCGCTTTCAGACATCAGGAAATGTTGCAGAAAAGTCAGCACAGCCCCGCTCTCCCTTCAACTCTGTCCAGAACATTTTCTTGTGCGTTCAGCCAAAACAACGTGCCGCAACATTTCCGCTCTTGTGACATGTAGACCAGCCGGTACATGTCCGCTACATCTCCGAGGTAAAAGAGCGGTACGCATGTCTGAATGCAACATTATAAAGGACAGAGTTCGCAATATTACCGCTTTCTAGTGCAAGTCTGAAAGGAGCATAACACTGAATTCCAATTTAGCCTTTGACTGGGTCTGCGTTTGTGATTGGTTTGGAGGAAGTAGTGACTGTAGTATCATGCTACCTGATAGGCTACAGCGGAAAACTGTGCTTCTATATTGAACTTTTATTGACCCTCTTTTTTTATATTGAAAAAACCTCTATCGATCGATATATATTGATATTGAATTATCGTCCAGCCCTACCTTGGAGTCAGATCTGCTTCAGATTGTGAACTCCTCTTTAACGTCAGGTGTTTTTCCAGAGTCACTGAAAACAGCTGTGATCAAACCTCTGCTAAAATACAATAATCTAGACAGATGAGCAGCTACAGGCCGATCTCCATCTTCATTTTTAAAAGAAAAGGCAGTTTTTCACCAGCTGAAGGACTTTTTAAGAGAAAACAACCATTATGATGTCTTCCAGTCAGGTTTCAGACAGCACCACAGCACCGAGACTGCTCTGACCAAAGTCATAAATGACATATGTCTGAATACTGACACTGGAAAAATGTCAGTGTTGGTTTTACTGGATCTCAGTGCTGCATTTGATACAGTTGACCACATTATATTACTCCAACGACTGGAGAAGTGAGTGGGTCTCTCTAGTTCTGTACAAAACTGGTTCAAAACGTACTTGGAGAACAGGAAGTACTTTGTGTCAGTAGGTAACTTTACATCTGAGCGGACAAAAATGACCTGTGGAGTTCCCCAGGGCTCTATCCTGGGGCCTCTTCTGTTTAACATCTACATGTTCCCACTGGCTCAGGTTATAAAGAACAACAATATTAGCTACCATAGCTACGCAGATGACACACAGCTATATATTACAGTGTCACCAGGAGTCCGGGGCCCTGTACAGGCTCTTGGTAAATGTACTGAGGAGATTAATGACTGGATGTGCCTCAACTTTCTTCAGCTGAACAAAAACAAAACTGAGGGAGTATTTTGGAGCCAAGAAGAAACGACAGCAGGTTGTCACAGAACCTCAGTCCATACACCTAAAAACCACCAATCAGGCCAGAAATCTGGGTGTAGTGATGGACTCAGACCTAAACTTTGAAAAACACATCAAAGCGATACTATCAGCCGACTATCACCTGAAGAACATCTCAAGGATAAAAGATCTGATGTCTCAGGAAAATCTGGAAAAACTAGTCCATGCATTCATCTTCAGTCGGCTTGATTACTGTACAGCGTCTTTACTGGTCTACCTAAAAAATCAGTTAAACAGCTGCAGCTCATTCAGAACTCTGCTGCCCGAGTTCTCACTAAGACCAGAAAAGTGGACCACATCAGTCCAGTTCTCAGGTCTTTACACTGGCTGCCGGTCCATCAGAGAATAGACTTTAAAGTTCTGCTGCTGGTCTATAAAGCTCTGAATGGTTTTTAGGCCCAAAATACATCAGTGACCTCTTGACCCAGTATGAACCTACTAGACCCCTCAGGTCATCTGGATCCGGTCTTTTATCAGTTCCCAGAGTCAGAACCAGACATGGAGAAGCTGCATTCAGCTTCTATGCTCCACATGTCTGGAACAAACTCCCAGAACATCTCAGATCAGCTGAAACACTTAGTTTATTTAAATCCAGGCTGAAGACCCACCTGTTCTCAGCTGCATTTACGTAATTTTATTCAAGTTAAAATTTGCACATCTCTATATTCTCTCTTTTTAATCTTAAATGCTTTTAATTTTGAATCATGCTTCTAATTTGTTTCTCCCTTTTGCTTATAATGTTTTATGTAAAGCACTTTGAATTGTT
Organism: Atherinomorus stipes; assembly: GCA_023101725.1. Taxonomy (NCBI): domain Eukaryota; kingdom Metazoa; phylum Chordata; class Actinopteri; order Atheriniformes; family Atherinidae; genus Atherinomorus; species Atherinomorus stipes. The sequence goes on from JALJCO010006567.1 coordinate 13,611, forward strand.
CTGTACATGAAATGTGCTATACAAATAAACTTGCCTTGCCTTTCTACTTGCGCGTTTGTGCGCGTTCACGACACTACGGAAGCCGCAGCGTTCAGCGCCTATTCTGCCGATAATGCAAGCATAGAAGAGGATATTAGTTGTTCACATTGTGCTAAGAGCGAACGAGCTGCGGACAAACCGGGACAAACAGAAGCGGGGTTGGCTATTGATTCAAAACAAAGAAAGAAAGAAAGAAAGAAAAAGAGAACGCACACTCGTCTGCCTCGGTTTCCGTGGTGTCGCAGGAGCGCGCTTTGCGGGAGCTAAATGTAGTACATTTTCACTGCACTACACCTGGAGTTTTGTGCTGTTGTGACTTATATTTGTGAGGTTTTTACTCTAACATGCGTTTTTATTTTAAAGTTGGGACAACAAAACAATTCTCATCCATCATAAATGAGAAGGATGATGAATTTTCTTCATCAGGAGAGCTGAGGTCCACTTCAGGTCTGCCGAAAAATCAGCAGCCATAACTTTCCTTCTGACCTCTGATATTTAAAATTCCAACTGTGAAGCTTAAAATATGTACCAAAAGTGTGAAGCAGAATCTCCTTTTCTAATTTTAGCGTTTTCTCTTGAAAATATGCCCAAATTCAGATTTTTCATATTCTCTGTCATCTGATCCTCCTCATTCATGATGTCTGTGATAGTTCCAAGGCCCACACATCATCATCCACCGCCCACAACGAGGGCTAGCACCGCAACTGTGCTGAAAATCCAAATTTAAGCGTATTTTGCAAAGAGAAAGCATATCAGAGAGAAAGTTCCTGCATGACATGGGTGACCCGTGCCCTTCTTATTCTGGACACAAGCTACCACCTACATTTGAACTGTGCGTTAGATTTAAGTCCTGTTTGGCCCGGTGGTACTTGGTGTCATATAGCTCTGTACAGTGTGCAGGACTCTGTATGCTTCATGGCCGATAATCACTGAAAATAACAACATCCCAATGCTTTTCTTGAGTGCAGTCAAACTGTCCTTCCACAGGGATATTTCTTACATTTTTTCTTTTCATTTACTTTCAAGGCACAACTACTGACTGACATGGACAAGTATTTATTTTTATTTCACTCCACTCTCAGGCCCTGAGCAACAGTCACTCCTGCTGGATTTCTGACCATCGCAGCTCAGACCTCCACATCCTGAACTATGGTCCACGTGACAGATGCTGTCATCATCAAAGGTGAAACATTTATATCCTTCACTTTTTGTATTATTGTAAAGCACCACTTTAATTGATATCCTCTGCTTGCTAAGAACTGAAACTAGTATTACACTGTGACCTCTAGTTTTTGATTTTTTTTTATTTCCCACAGCAAAATTAAAATGTCTGGCTTCTGCCATTATTGTGACATGCAGAATGCAGGACCCCAATGTAATCCTTAACTCCACTCCCCTCATTTAACGCCAAGAAAACAGAGAGCTTAGTGTTATTATGCATTTGTGTTCACTTAAAAGGATGTTAAATCCAGGGCTGTGCATTGCAGTGATTGGTGAGAGAAAATCCCAGCCTTACATAATAAAATGAGAATAAATATGACATCTGAAAATGTACTAAACTAAAGTGTAATGGGAGACAAGTGAAAATATTTGAAAGTACATGTGATAATGTAAACCGAATTTTACTGAAATACCAGGGTTATTGTGGTATTTTAGAGAACAGCAACATCCAGAGCTTTAGTGGTTTCCTACACTGCAATACCAAACAGTTGTATTAGCTCAAACTTAATAAGGTCATACCAGTTAAATGTCGTTATGCAGTTGACTAAATGATAAAATGTTGAGCTCTCTCAAGATATATGCCACTTTAACTAAATACGGCTCAATATCTGGCTCATTCTACAGAAACATCCATTTTTCTTTCCCTAGCCTTTAGAGAAATATTACTCTTGGAAAAAATGGTTTTGTTCAATTTTTTTAAAGTGTTTTACATAAAAAAAAAACTTAATATTTGACCCGTCACACCATTTGGAGCCATCAGCTTGGTAATATTAGCTTTTTATTCAATTATTAAAACCCCCAAGCACCACAAAAGCGCTCGTACCCACAGTCATTTATGGAGAGAAAGTGCTGTATATTGAGTTTAAAAATGCTTTTTTCTTCCATTCCAAATGCAAAAATGTATAAATAACTAATAAATATATGATGTAAATGATATATTGAATTTCAAGTAAATATTATGAAAAATATTTTAAAAGTAGCCTAGTCGTCCCCCACACTCATGTCACTGGTGTTACCATGCAACAAAAGTCTTTTATTTTGGGAAAAAAAAAATCACACTGATGACATCACTTGAGCTCTTTCCTGAAGATCTCTGAGGAAAAGCCGTGGTAAGAACATTGTCCCTTTTCAGTTATCAGAAATATCAACTTTCATCTCAGAATTTCATGTGAAGTTTTTAGTTGATGTCATTGGTGTTTCCTACTTTATCTGCAGGGAATTGCAAATTAATTTAATTCAAAGTATCAAATGACATAATATAGTGCATAGCTCATGACTAACGTGGTGTCAAGCTCTGCACCAGCCATTTTGTAAAATGCTTTTTTTTGTGAAAATTGTCACTGGTGTTACCTTCCTTATGGCAAACATCACTGAGAATCAGTTAATCAGTAATAAATAAGCATGTTTTGTCTTGTGTATATCACTGGTGTTACTGAGGTTTTCCCTATATTGATTCATAAAATGGGTCATATTTCATATAATAATAAGAATTTTACAAACATACATTTTGCTTTACTCATAAGTAAAGATTCTAACGGAGTAGTACACCCAAAGAATGATGTGTGTTTATTTTCTACTCACCCTTTATGCTCGGCAAGACTCTAAAGCAATTTTTTAATATCTCAAATGCAGCCGGAGATCGGACAGGTTTTCGTTTTCCCTCAACTTTTATTTAATGGAGTTCACCAACGACTGAACCAAAAAGGTCCATAAAAGTCCACAAAAACTTGTCAAAATACTGCTCGTCCAATGTAATCCAAGTGTCCTGAGTGGGTAGCGTCCAGAATTTACAGGGAACGACACCGCACACACATAAATAACAGCAGCACGTGCGCACGTCTGGTGCTGCTGCATCGCTGTAACTCTGGACATTAAAAACTAAATAAAAGCAAAAAACATGAGAGCAGCAAGCTGCATCGTCTGCGGTATCAAGTTCGAGACACTGGATCCTCCACATGGCGGCTCCCGGCGCATCTTCTCCTCTGACTGCACATCAAAACTCTCCAGCTGTCCGAGCGATGTGCAGCACTGCACAGGGCAGGAGTGTTGTAGATTTTCTCAGAGTCTACAGCAGCGTTTCATCCCGCTGGGTCCGAGTCGGACCGTCCGACACCCACCTGCCTTCCTGCAGCCGAAGCAGCGCTCCACCTGGGCACCTGCGCGTGTGTGCGTACTGATGCCTACTTCCTCCTATGTGGCAGTTTTACCAGCGGCACGAAGATGCACGAAGAGTGCAAAGCACTTACTCCTAGAACTACATGTTAATGATTTTAATAAATTGCTGAGATAAATAGAGAAATTCAATTCAGTCTTTTTCTTTTTCTTTGCAAATGGGTTCATTCTTCATCCTGGATATGTGAATACTTATGTTTAAATGACAGTTTGCGGTTTGGTTAATAAATATTTTCATGTTCTGCTGCGCTGCTGCAAACCCTCACTGACTCAAACTTGCGTACACGAACTCAGAGCTGTCGTGAGATTTGATTGTATCCTACGATCACGTTCAAATTGATAAATGCAGAGTCTTGCGTGGAAATGGTCGTACGCACAGATTTTTGGCGTACGATCGTTTGATAAATGAGGGCCAAGGTGCACACTCTTTGGCACAATGCCAACGGCCCCAGCGGCTTGTCCTGCCCGGTGATCCTGTCCAGCTGCTAAAAGCAGGGACCAGCTCTGGGCAGGGCTCAGGTTGCCCAGGCAACTGCCTGTTTTCCCTCCTTGGCTAAAATTGCCCCTCACAGGAAAAAATGGATAATAGAAAATAATTTTAACTAATGTTTCAAAAAGTGCCTTAAGTGCAGAATTTAACTTAAAGAAAACCGTTATGATATATTTCAAATAATGTCAAATACTTTACATATTTTACAATGTAAAGTACAGAATTTTGCGCAAGGGGCTGAACCGTGGTTTGCAGGTGATTTATTAAAAGTGAAGGTGCAAATGAACTCACATTTTTATACACACAAACCTATGATAGATCTGGCCCATTAAGTTTATTTGCCTCCTACATCACAGGACCTGCACTGTAACTATTGCATTTAAGAACATTGCGGTGATGATGCTCAAACGATAAATTGTGCAGCCCTTTCTAAGTCTATCTACATCTCGCATGGGCAGACTGATGCTGCTGGTCTCTTGTGGCCCAACCTGCTTCCTAATTCCTCCATCTGATTCCATGCAGACACACGGGCAGATAAAACAGACACAAACATATATGGCGAGCCAGCAACCCCAGCATGACAGAGGAGGGAACACCGAGGCTCATTAACAGCAGCAGTCTGGACTGATCCCAGCACTCAGTCCGGGGAGTAAGAGCCAACTCGCTCGATTACAGGGAAGAGGGAGACTTCTAAAGGGCATGACCATCTGGAGCAAGCCTCACTCATTTTTTCTTTTTTTTTTTTTAAGCTGGGTGGGAAGCAGAGCCCAGACTCATCAAGCTGGCTGATAATCAGCTGCCACCAAAACTCATTCATTTTCCTCTGCATAGGGTCAATCGCTGCCGCCGGTGAAGTGTTGCAAGTAGATGGAATTGACTCGGAAACTATGATTGCTGTGCAGGGTGGGCGTTCTTACAAAAGTTTGGCATGGGTGAAATAGTTTTGTGAACTTGAAGCAGAGCAGTTGTTCAAAGCAGCGCTGCTACATGAGATAAAGTGGGACAAAATTGTAAGTAAGAATAAGTACAAGCGAGCCTGTTCCCTCATGTCGCTCAGTGTCCAAGAAATGTCAGTGGAATGCCGCAGGGATAGGTGAAAACTCAGTATCCAGTGTTGAGATGATATTCATCCCCTGAGGACAAATGGCTCCATATGAAAAATTGATATAGGGCAGAAAATAGACTTCCAATCCAACGCAGAGTTAGGGTGACCAGGGGAGTACTAGGGGAGGAATCCAAATTATAGCAGCACAATTTACCCAAATTAATTATTCACTGGGCAGGAGCCTGCTATCAGTAACTAGACACACAATTACAAAGATACAAGGTTGGGCTTGTTTAAGGGTACATTTGGAGGAAAACTAATGAGGGCTGACACAGTGATTGATGGCAGAGTCCACGAGCTATTTCTCTGCCTGCAGCAGGAGGTTGCTTGCTAAGAATGCATCAGGATGAGGCGTTTTTCAGTCTCAGTTATACAAGAAGCATGGATGAAAGTCCCCACAGTCATAACACACAGTTTTCCTGTGTGTTAAAGAACGCAGAGAGAACCTTCTCAATGACGTATTTTCAGCTCTGCACCATTGCTCCAGTAAATCCTCTGAGTCTAAAAAGTAATTACCTCTTCAGCGTTACGTTGCATTATGTGCAGTTGTGTGAAGGTGTTTGTCCCCTTCCTGATTTTCTTTTTTTTTTTCGCATGTTTGTCACACTTATGTTTCAGATCATCAAACAAATTTAATCATTAGACAAAGATTACACAAGTAAACACAAAATGCAGTTTTTAAAAGGAGATTTTTATGAATAACGGGGGGGGAAATCCAAACCTCCATGGCCCTGTGTGAAAAAACAGCCCCCCCCCCCCATTACATCTGGCGTAAAAGTAACACGGCATTCCAGAAAAGGAACATCATAGCAACAGTAAAATATGGTGGTGGTAGTGTGATGATCTGGGGCTGTTTTGCTGCTGCTTCAGGACCTGGAAGACTTGCTGTGGTAAATGGAACCATGAATTCTGCTTCTACCAAAAAATCCTGAAGGAGAATGTCCGGCCATCTGTTGGTGACCTAAGCTGAAGCGCACTTGGGTTCTGCAGCAGAACAATGATCCAGAACACACCAGCAAGTCCACCTCTGAATGGCTTAAGAACAACAACATGAAGACTTTGGAGTGGCCTAGTCAAAGCCCCCACCCCAATCCCATTGAGATGCTGTGGCATGACCTTAAAAAGGCGGTTCATGCTGGAAAAGCCTCCAATGTGGCTGAATTACAACAATTCTGCAAAGATGAGTGGAACAAAATTCCTCCACAGCGCTGTAGAAGACTCACTGCCAGTTATCACAAACGCTTGATGCAGTTGTTGCTGCTAAGGTGGAACAACCAGTTATTAGGTTTAGGGGGTAATCCCTTTTTCACACAGGGCCATGCGGGGTTGGAGTTTTTTTCCCCCTTACTAATAAAAATCTTCATTTAACTCACTGGCTGCCATTCACGTGTAAACAAGTTAATTCAAATCCGAACGTTAACTGCCAATCACGTGTTTCCACATTAATTAGGGGTTTAGGGGGGTTTTAATCTCTGGCAGAGCTTGTCAGAGAGAACCAAGTGTTGATCGTCTTTATTTCGGTATTTTTCATCCGATCCAGTAGATGGCGGTGTCAGACAAGCATAAAGAAACCTACCAGGAAGTGATGCGCTTCCATGGTGCCTGTGTTGTTACCGTTAGCGGTTGTTAGCCCAAGAAGTGTGCTCGATTCTGTTGCGAGGGGTGAGAGAACATGGTAACCGGTTGTAACCGAAGAAGTTTAGGAGGTGGATGAAGGAGGAAAGTTTGTGGAAAAAGTGATCAGTGACAGAATCGATCGAAGACACGGTGGAAATACAGCAGCGAGGGGTGCCAAAAAAAAAAATGGGTCAGGGGATGGAAAAGGGGGGGGGGAAAGGGAGAAAAACTTCTTGTGGCTTATTTAGCTAGTGAATAATTATTTTGCCACCAAAACTCTTTTCTCAGTGTTGTTTTTGTTGTTTCATAGAAGTAAACAGCTGTGTTGATGAAGGTGTCACTAAAGTAAAAAAATATTGGCATCAAAGACACTTTTCCACTTGAAGCGCATTGCAGCATTTAAAGCTAGTTTTCACAGATTTTGGTCAGAAACAGGCATTTTCGCTGCAACAAACCCATGTTCTACTGCAGATTACTAAAGAATAGAAAAAGCTAGAAACAAATGTTTTTATCTGATAAAAGAAGAGAGTCTAAGCTTTCCTTTCGTACATTCAGTGTTTGTATTGGCATAGCACACAATATTCTGTGGATCTCCAAAAATCTGTGAAAATGCTTAAAAATCCTGGCAATATGGAGCGCTCTGCTCGGAAAAGGTCTGGCAGTCAATGAGTTAAAAACTGCATTTTCTGTTTACTTGTGTTATCTGTGTCTCCCATTTAAATTTGTTTGATGAGCTGAAACATTTAAGTGTGACAAACATACAAAAAAAAAGAAATCAGGAAGGGGGCAAACACGTTTTCACACAACTTTATATACACGAAGTGCTCCAAAATGCCACGACTGTGACCAAACTGCTTCTCAGCTCAGCTCAAACGGACTGTTGGACATGCACATGAGCGACAGCGAGCCTGAATAAGTCAGCCACCGAGCAGACTGCATGCAGCACCGTTTCCATGCTCAGGGCTGATACATAGATAATCAAAGCATGACAGTAGGTTTTACATTTCAAATAACCCAAAGTGCATTACCAGCAGTTATTTACAGTGTAAGCACTGCTCATTAATTTTTAAACAGGCCCTTAAGGTTTAGTTGACAGACAAAGCTGGCGAGAGAAAGCAGGAGACTGTACTGTTGTTGTTTTTCGACTCCCAATATGAAACATAGTAATGGCACTGAGCAAAGAGCTGCACAGTGCATTATTAATGTGCCGATGATGCAACATGTAAAGGTCATGGCCATCGTCTTTGCACACAGTCATTCATAACATCGTGTGTCTCTGTCTACAGTGATACATGATCTGGGTGTCTGATTCATGCACACTACATATTTGGCATATGGTCACAGTTAGAAAGCAAATCTCAATAATTTGTTGTTTTCGTTTGTACCTGAACATTTTAAATGTTTTTTTTACTTTTAGTATTTTCAGAAATACTGCATGGCTTTTCAGTAAAATCCTCCCAGCTGAAGACACAGCTTAGTTTAGATCTGTTCCTTGCTATGAAGCCTCCGCTAATGGGAGCGAGGCGGGGTCCCTGATGCCTCAGATGAGATTGTACAGCTGCCACGTCTTCATCTGCACCAGCATTGCTCTGAATCTCAATCAGATTACATGTATGGCCTCCGTTCCCCACCCTGCTATGCGGATGTCAGGTTGGGACGATGTGGACCAAGACTTCCTCCTTTTCTGGCTTTCCCTGCTGCACCACTGTGATCTCATTACCAATGCATGTCTCATTAATTTCTGTCACGGCCAAGTGGCTCAGCAGTCTTGCTGTCCCCACCTCCAAAGATCCCTCGGCCAACCCAAGGCCTCGAAACATAGCAAGGGGGCAAGATGGGAACAATGGTGGCCTGTGGCAGCCACAAATCACTGATGAGGGTCAGGCAGCCTCAAACTACCAGAGCTTACCTTGGCTTGGTTTCTTGCAGCTCTATAAATGCAGACTGATTTGCTCTCTGATGGATGAACAGGAACAAATGGAGCCGCATTGGCCTTGTCTGGCCGTGATGAGGCTTATTTCAAAGAGCCCTAGGCTTACATTTTATATGAGAAGATATTTGTTTAAATAAGTGCCACATTCAGTGGAGATGTGGATGGGACTTGCTGCACCGCCGTGTAAAGAAAGGTCGGTCATGCTAATTAAAATATGATTGGACAGTGTTATAAGTTGTGAAATGAGGGTGTTAATGATGCTCTTAAGTGTTCACTGAAATGCTTGCTGCTTGTGCTGGGTCGACTCTCTTTTATAACCATGTCTTGCATCAGCATATTTAAATGAAAGCATTTGTCATTTCGACTGCTGAGAAGAAAATCAACAGACTGCTCCTGAGTCATGGTGGAACATAAAGGAGTCTAGAGGAGGCTTTTTTTCTAATCAAATAAGTCCCATTTCAAAGAAGATGGGATCTTTTGTAAAACCTAATGCAATTCTTTGTAGACCAGCCGGCGTCGCTTCCGTTGCGTCATGTGTGCAACACTCTGTTCATATCCCCTTCTTATTTTAGACAAGTCAGATAAAAGAAGATGGTTTGGATGGTTTTATAATTCATTATATGTTTTATTTGGGCTTTTTAGAGCGATCTGAAGCATGGAAGGTCTCCACATGCTGTAACAGTAAACAGCTGACAGCGTGTGGTCGTGTTATCTGATGTAGAGATGTGAGACGCAGACATTTGATTATAAGGGTGAATCCCATTTCACCCCTTAGCCCTTCCCCTCTGTTTTGCGCATTCATGTGTAGGGGTGGGGGTGTCCCAATACCTGTTAGGACGGAGGGGAAGGGCCAAGGGGTAGGGCTATATACCCCTTCAAACGAAGATTTTTCGGGAGCACACTTCAGACGAAGGGGTATGACAATCACTGGCAAGATGGCTGCTACTGAGTCCCAAAACATCCACAAATATAAATATTTCAACATAAATAAAGTTTAAAAAGTGTGAAAACCATTGTATAGTCTAGTTTAACGCTGTTTAAATGTTTAATGGTCATTTTCTTTGCAAAACGCACATGAAAAAAAAATTGCGAGTACTACATTGACGCTTCAGTTATATAAACGCTACCAGGCTGGAAACCAGCGGTGCTCTGCAGCTCTGATAATCTACACTGATAGATGATCAATAAAAAATCCGGCAACATCGCTGCTGGTCTTCATTTACATGGAGGTCCTTCGTGGGATATAACACAAGCAGGAATGTTATGCACACATCAGATTTGCTTGTTAACGTTCATCCACAGCTGTACACGGCTGATTTCTCCAGATTTGCATCGACAGCTCAGTGCACATCTGCTTACACACACGCCGGCGGATCACTGATGACGTATGTGATTCTTGAAGGGGTGTCCCAATTTGTAGGGGTTGACTTTCACCCCTACCCCTTGTAGCTTTGTTTTAAGTGCAAGGGCCAAGGGGAAGGGGGAAGGGGTAGGGGTAAAAAAAGAGAATTGGTATTGGGCCCAAGTCATTTAGTACATCTGATCTGAAAGAGTGGCAGGATTATTTTGACTCCAGCTGAATACCAACACATTCTCACTCTCAACTCGTCACTTGTTTACGTGCGGGGTATACCCATCTCGTACATATGTGATGCAGTGGGTATCTCATTGATTGTTACGGAAGTCCCTAATCAGCGGTATCTGATGACATGAGAGCATAAAAGAGGAGCCTTTTCCGCTGATTTTGATCAGCATAAAATCTGCTAGGATCCTTTTACAGCTGATTTATTTTTTACATTTTCAACCATATCTTGGACTTCACCTGCATTATGTCGCGTTTCTCTGAATGGGCGATATGCACACTTCCACTACTTCCTGAACTTCAGACAGCACCTTTGCTTCCTGCGTCCTACTGGACAAACTGATTAATCCCAGTGTGTTTGGCCAGTTATTGAGGTCAGATTAACCAGTTTGTCCAGTAATGAAAGACAGGAAGCAAAGGTGCTGTCTGAAGTTCAGGAAGTAGTGGACTCTGCAAGAACACATTGTTTGTTCCTGGATGCATTTGCAGAATAGAGGCCGAGTTGATGAGGCGTTTAAAACCTTGGGAAATACCAGATGCCGAAAAAACTCGGCAGTTGGTAGGAACCCTAGGGGGGAACCAAATTTTTTCAGCAGTGGTAGTTTAAGTGTAAATGGGAACTAAAGCTGCATTAATTGCGTCTTTTCATTTCCCCTTTTTGCCAACGTCACATTTTAACTTGGATAATTTATCTTCTCCCCGCCCTGAAAGTTGACTGAATGGCACAATATTTTCCCCTCATATTTAGCCCTATATATTATTTAATGGTTGACAAAAAAAGAAGTTATTTCTTGTAGCCAACATAAATTTAATAAAAATGTTTTAATTTATTCAGCCATATAATTCACATCTCTAATTTCCCTCAGTCATCCTGTGGATCACAATGTTGCCATAACCTGCTGAACTGGCAGAAGCAACAACTTTTATGCCAAAAACAAAATAATATCAAACATATAAGTGCAAAGATGCTGGATGAAAGCAAACATTTGCTAAATATTTGAATAAAAGTCAGATTTAGATGTGATGTTTGGGTTTATTTAACAGTGGTAGACATAGAGGGAACTGGGCTGCTGTTTTCTTGTTTTTTCTTTCTTTTTTTTTTTTACTGTAACTGACCTCTGCAGGCTAGAAACAGGGACGAAGCAGTTGGTCTAAAAAAGAATGGGGAGAAGATCCGGTCACGTCTATGTGCTGCCCAAAGGCTGGATGAAAGGAAGAAATGGGAGCGGTACAGGATTGGGAGTCATTCTGAACAGGAGCGGGGTGGGAGTGGGAGTCATTTTACCGGGAGTGGGACAGGACAGGAATTCATTTATTCCGGATTCTGGGATTGGGCGGGACAAGATTTTTTTCTGTGGGAGTGGGACGGGACAGGAGTGAAAATCCACTCCCATGTCTCTCTATTGTGGGGCTGCAGATGCATCCATCACTGTCCCCTTAAACCAGGGGCGTCAACGTGGTTCCAGAAAGGGCCGTGTGGCTGCTGGTTTTCTTTCCAACCAAGCAGTAGCACACCAGATTCCACTCATCTCGTCAAGTCTTCAGGTTAAGACTGAACTCACTTGATGAGATGAGTGGAGTCTGGTGTGCTACTGCTTGGTTGGAAAGAAAACCAGCAGCCACACGGCCCTTTCTGGATTCACTTTGACGCCCCTGCCTTAAACAGTTTTCTTCTTCTGTTGTCCTATAAGACAATAATAATATGGTTGTTTTTCTCTCAGCATGAAGAGAAATGTTGGTTTATTCTAAGTCGTTGTAACAAACAACTAATTTAGCAAAACGATGAACTAAAGCTAAACATGATTCTGACTGATGTCTCAGTGGGAGCTGTTGCCACTTGTGTGATGTTGGAGTTCCTGAGCACAGCAGAGGTGCCAGGAGGACACCCTGTCCAAGAGTTCAGTGGTGATTAATGAGACCAGGCCAGTGTTCATTTTGTTGTCTGTTGGCTTGTTTTCCATGTAATTACGGTATGTGGGTCATATAAATCACAACACGAACAAAGATCACTGGCTCCTGTTACTGTAGGCTCTCTGTTCGCTGGAAGATGTTTTCTCCACCTTTCCTATTTTTTTTTAACTACTATACTTACTTTCCCCGTCTCTGTTTGCACTTTATATAAATGATCTAGCTCAGGAAATTAAACAAGCAAATCTTGATGTTCCAATAGAGAACATGAATTCGAGTATTCTGCTTTATGCGGATGACATTGCTTTTGTTGCTGAAAATGAAGAAAATGTGTAAAATATGTGGGATATCATGAGTTTATGGTGCAGTTAATGGCGTCTCACTATTAATAGTGAAAAAACACAAGTGGTTCATTTTAGGAAAAAAGTTGATTCATATATTTCAGTTTGGCTCTTTACCATTAAAGTATTGTCATTATAAATACCTTGGTGGTGTTTTTGATGAAAATATGAAGTTTTCCGAGGGAAGGAAAGTTCTGGCAGAGTCTGCTGGAAGAGGTTTAAGTTCTGTGTTAAGTAAAATGAAGTCATGTACAGAGCTCGGCTTTATAAATCTTTGGTTGATTCAGTTTTATTTTATGCTGCAGGAGTCTGGGGCTATGAAGAGGTTTCTGAGTATAATTTTGTTCAGAATCGTGCTTTGAGGTGTTTTCTTAGTGCACATAAATATGCAGCAAAGGTTGCAATTGAAAGGAACGCAGGATGGGATCCATGTAAAATAAAAGAAAGATGTGAAATGGTGCGATTGTGGAACCGTCTCGTCAGTCTGCCAGAGGAAAGGCTAACTAGGAACATTTTTAACTGGGACAGAGCAAATCTTCAGCCCTGGTTTAGAGAGGTTTCAGTAGTTTTGTCAGCTTCTGACATGCATATACAGATGCAGGCATGAAAAAGTTCCCCTTTCTGCCAACTACCTGCCACTTACCAGATACTTGTCTGCTAATTCCATCGCACAGAGAAATGCCCGCGTTCCCAGGGGGAACGATTGCAGGGCATAAATGAACGCCGGAACAAGGACGTTTCCACTTTCCAAGTTTGGACAACTTAATTTAATATGTCCCTGGGTGTGGTGGACTGTGGTGGACTCTGGTATCGGCCGTGGGCGGGATGCTGGGCTCTCGTGGTCCTCTGACATTTACCTGGTTTCCACTGGAGACCGTCATACAGCATGTTTTAATCACACAACACAAGTTAGATGCAGTAGGGGAAGGAAAAAAACATTCACAAGAATAGGTTAAAGGCAAACATCCATTTTAAACATATGTAGAAGCCTTTGTCGTGTATCAGGTCCACACTGAACATTGCCAATGCAAAAAAGTACAAATACTAGTCCAATGGAGCGTTCCTGACAGGAAATGACTGAACATTCCTGCCACCCCGTGTGAAATAGCGCCCCCAGCAACAAACCGGAAGTGACGTAGGGGTAGGCGAACGCTCCCGACTCTACTGATAAAAACATGGATCACAGCGGAAGGAGGCGACTCTGAATACGACATTCATCACAGCTTTAATGCTGAAGGCCACAGATATATGTAAGACATGAAAATGTGGAAAATAACATTGAAAAATAATATTTTCTAAGTCGCCTCTCCATTAGTTTTCATCTTTAGATCATGTGTACAAGATGCTTGGTGTCACATTTAGATCTTCTACGGTCTTTACACCGTTTAAAAAATCTGTTCCTGTTTATCTGATTAATTTAATTATATTTCAGCAACCATCATTATTTATTTGTTGAGGTTTTCAGTGTGTCTACGCAACAGTTGCTGATAAATCTCCATTTAGAGGAGACGGACTCTGCTCCAGCGGATCACCTGGGGCATGAATGTCCGCCGAACAGCGACTGCGTCCGTGTGTTTACTCCAACCCCACCAACAACCGGCTCCGTTACACCTCGAAAACACACAGCAGCAGGACATTTTCCCTTTGACTCTGTCCACAGATGTCTCTGCTAACAGCAGCAGGACATTTTCCCTTTGACTTTGTCCACAGATGTCTCTGCTAACAGCAGCAGGACATTTTCCCTTTGACTTTGTCCACAGATGTCTCTGCTAACAGCAGCAGGACATTTTCCCTTTGACTTTGTCCACAGATGTCTCTGCTAACAGCAGCAGGACATTTTCCCTTTGACTTTGTCCACAGATGTCTCTGCTAACAGCAGCAGGACATTTTCCCTTTGACTCTGTCCACAGATGTCTCTGCTAACAGCAGCAGGACATTTTCCCTTTGACTCTGTCCACAGATGTCTCTGCTAACAGCAACACTGTCTCACGGCTCATACAAAGCGCTTTTACAGATTTTTGGAGACCAAATGTGGAGAAAAGATGAACAAGCCGCTGAAAGCGACAGAGGAGCCGATATCGACCGTCCTGGAAGCCAAACGTGAGCTCAGTCTGGAGGGATGACAGTTTTCTCCCTCTTCTAGTTGCTCTGTGGTCAGAAATCCTCGCTTTTCCCAGGAATTTGTGCTGAAAAGCACAGAAGAAAACACAGCAGTGTCCCGCTCTGATGCGGCGGCAGTCCTGGGGCGGACTGAGTCATCTCTCCCCGGTTCGTGAGCAGGGTGACACGGCTCTCTCCATAGGAAAACAATGGGACGCAAAGCGTTTTTTTTTTTTCCACCACGGATCATGTCTACCAGAGTCCCGCTCAAATCCGGAGTCCCGCCTCCGGATTTGAGCTCTTGGTATTGAGAGGAACAGCCACAAACAAACACTGAAACCTGCAGAAACTCAGCAGCGTTGCCGGCTAAAGCTAAGCTAACGTTTCGGTTTCTACGTCCCGCTGTTGCCGAGTCAGTCCAAGGACAAGAGGACGTCTCTGGCGGTGATCAAGAAGGTGCTGGCCGGGAGAGTTCAGCCTCAGCTGTAGAGGCTCAGAAAGAAGACGGATGTTCAGAAAGATGATGTCTAGCTGCTAATCGGCTGTTGTCTCACCGTTTCTGTTATTGTTTTGCATTGGTCAGTAAGTGGAATTCACAGGATTTCACCTACTCTGATGTCAGAGGTCACATGATTCCAAAACTGTATGGTGATTGTGAAGGAGTTTTATCCCCTCCCCGTCCCTTTTTAAGTAATACTTCCTGGTTCTTTTCAACTTAAGAGACCGAACAGTTACTGCCTCATCTCAGGGATGATTTTCTGCCGTTATAAAGAACATGAAACATACACTTTAAGCGTGGCAAGTGTGACAGGTAAATGCTGCTTGCCAGGTCTTATTTTAATGCGCCACACTGTCAGGCTTAAAGGCATATGCCACCTCTGGGTGAAATTGAGCCCCCCCCCTGAGTTGAACAAGTGGGCAGAAGCGTTTTCTAACTGACCCAGTCATTCTCTGAATCTGGCAGCACTGACTTTAGCTTAGCTTAGCATTGCTGCTGTAATCTGGTGGTTCCAACCACTTGGAGAAAGTGAACTAATAAATTCAAGATTTTTCCCACTTACGTTTCATGACCCCCACATTCTGGTCGAGTACAAACGAGAAGCCGATTTCACATCGAAAGACTGACTAGGCGGCATTCAATAGGGGAATTATATGCAGCAGAAGTACAGGTGAATCATAGGTGAAGCACCGCGGACAGTAGCAAAGGCACCACGCATGCGCAGCCCAGGGAAGGTGGGGGGCCGGGGGGACGGCATCCCTTTCTGGCCAGTTATTGGTGGATAAACCAGCCCATACTGTATAGAATTATTATTATTATTATGATGATGATGATGATGATGATGATTATTTTTATTAGTACGGTCGTGGTGATAATAATAACACTACTATAACTTATCATTACCACTTGTAATACAAACACTATTATTTTAACTATCGTATTAGTACTAATAATTATTATCAAATTTACCATTATTATTACTGCCAACATTACCATTTTCATTGTTGGGTTTTAATGACTTTAACAGCAATTAATGATAATCAACAGCATCATCACTGTAAATTCTATTACATTTACTCAGTAATATTATGTATACTTGGGCATATACGATCATGTGTAATATCTACTCTTGGAAGTAACCAGATCTTGTTTTGAATTCTAATTTCTCTTTTGTGTATATATATAAAAAAGTTTGGACAACGTTGGTGTTGACGTATTTGCGGGAGAAATCGTTCAGCCAGTGATAGCGCAGTAATAGTGCACTATTACCGCACTATTACCGCACTTCTTCGCAGAAAACGGTGGAACGTTTTCATGCCTGCATCTGTAATGCAAATAACCTGCAGTGTAATATCAGTTCTGTCAGACAAAGATTACTCATGAGTTTTGAAGCTTGATGGAAGCAGGATAAATGGAAGAAGCCAAAGCTTAGGAATTATGTTCAGTTAAAAAATGATTCTGTTACAGAACCTTCTACTTTGTTTAATTTAAAGAGAAGGCAGAGATCTGTCTGTGCTCTGTTAAGAGCGGGCACCTTGCCTCTGGCGGTTGAAGTGGGTCATTTTAAAGGCACTCCTTAATACTTATGTTGTGTGAATTTTGTCATTTCAAGATTGAGGAAGATGAATTTCATTTTGTTTTTTATTGTCCTTTATACTGTGATTGAAGAAATTCTCCTTTTGAATCAATTCAGTTAAAAAATCCAGATTTATTTTGGAAACATTGAAGCAAAGATTCTGTGCTGACTGTTTGAAGATGATGTTTTTGCTGCTGGCAAAATTTGTGGAAAAGGCCTGGAATCTGCAGCAAAGCATTTTGTGTCCTGTATGATGAACTATTTTCTCTGTATGTGCCCAAACTTTCATAGGTTTTTATTATGTCATGCTTTGTTCTGTATTTTGCCACGAGGCTACTGTATTGTATATTATTTGGTAGTGTCAAATAAGCCCATAAGGGCTGGACACCAACCAAGGTGCCTGACACTTAAATAAACAACAATCAATCTATAAAGTTAAATTTTGTCAACTCAGCGTCATCAGTAGCAAAATACCATCAATGTGCAGCTCGCGCGTCACTCAGAAGCGCTGCAAACAGCACTTGAGAGACTGACATTGTTAACAATGATGAACAAAGAGCTAATCATGTCACTGATGATCGTTTTTGTTACTTAGCAACAATAAGGGATTCAATCTGAACTTGACTTGGATGGCTGCTTGCGGACTGAGACCATAAGTGTCAGCTACAAGTACCCTTAACCTTCAGACAGGAAAAGCAAATCAGAGTACATCACAAGTAAATGATAAATGTTGAAACTTAATGTTTTTATTATGCATTTATTCAACATTCAGTACAGGTAGATGGTGTAATTGGAAAAAAAGTGAACTGTGTCAAGTTGCTCTTCATTCCCTGCAGTTACCTGCCAGTACCATGGTGATACAAATTAGCAGTTATCATGACAGTCCTTGTAAGACGCTGCCTCCTCAGCTAAATGTCACCTATCAGCCATCTTGAACTGTTTTGTAGGGTTTCTCCTGGTGCAGACGTTTTATAAGCTAATCTCAGGTCCTCAGGCTGACTGGTTGGAAGGTGTACTGCAGACTTGGGTGTATCACAAGAGGAAATCTTCCCGTCCTGGTGGGGTTTCTCTCTCGTCCAGAAATGCCTCATTTATCCTCGAGGGGTGCCAGGTCAGACAAGAGAGGAGAAACACTGTCACAAGGATCGCTTTTCAGGTGCAAGAGAAAAGAAAGATGTATTATCCATCACCTTTAAATCTGGAGCACGTAGTCCCTCAGAGGTTGGTCTGCATATCGTGTCCCACTTGACGCCAGCTTGGTTCATGACATGCATGAAGTTGCCCAGTAAAAGATATATATACACATATATACAGTCGTCCTCAAAATTATTCATACCCTCTAATTAAACTGACAACAGTAACTCAAATTACAAGAAACTAATAATAAATTTAAATTTACAAAATTATGTAGTTAAATAATTTAGTGACATAAATTATTGCTTTTGAATTTTGGTTTAAAATAATAATTTAAAAGTTGGAGGGGGGCAGGATGAAAGTACAACATTTCCTAAAAAAAAATCATACTGTATTTAGTCTGAAAATAAATATAAAATAAATTTTAATGGGTTTGACCGTGGCATTATGTGTACATCTACAAGCCGATACACGCCACCATTGCGGGTTGCCACATATGATCTCTATGCTGCAACATTATGATGGGTACAGTTAGGCTGGTACAGCGAAACAGTGGAGTCGGCAAGTCCAGCAGCTGCTTCAGAGCCCGGAGATGTTGTTATCATCTCCTGAAGAGGAGTGATCTGAGAAGAGCAAAAACTGGAGGACATTTTGGGGCCGTTCACACGAGGACAATGGGCTCTTTGCACAGCTCCACTACTTCCTGAATTTAAGGTAGCTCTTTGTTTCCTGTCTTTCATTATTGGACGAACTGATTACTTCAGGTGTGCCTGACCTCATTAACTAGCCAGACACACCTGGATTAATCAGGTCATCCAGTAATGAAAGACAGGAAACAAAGGAGCTACCTTAAATTCAAGAAGTAGTGGAGTTGTGCATAGAGCCCATTGCGGGTAAAAGTGACAAAATATTACATCAGAAGTGTCTTTTGTTCACACGGTAACGGCGTTATTCTGGGTTGAAGACACAAAAATCTGAAGACTTATTCCAAAGTGGAATTACTGACGACGCAACGCTGTTGTGTTCTTGTCTGCACGGCCCAAAACACAAAAATGATGCTGGACCTGCTCACGCCACACTCATGTCGACATCACACACAAACAGGAAAAACAACAATGTGGGACTACGTAAACCAGCAGATCTAAGGTAGATTCTACACATGCATACGGACATGGTGGAGTTCCATCACAGCACCACCTAACAGCCTGCCGTGCCTATCCGATCCAATTCCACATACACTTGCGTCCTCGTATGCACGCAGATTTCTTCATGACGATGCGCGTGTAAACGTGGATAAAAAGATGAAGACGAGACGCCACTTTTGCGTCTTCTCTTCTGATCGTCGCCGTGTGAACGCAGCCTTATGTTAAGCTACACTAGATGGACCCACATAAACATTTTCCACAGCATCAAAACGCGGAAATGGAGACTTTCCTCCTGGATCAGTAAGCTAACTTGTTTGCTAACGTGGCTAACGTTAGCTGTCAGTTATAGGCCATGTCCACACAAAGTCAAAATGAACACGAAACGCTCATATTTTCAAGACCGTTTGTCTTAAAGACAGAGACATAAAATAAATGTGATCGACCACATGAATGCATGGAAACGCTGCAAAACATATGCCAGGCCTGTAGGTGGCGCTGTGGTGCTAAAGCAAAAATAGGCGAAAACAGGCGCTGAAATACTGGGCATGCGCAGAAATATGTACACAACATTAAACAACCAAACCAAAAGCTCAGATCTACGGTTGCGATCTGCCAGAAACCCCGAAAAAGAAGGTTGAACAACCAAACCGAAAAGATGGCGGCAACTACGAGTGGGCAAACAGATACGAGCAGCAACCATTCAACCCTGTACGGCGCCATTGTTGTTGTGCTGAGTGTAGTGCATGCGTGTTTAGAGGCGAAGCTATGACGCATGCGTGTTAGAAAAAAATGCGGTCGGAGCTTAAAGATGGAACCGCGAAAACGGCGTTTCAAAATCTTCCCACTTTGAAGGCTTGATAAAAAAAAAGATTGTTTCAAGACCCCCGGAATGCCAGCTTCGTATGGATGAGAGGCTGGTTTGGTGAAAAATTTGTGAATTTAGGCCAGAGTTTGACTTTGTGTGGACAGGACCATAAACTCCTCTGCAGTACGTGTTGGGCATGCTGCAGCTATTGTTCTGTCCATATTCCATATTCAGCCTTTAAAAAACAGACAGAACTGTTTTAGACACATTAGAGCACAATCGCAGTGATTGTCTCAAAGTGTTGCTCAATAAAATTTTGGCTTCAGAGCCCCATCATGCTTATTTACTTGTTTTATTTTTTGATTGTTTGTTTTTAATATCTTTGTTGAACCAAAATTCAAAATCAGTGCTTAATGTTCATTGAATTTTTATTTTTATTACTTTTGTCAATTTTAACTTATTTAACTTTAATTGGAGGGTATGAATGATTTCGAGGATATTTATATTTATACATGTTTAGCGTCAAAAAGTAAGAAAAATACACAAACTTTGTATTTTTCCAGACTATGTCTCTGACATTCTGACATTTCATACAGAAAATGACTGTTCCTGTTAAGTCAATGTGCAACGACTCAATCTTTTTCTGCCAATAGGAAATGATACAGTATTTGTTTGTACGTCCAGACTATAAATTACCATCATCTTGTTAAATATATCTGCACAAATAGAGGGATGCAACCACAAGTTCAATCATGCTGTAACATAGCATCCAGCTGATGTGATTAAATGTTTGTCTGCATCACAAATACCATCGGGACACATTCTGATTAGATTTGATTCAGGATGCAGCGGTCGATATGAGAAAACATCACAAGCTGATGTAACAGTCACTTGCATTCATATCAAGTCACACAAAGCAATTCAAATATCAGAGAAACAATCCGGTGTGTTAACCGAAGAAGTGTCCCACAAAATTTCACATCAGAGGATGTCAGGGCGCGCTGGGAGCAATATTTTCATAAGGGGGATGTTGAGATGTTCTTGGGGGATAAGGCAAGCCATTGTTCAGTTTTGATAATTGGCACCTCTATCAACCAATCAGTCAGAAGAAATGAAGGCTCGCACCTGAACTCACAGTCATCAGATTGTAAGATTAACCAAGAAACTCAAGAAGACATTATT
The DNA here is from genome assembly GCA_023101725.1 of Atherinomorus stipes. Lineage (NCBI taxonomy): Eukaryota > Metazoa > Chordata > Actinopteri > Atheriniformes > Atherinidae > Atherinomorus > Atherinomorus stipes. Next base: position 34,460 of record JALJCO010006567.1, read on the forward strand.
GGAAACAGAGAGGAAAAGAGAAAACGGGCCAGAGCAAAAGATAAGATCAGACTCACAGATGCTGGATTGGCTGTCGAAGGGTGAGTCTGAGAGAATCTGACAAAGTTCTGCAGCCTGTTGGTTTTTATGACTTTTTAATGTTTTTCATGCATTCTTACTGTTCAGCACTTTGGTCAGTACCTTCTGCTTTAAAGTGCTCTGTAAATAAAGTTTCCTGTAACCTGCATTGAACTTGTACCACTGATCTCAGACTAACTCAGACTTTATATCAGACGCTTCATTTTGTAATGTAATTTCTATTCACGTAGTTCTAGTTTCACTACAGTATTTTTTTAAAGGCATATGCTCCCCCAGGTGAAACTGAGCCTCCCCCCGCATTCCTCTGAGTTGGACAAGTGGACATAAGCGTTTTCTAGCCAATCCAGTCATTCTCTGAATCTGTCAGCATTGACTTTAGCTTAGCTTAGCATAGTTGCTGTGATGTGGTGGTTCCAACTAGCACCACTTGGTGAAAGTGAATTAAATTAATTCAAGATTTTTTTTCCAATTACATTTTGTGACCCGCACATTCTGGTCGAGTACAAACGAGAAGCCGATTTCACATCAAAGGACTGACTAGACGGCGTTCAACAGGGGAACTATATGCCGCGGAAGTACAGACCAATCACAGGGAAGCACTGCTGATAGTAGCAAAGGCAGCACACATGTGAAGCATCCCTAACTTCCATAAACAGGGTTGCTACCGGATGATGCGCATGCAAGCTTGTGCTGCTCTGTAGTGAACATCACACACAGATCAGAAGAGAGATGAGATGCGCAATCTGTTTTGTTTTTTTATTATTATTATTACTGTCAAGTGTGTGGTGTTAAATTTGTGCAGGTTAGAAGAGTTCAGTAACGTGCCAGTATCAAAGATGTCACCTCCTGTAGTTTATGCTTCGTATTGTAGCATAATTATAAAATCATAATAAATAATTCCCCTGATGCTAAAATGTACTGAACATGAAAGCTTAACTGGTAAATTACTTCAGATTTTGGGTTATAATGAACATGATAAAATAAACGAATGCTACAAAATAAGTCTGCATGATTCGGGCTTGGAGATATGAGTATGAACATGATAATATGTGGCTGAGATCAGCTGATGTCATGTCAGCAGGCTGAGATCAGGTTGCTGCAGAGGAGATGTAACACAGATCAGCTGACTTTAACGTATTCAGGACTCTGTCAGAGACACGAGAGATTTAAAAGGGAGAAAAGCAGAAAGTTATTTCATAAGATAAATGTTTCAAGCAGGAGGGAGGTAGAAGATTGGTGGTGGTGGGGGGGGGGTCCGTATTGTATTTACAGGGAGATAGCAACCCTAACAGCAGCTGCAACATTCGGTCCGTGATCGATACAGATATGTTGTAGGATCTCAGGCCTCTTTCTCCGGTTGTTGTGATGCCTTTAAATGACAGAAATGATCATAATCCCGGTTTCATGTCAGTGACACGCTGGTGGAAATCGCTATGAACTGCTGGATGTGAACATCAACACAGCCGGAAGACAGATGGCGCTGCCCTGGCAAGCCCCAAAATAAGGTGAATGCTGTAGATGTGGGTCAGCTGCAAATGAATTGTCCTTTGGGATCAACAAAGTTTTCCAAAACTGAATATTTCACTGCATCCACATCTGATATTTATCTTCAAATTAGGGTTAGATGTTTTATTTGTACTAACAAAGTAAATGAAAACATTTCCACGTTTTACAGTATTGATGTTTGATTACAATCTGGATCAGTGCTTTTGGTTTCTCGGATTGGTGACGTTTTTTTTAAATTAATTAATTGATTAATTTTATTCTGCATATATTCATATACAGACATTTCCCCCTTTTTTTAAAAAAAAGAAAAACAGTCTCTACATACGAATTGTTTTCCATGAGGAAATCGATAATAGACTTGAGACGAAACAAAAACCAAATTGAAAGGATTAGTGATGTTAGTGATGATGATTTGTGATGTGGTGATGTAGAGCAGCATTTTTATACCTCCCTAATAAATCGCTTCAACATTTCTGACTTTGTTTCCTTTACATGACAAATCCTGCAGATCTGCTTGAGCCTAATTTAATTTCATCACACAGAGCTGCTCGAGTTTCTCCCGTTAGTCACCAAGTTTCATCTGTGGTCAGATAAAAATGGGTCAAAACACATGCTCGCTCCCTTTCCCTCCCACATGAAGACCTCCCTCCCCAAAGAGACAATTAGAGGGAGAAAAGTGCGCTTCCTCGGAAAGCGAAAATGAAAAGAAAGAACGGTGAGAAGTGATGAGATAGAGGTGTGACTCGGATGGTAGCAGAAGCCGCGGCCAACGGGATTTCTCACAACCATCTCCTTGTTTGGAGAAAGCTAGTCGTGTGATGATGTTTAAGCGTGTCCTAAAATATCTGCGGCTGAGCGTCATGAGGTTGCAGTGCGTATGTGGAGCCAGCCTCCACAGATTTCATGTGGTAGATAAAGCAGGAGCCCCCATGTGAAGCAATTTGTCACAGCAGCACATACATCACAGCGCCAGGCTAGCGTGTCACTTATTACAGACAGGTCAGACCTTATTAAAGGTCCGGATATAAAAAGAATCTGATTTCTTTTTCCTCTGAAATCTTACTCACAGACTGAGTTAGAGGAAGTGACTCATTCTAACCGTGCACAGCATCCAGATGTTACTCACTGTTAACGAGTGTGTGTATTTGGTGACGACTTTTTGATAGGATCATAAAGTTATCATGAAGTGCAAACAGGCTAGGTGTCTGTTCAATCATGATAAAGATCTAATATTTAATTAAATGCTTTAATGTCGGCTGACTGTTTTGGTATTCCTCTCAGATGTGGGAAGGTTAAAGAACATACAAAAATTTTTAATCTATTCATTATCTACTGAAGACATGTTACTACCAACCTCATTTCCACAAAATACAGTCATGTTGGAAATTATTCATACTCTCCAGTTAAAGAAGAGGCTGAATTCACAATAATAATTCAAGTTATAAGAAACTAATGATAAATAAAAATGTACAAAATTATAATTTAGTAAAAGAAAATATTGCTTTTGGATTGTGGTTGGAAATAATAATTAAAAAAACAACAAATAAAGACAATGTGTACCAGACACATTAGAGCACCTTTCCCATGAACATGGACCAACATACCTGTCAGCAGGTGCAGACGTCTGATTGGACGTTACAGAAAACACCTGATTGCAGTGATTGTCTCAAAGTGTTGCTCAACAACATTTTAGCTTCAGAGCCCCATCATGCTCGCTCATTTTTGTATTTTTGTGTGTGTCTGTTTTTAGTATTTTATTCAAACCACAATTCCAAATCAATGTCATGATTTTCATTGAATTTTCATCTATTATTACTTTTGTTATATATTTTTTTTTGTTATTTGTTATTTTTTTGCTGATATTTTTCTTTCTTTAACTGGAGGGTATCAATAATCTTGAGCACCACTGTATGGGAAATTTGCTGCAATCAATTAAAACTTTGGTCTGTAATTTGTTATTTAAAGGTAGCGTCTGAAGTCCCTCCAGCGTTTCTGTTTGCAAACAACAGTATTCAAACTTAGAGCTCCTCCCTCTCAGGCTAATGGCCGCCTCGTTCTAGCTAGCCTATTCAACTTCAAGCTTCTCCTTCAGAGCTCAGAAGCGGGTAAAAGCCAAACTATTATTAACCTGGTTTTCCAAAGTGCATTATCTGAAGCTCTTACCTTTTCTTCGGTGCATCCACGATGTTTCCTTTCTTTCTTTCTTTTCCCTTCAAGAGTTGGAGTGACTGGCGTCTGCTCCAATCATGAGCTTATTTCCACACAGCGTCATGCTCTTAGCTCTGTCATTGGCTGCTGATATTAACAGAAATCTCCACCCAGAAACGTCCTGACCAGACCAAAACATTACAAAAAAGCGAATTACAGGCAGGAGAGAGAGAGTTGCGTTCAAGCGCACCACGGCACCCAAGTAGAAGCCCAAAGACGGGTTTGAGATGGATTTCAGTTGCTCAAGTCTAACGTTTATTTTTTAGGAGGGGAACTTCGGACTATACCTTTAAACATTAATTTATTAAATTTAAGTCCAAATAAATGATGTCCAGTGTCTTCAGCAGCCATTTTAACAAATAAACTGATGACAGTAACAGATCCAAACAGAAAAAGTCACACATGCACGTTTATCATTGTTACATTACCCTTTCTTTAAAAAAAGAATTAATTGAAAAGTGTAGTTACTACTACACTTTTCAATTATTTACGCCTTGTTGCCACTTCTGGCCTTTCTATGTTTTTCTTTTTATCTAACTTAATTATACTGTATATATTTTTAGTATGTATTTGCCTTTATTCATTAGTATTAATTAGTGTTTCAGTCTAATTTCAGATAATGCCACAGCATTGAGACGGCTCTTTTAAAAGTTTTTAACGATCTCTTTTTAAGTGTTGTTGCAGGTAAATCTGCAGGACTTTTGCTTTTAGATTTGTCTGCCGCTTTTGACACCATAGACCACGATAACTTCTTCAGCTGGAGACCCTTGTAGGCATAAAGAGTGCAGCTCTGAAATGTTTTCTCTCTTACCTCTCAAATAGGAGCTTTTCAGTTAGTCTGGGCTATTTTTCTTCCTCACAGTTTCCCTTACAATGGTGTCCCCCAGGGGTCAGTTCTGGCACCTGTTCTCTTTGCCTTGTATCTACTACCGGGATAGGGGAGATTGGGGAAAAAGGAATATATTTTTTTGCTTAAAAGACGATCGAGATTTTCCCCAAAAAATTTAATAAAAAAAAAAAAAAAAAAAAAAAATAAAAGAAAAAGGGAAAAAAAGAAGGGAAGACAAAGGGAAGAACACGATTCCTGGGATCTATTTTTAGAAAATAGGATGTCTCTTTCCACTGCTTTGCAGCCGACATTCAAATTTGCTTCCCAGTAACCGCAAATGCCAGCCAGTCTGTGGTTAAAACACTACAGAACTGCCTCAAGTATGTGAACGCAGGATGAGTGCAAACTTTTTGAATCTAAATAAAGACAAAACCGAAATTTTACTATTTGGTCAAATTTATCCTTTTCTTGGACATGAGTGTTATTGGTCCTCTGTCCTCATATTGTCGCCCCCTTGTAAAAAACCTAGGTGTGATGATGGGTCCCTTCTTTAAATTCGGAAAAGCATATTAGCAGCGTCATAAAGGCTACCTTCTTTCAGCTTAAAGACATGCCTTTGTTTCCTCATGTCTAGACTACTGCAATGAACTGTATGTAGGTCTAGACCAGGGGCCTCATTTATAAAACTTGTGTAGGATCTTCACTAAAAGTGTGCGTACGCCCAAAACTAAAAGTTTGCGTACACTGAAAAATATTGCCCCACAGTCTGCAGCGTGAGCGTTTGTCAGAGCACCAAGTCTGCTTAATGAAGTAGTTTTGCCGATTTCCTCTTTTTTTTTGGACTGATTACTCCGTGACCATCTTGCTAATCAACTTAATAATCAAACTCCTCAAGTTTGTTGCTAGATTGGCAAAAACAGACTTGATTTTTCCAGCTACGAGTTCTGTTTGTGTCACGCTAATTTACCATGGCCTCCAGTCAAGCCATCTGTGACGCCATTCAACAATTGAGAGCCGATCGGAGGAGAAAGGAAAAAAGAAAAAAGGGGGAAAAAAAAGGAAAAAAAGAAAAGAGAGAGGGAGAGAGAAAGAAAGAAAAAAAAGGAAAAAAAAAAAAAAAAAGAAAAAAAGAAAGAGCGCTTTTAGTCAGCATTTTTCTACATGTAGTTCAAAGTTATATGACTTTGCTGTTTCTGATTCCTCCTTTGATGTGGCAACTCCTGTTCACCACAATTCCTTCTCCTTTAGGAATATTAGCTCAGCCGTAGTTCAGCAGACAATTGATGGGTTAAGATCTGACTGCAGTGCCGGTTTGACTTTGTTGATCATTACTTGCTCTTAGACAAATTATATACTATTGGTTTATCAAGACAAGCACTGCTTTGGTTTAATTCATATTTTCACCACAGATGTCAGTGTGTTGTTTATCAGGGAATCTTTTCAGATTTTATGACTGTAGACAAGGGTGTACCTCAAGGGTCCTCTTTAGGTCCTTTATTATTTTCTATATTTATAAATGATCTACCACAAATTTGCCTTAAAGACACACAACGGAACTTTTAGCAGTTTTCTCAGTGACGCGCCCCCTATCGGCGACTAAACTAGCAACCATCTTGTATCATACCTGCACCGTGATTCACTCCAGCCAGTAAAAGACAGTCTTATTTTGACTCTTGTTCTGTCCCTTCCTCTCTTCCTTTTCCTGTCTTCCTCCTGTAATGTTTCCTTACCAAATCCGACATGATGTGCGTTCAAAACATTCGCGGGGTTGATCCCTGGTTTACATCCGGTTGCTAGTGAGTGACGCGGTGCTGCAGCCAATAGTCGGCTGCAACGTCACAGTTGCGTCCCGGATGGGAATCTTACATAGTGCTGTTTCTGAGCCCTGGGACGCCTCTGGGCAGTGACGGCTCGAAAATGCGCAAAATGAATGTTGGTGTGCCATCAAAACGAGTCAGAAACGCAGATTTTTAAGGTCTAAAAGTTACGTTGTGTGTCTTTAACTCTCAAATACACTTATATGCAGATGACACTGTAATTTTTCCAGTTCTCCGCATCCAGCACTCTTTTCAATCTGATTTCGGCTTGGTTCAAAAATGGTTAATTCAAAACAAACTCTTACTAATAACAAAAAGTCTTATTGCATGTTATTTAACTTATGGCATGATAACCAATTAAATGATTTATCAATTAAATTTCTTGATGATTCACCAGTGGTTAAAGTTGAGGTGTTTAAATATCTTGGTCTTCACCTCGACTCTCAACTGACATTTAGACCACATATAGATTCACTTACAAAGAAAGTTTCCATTTGTTTGAGATCACTTTATTCCTCCGCTAATTGTTTTACTTTATCTATATATTGTATTTGTAATTATGTACTGTATTTATATATTGTTGCATTCTTACAAAATGTTTTGCTTTATTATGAATTACAACTGAAACGGTTGTTAGTGTATTGATTCAACATGCCTTATTTAAATTTGTTATGCACATGTTATGCACATCTGTACTCTTGTTACTGGTACATGTATTTCAACCAACTTTTAGCGAGGGACGGGTTTATGGGGATGATTAGATCTGGGAGAGCTTTGTTAGTCTGTGTGGCTGTTGTATTGTGTATATTGTAGTTTATTCAACTTCTGTTATTTGTGTAAACGTTTGTTTGTGTCGTGGACCCCCTCGAAAACGAGATGTTACATCTCAAGGGGCTATCCTTTCAATAAATTTCAAATTTCATATTCACATTTATAAAAACCGTGTGTCCGCACAGATTCAAGCAGTTTCCCCTTTATAAATCACACTCTTACTGGAAGTTTGTGCAGGTAAATTTGGCTCATATGCCGCCCCCTACACACCCTACACACCCACATTCTACCATAAATGGTCAATGCAAAACACCTCATGGATGTTTCTGCATATAAATGAGCCAGCTCATCTGTGGCATTTAAAGCTCAATCATGGCGACCAAAAACACAATAAAATGCAATTTCGCGGAGATTGAAGTGGAGGTGCTTGTTGGCGAGTTGGAGCCTCACAGGGACATTTTATTTGGGCGTCACAGGAATCACAGATGAACTAAAGTCTGCTGATGGCAGCAGGTTGTTGTGGCGGTGATGATGTAACGGAGGTCTGTTCCAGGAGTCGCTGTGGAGGAAACGCCGTGTCAGTGCGACTGTGTGCAGAACACAGAACACCTGTTTGGTGTGGTGCAGCGCCCCCCCCCCACCTGCATCTAAACACCTCCGCCCCTGCGCTGTGGTCAGCAGCTGCTGATGCGTCGGGGTGGGGATGGTTTTGGTGGGGCGATCTATCTGGGTCCAGTTCATAGACAAAAGCGCTGCAAATGTGAATCTGTTTATTACCCAGTGATCATCATCATCATCATCATCAACATTGGCCAGGAAATCCTGGGGAATCCCTGAAAACGTGTTCCCTTCTCATTCTCCATCTGTTGGTCCTCCAGCAGCACCGACGTGCAGCATTTTGCTGGTGTTAATATGCTTAGATCAATCCGTCTGATAGCCGCGCACCTCGTCACAATCTATGTTTTAAAAGATTCATCCTGATGATCATTGGGCATCGGGAAATACTGACTGACAGGGCAAATGCAGACCCCTTCGTGTCGGGGTCTGCATTTGCCCTGTCAGTCAGTATTTCCCTGATAATGACCTGCGTTCCAGACATTATCTCTCGCTTATTACAACTGTTTTTGTAACTCAATCTATCAGGCTGAAGTTACCTACACAATCCTGCACAGAGAAACTTTAGTTTGGAACTTTATGATGATTCTCTCTCAGCATTTGGCACAAAATGGTGAGCCACAGCCCATCTTTATTTGAAATGCTAAGAGTTTAATAGATACTTCTTTTATACCCAATCCTGACACCTTCACCTGCCACCAATCAACCTGCTATAGAATCTTCCAGAACTTATTTGCATCACTTGCTTTAAAATTTTGTTTATCTTAACAAAACCAGTTCAGCTCTGCTAAAAGTAAACTTGTATCTCTATACAGCAAACATCCTGCCTTCCAGTGTGTGAAAGTAGAAACATAACATGCTTCACACTTAACATGCAGCTGGTTGGTGAAATGTTTTCTCTGTGGTCATTTTCGAATAAAGACCTTCACACTCACTCCAAAGTAAGAAGATGCCAAACTTTTGTGTTGTTTTTAGGTGTTTCAATAAAAGATCTTCCAAAGTAAAGAATCGGGAAATAACACGGTTAATAGACACGGTTCCCATGCATCCTGGAAAACCTGGAAAAATTTTTAAACATTTGTCCAGTCATGGAAGCAAAATGAGAAAAAGAGTAAAATGTCCTGGAAAAGCCTAAGTTGTCCTGGAAAATTATTTTTCCTCCCTCTCGTCGCCGCTTCATCTTTGCTTTGTCACCGCTATGTTGTAGCTTCATCGCAGCTTCATCGCCGTTTCATCACCGCTACTTCGCCGCTACTTTGCCATTTTGCTGCTGTTTCATTGCAGCTTCGTCGCTGCTTTGTTGCCACTTCTTTGCCGCATCTTTGCCGCGTCTTTGCCACTTGGTTTTTGCTTTGTCACCGCTACGTCGCAGTTTCGCCGGCACTACGTTACCACTATGTTGCCATTTCATCGCAGCTTCATAGCTGTTTCATTGCTGCTTCGTCACTGTTTTGTCGCCATTTCATCGCAGCTATGTTGCCGCTATGTTGCGTTTCATTACAGCTTTATCTCTGCTTCGTCGCTGCTTCGGCTTTTCTTCTTCTTTACTTCATTGCTGTAAATAAATATGTTACAAATGTAGAACACGTTTCCAAAAGCTTGTGGTGGAATTTATTAGTCTATGTTGTGATAACTCGACTTGTACTTTAGAAGCTGGAAAAGTCCTGGAAATGTCCTGGAAAAGTCCTGGAAAACAACTTCTAGAAAAGAGTGGGAACCCTGATAGATGATGTCACTACTAAGGCTCAGAATTAATGATTTGATGAATCAACAATCTCACAGTCCTACAATATCTTGAAACAAAGGAATCCATTGCTCTTTAATAGTCACATTAACTCTTTTTATTTAACCTATTGATGACAGAAAGATCTACAAACAGAATCTGCTGCAAATGACTGGCAAAGCATAAGAAAAGAAGAAACTGGTGCAGTTGGTGAAGTCCATGGCTCCCAGACCTCACACTGGGACTGCCTGCCAAGCATGTGGATCCAAGTATTGAAAAAAACAAAAATGACCCTCATAATTTTGATCCTTTACTTTTGAGCCCTCGCAATGATAGGGATTAACTTTAGATGATAATAATTTAGATGCTGTCATTTCTGACTATTACTCATATAAACAGATGCCCTGCAGGAAAAACGTAGACATCCAACATGAAACACTGTCTGGCTGTGTCTGCATCGCCCTATTTGTGCTCTGTCTCAGTACTCAGTACAGTTGGGAGAAAATTTGTCTCATCTTCTTGGGAATTTAGTATTCAGGTCAGAATTATCCCCAAAATAAATGAATAATTAAATAAATAAATAAAAGTCTGTTAACTAATAATAGCCTGTAAATGAATGATGAATTGAGACTCTAACATCACCACTACTTTGAAGGCTGAAATTCAGCTATCATCCACTGCCATCGCAGGCTTTTGGAGCCAGAATGAGGACATGAAAGTCGAGATGAAAGTTACAGATGGCAGGAGGTTGTTGAAGTATCTGACTCCGCTCACTGGAATATGTGAACCGAACGCAGAGTAATCAGCTTCTTCCCTAAATGATGTGAGCGCAGTATCTGTGGTGGTAAGTTTGCATATCAGTCAGCTCGTATCAACCACACGGTGAAATAACGCACCGCAGGCTGGACGAGGATCTGTGGAACTGTTCAGTGCTTCATACGTAAAAGAGAAGATTGTTGAGAGTATTGCTAAATACGATATCATCACTCTTGCATCCATTGATTTCTTTGTCTGATATACTTTCATCACAGGATATTCAATTAGGATCAATCTTTTTTCCTGCATTTGTTTGTTTTTGATGTGTCTTGTTTGTTAATATTTATTCTGTTTTTATTTCTTGTTTTGGGGTTTTATTGTTTTATTCTGTACAGCACTTTGGTCAACCAAGGTAGTTTTTTTTAAATGTGCTGTATGAATAAATGTGACTTGTGATCCGTCCTTATTTACAGACATTGTTACTACGGCAGCTTTGATGACATCACTGTCATGCAACATCATGTACATGTCTGAAAATAATGACGGATTACCACAAAAAGCTGCTTCCAGCTCAAAATTTTGCTTGTTCTATCGGCAGATTTTTATTTTTGCTTTTTTACAAAAATAACAATTTTTGTAAATTTTTTTTTTACAAAAAACAAAACTTATTTTAAGTGGCCAAGGGTTTTTTTTTTTTTTTTTTTTTTTGCTTGTAAATTTTCTTGATAAGATTTCTTGAAATAAGATGCATTTCCTTAAAAAAAGTTCCTATGTCTCACTGAAATGTTTCTCTTCAAATAATTTTGTGTTATTTTGAGTGTGATGAGATATTTTGATGAGAAATTAGAAAAATAAACTTGGAAAGATTAGAGTTTTTGCAGTGTACTTGGATGGGAGCCCCTCAGGGGGTGGTGTGGCTGAAAGCTGCAGACTGGTATTAAGCTGTTTCTGCTTGGAGTCTTCTGCTCGAGTTGTGTCAATCTACATCTTTTAAACAAGAACACATCTCTACAGCACACACACATAAATGCTGTACATCCCTGCAGTTTTACTGAGATACGAGTCAGTGGAAGTGTGTAACCTTTCCGCTTTTATCTTGAATGTGAGGAGCATTCAATTCTTCAAACTGTCTTTACTCCGTCACATTGATGGATGGTAACAGCGACGTTTGAGCTTATGTGAATGACATAAAAGACATTGAGATGGTCTGAAAATGAATTAAGTCATCCTCAGGACAGTGTTTCGCAGTTCTGCTCCTCAGGACCACTGCTTCGTATGTCTCAGGTAACCCTACTCTGATTCTGATTAATGAACTTCCTCATCAAGCTCTTTACATGCCTGTTTATTTGACTCAGGTGTGTGAAAGTAGGGTGTCCTCTAAGACAGTGATTCTTAAAGGAGTCAACATCCAAAAAACAAAAGTTTTTAACTTGAAAGCAAAGAAGACTAATTTGCAACCAAATTTTTTTAAAACTTGAAATAAAAAAGGACTGATTCATAAACAAAATAGTTGTTTCTTATTTCAAACATTATTTTTGATTAAAGTTGAAGAAATATTCTGTTTCATATTTTTATTTTTCAAATGCAACCTGTTTTGTTTTGTTCTCAAAAAAATTGTTTTTGATTGCTACTTACTTTTTGCTTTAAAATCTCTTTTTTGGTTTTAAATCTTTTTTATTTGATTAAACGATAAAGAAACAAAATACTCTCCATACACCGGTGGTCAGTTTGTGTTTTAAGGGAGCTGGAGCTTGGCCTGAATATTCATATATATTACTCAAATATGCACAAATGAGGAAGAAAAACAACTTAAATTAAGTTTTTATGAGGAAATAACACAATAACATCCTGAAAAGCTCTTAAAAGTCCATTTTTATATTAGGTCTGTGAAAATGATTAATCGTGATCAACCACACTGTCAAACCAAGAGATGGATTTATTAATCAGTACTGCTTTATGCAGAAAATACATTAACTTTTGTTTTACAACTTAAAGGCTAAAACCAAGCCAGAGATCCGTGAGTAATCCAGGACTCAGACCTGGATTTCAGCTCCACATTAAAGGAATAGTTTCTTTTTTTTCTACCTGGAACTTATTTTTAGGAGTTTATACGTGCATTTACTCACCGGTAAAGTTTCTGCATCACTTTGAGGTCTCTGGAAGATATGCCGTTCGCCAGACATCCTGTAAAATGGCGGAGACGGGGCAGTCACTATATAAGACATTATCCGCAGTAAAACTCCTTAATTTTATCAGTGCTTTAAGTAGAATGAATGAACGAACGAGTACTATTTTCCTGTGAGTTCAGAGTTTTGCAAAATGAGTTTTTGTTTTTGTCTGGGCAGCGAACTGCTCCTCTCAGCTGAACTACGGAAGCGCGCATCGTGATCACGTGGCCCCGAAAAGCGAGGAGAACACCCTGATAATTAACAGAAAGCTAAATTTGGACTCACAGGACAATAGTACTCATTCGTTCGTATATTCTACTGAAAGTGTTGGTGAAAATCCAGGAGTTTTGCTGCAAGTAATGTCTTATAGAGTGGCTGCACCATTATCGCCATTTTACAGGATGTCCAGTGAACGGCGTCTTAACGTAACTTCTTCCGGAGGACTCAAAGTGATGCAGAAACTTTACCGGTGAGTAAATGCACGTATAAACTCCTAAAAATAAGGGGCAAGTTGAAAAAAATAGAAACTTCTCCTTTAATACAGTTGTGAAGTAAGTGGGTGAGGACGGTATCAGCAGCATTCTGGACTAAACTGCCACTGTTTGAAGGACTTTAGGGAGACATAAGGACAGGGTTTCAGTAGTCTCGTCTACTAAAGATAAATGCAGAATTCCTGCTGAGACACCTCTAATCCTAAATGTGTTGTAGAAGTGATAAAAGCAATGTGATTAAAAAAAAACAAAAACATATATATATATATATATATATATATATATATATGTACCGTATATATAAAGATCTGTATATATATCTATATAAAGATATTAGGGGTGTGACAATACACTAACAAGACCGAGACGATACACGATATTGTGTCCACGAGATGAGATGATATTTTCACATTACTTTTAAAGGAGTGATGACATAACAGTTAAAAACTAGTTTATGTTGTTGGCATTACTTTATATGTAAATACTCCAAAGAAAAAAACTGCATATTTTACAGCGGAGTATTGTTTTGAAACGCCAGACCTCACTTCCTCAGTAATACAGTTGGGTCCGGTGATGATATGGAGCTTTACCCGGAGACCACGTTGACTTCATTTTGATTGGCTACACCTTATTTGGCTATGACCTTATTTGGAGAATCTAGGTCAAGCTGCGGTCGGAGTTTGCTAAAGGCTAACTGCTAGCAACATGGGCACTTCAGACAGTGAGCTACGTTTATCAGAAAAGACAGCATTTAGAAAATAAATAAACTTACAGGTAATGACAAGGTTGTGGCCCCCTCCCTCAGTGTTGCTGCACAAGTTTACTTTTAAATCCATTTGTTTGAAAACCCAGACCTGACTGCACAGAAGTTACTACTAGCTCCATACATGCAGCTGAATCAGACAGGGGAGGGGAGGGGGGGAGCGGACGGTGCATAAACCGTTAGGAGAGAGAGGGGGGGGCTGTTTACTTGATAGTGTGCTCTTATTGGAGCAATTAAATTACGTAGAATGATAGAACTACGTAGAATGATAAGCTGCTGTCTGATTCAACTGTTTCTGAACAGAGAGACAAAGCTGACAGACCATAAACAGGAACTTTGATTCTCACTCTGGACATTCACATGGCCTCATCAGAGCACAACAGATCGTATTATACACCCAAAACCCCAGAAAAGTGAAATTTGATGTCATGGCACCTTTAAGAAAACGAAAATGACAAAATATGGCTTAAGAAAATCTGCCGTCTTTATTTCACAGTCACAAAACAATTTAGAAATGTTTTATAAGTTGCATTCATGTATGACTAAAGCGTGAACTTTCACAACTACTTTCCACAATAGAATGAAATATTTCTTCTTTTTAAGGTGCAAAACTGCAACCAAAGTACAACTCTGTCAATATAGGCCTTCAGTCAGACACTAGCTTAGTTTTCAATCAACAGTCTACAATTTGATACAGTAATTTTAAATGTATTTTGTCCACACTCTTCATTAATAGGTATTATCATCTGACAGTAAGCCAGGGTGAGATCAGCTAGTGGATCTTTGAGTGTTTCATTTATAGTCTGGTTCATAGAGCAGAGGTGATGTTCTGCTGCAGCTGGAAAGAGATGCTGCTGCGTGAGCCTCTGTGTTTCTGAAGGGAGGGTGTTAGCGAAAAGTAAACAATACTTACTTTCACGTCAGTCACCAAAACTCTCCAATACACCACAAAAAGTCACTAGACTTGTTGCTAATCGCTCCTTTGGAAAAAAAAATGCTAGAGGGATCTGAAAACTCCCTAAATACAGATGCAGGCATGAAAAAGTTCCTCCTTTTCCTGCCAGAGGTGGTGCAGTAATAGGGGATTATCACGCTTACCGGAAGTTCCCGGTATTTGGACACTTCCTCTTCCGGCCATGTTAACGACAGCCGTTCCTGCTCTGTTATACTGTTTAAATCGGATAAACTCCAAACATATTGAAGTTTTCATTCTAGACTGAAGTGATACTGGATCAAAAGCTGGATCAAAGCGATCGATTTGCCGCGGTGAAGGGCCGAACTTTATAATAAAACACACGTTTGTTTGTCGCCGGTGGGGCACAACACCAGCACTTCACAGCATGCTAGCATTAGCCAGCTAACGTTTACTGACGTGCTTAACATTGTGCGTCTTAAAACACACAAACATCTGAAAATCGGGTCTGTACCCTCCCGTTTCCAGTGGAACAACTGGGGACTGCCAAGAAAGGAGACGCTCTCAGATGCTTGTGTGTTTTCAGCCGCACAAAGTTAGGCACGTTATCAAGCTGGCTAATGCTTACAGGCTAACACGACTGCGCAGTCTGCCGGCCACAAACAAACGTGTCGTTTTATTATAAAGTTCGGTCCTTCACCGCGGTGAATCGGTTGTTTTGATCCACTTCTTCCTTAGCATCACTCAGTCTGGAATGAAAACTTGGCATTGGCGTTTATCCGATTTACAAAGTTTAACAGAGTAGTAGCTGGCGGACTTTTGTTAGCAGGTTAGCATTAGCCAGCTTGATGACGTGCCTAACTTTGTGCGGCTGAAAACACACAAGCATCTGAAAGCGTCTCCTTTCTTGGCAGTCCCCAGTTGTTCCACTGGAAACGGGGGGGTACAGACCCGATTTTCAGATGTTTGTGTGTTTTAAGACGCACAATGTTAAGCACGTCAGTAAACGCTAGCTGGCTAATGCTAGCATGCTGTGAAGTGCCGGTGTTGTGCCCCACCAGGGACAAACAAACGTGTGTTTTATTATAAAGTTCGGCCCTTCACCGCGGCGAATCGATAGCTTTGATCCAGCTTTTGATCCAGTATCACTTCAGTCTAGAATGAAAACTTATATATGTTTGGAGTTTATCCGATTTAAACAGTATAACAGAGCAGGAACGGCTGATGTTAACATGGCCCGGAAGAGGAAGTGCCAAATGTTTCAACTTCCGGAAACCGGAACGCGGAAATGTGATAATCCCCTATAGTGCATTATTACTGCACTATCACTGGCTGAATGATTTGTCCTGTGAATACGTCATCACGCACAGTGTCCAAACTTGGCGCGTGGAAACATCCTTGTTCCGGGCATTCATTTATGCTCTGAAATCGTTTCCCCTGGGCACACAGGCGTTTTTTCTGTGCGATTGAATTAGCAGACAAGTCGCTGGTAAGTGGCTGGCAGTCGGCAGAAAGGGGAACTTTTTCATCTGTATAGAAACAAAGTCGCTATGTTAGCATCAGACTGCTGCTGCTGCTCTTCCTCTGTCAGTTTCTGGCAGACTATAAGTTTCAAAGATGCATTACTGCCCCCTACAGGTGACCCGCAAGACAACTTTTTGCTTGAATGTGAAATCTCGCCAAATTTAATCTCGTAAGATCTTGTGGCACGAGATCTCGTTACCCCCCCCCCATATGTACGTATGATCGCCGGAGGGAAATTAGGGCTCTGCATTTTACCAATCTCTGAACCTGAGAGCAGTGGGGTGCTACTTAAAGCACCCGGGGAGCAGTTAATGGGTGTTAAGGACCTTGCTGAGGGGCCCACTGGTTCGCCTGGGTGCCGTGTCGGGGACTCAAACCGAGGCCAAAGCCCGCGACATTACCACTAGGCTACCTACCTTCTTCATGATAGGGCTCCTTTAAATAAAGATGAGGAGGCAAAATCCTTCTTCTGAGCTTCACCTGTGGCGTCACATTAGGCAGCAGCACACCGGGTTGCTTTAGGAATGAAATGTGCAATATGGAATTTTACACCGCTTTGAAAAAACTGAATGCCTCATTGAGCCATTTTAAAACTTCACCTTCAGTAAGTTTGGAAAGAGATTTTTCTTTCTAGATGCTTCTTTTAACTGTTGAACAAATACCATTGAGCATGTCTCCCACAATTAATCTTCAGCTGTAACTTGAAATCACACAATTTAAACTAAGTTAAGAACAACACCTCAGGTCTGGCTGTGGTTTACTCCTTTCCTGTCTCCATTGCTTTTAAATGAGCCGCCACATTGTTGTGTGCTCCAAGCAGTCACATTTATCTTTTAACAATCTTATTTAGAGTTTGCAGTTTGGACTTCTGTGACTGCACGGATGGATCTGGGAGTATCTGTGAGAGCATGAGCTACGTGCTGCCTGTGTGTGTGCTTAGCACAGCTAAAAATGTGTAAGCTAGTGAAAAATCTGGTTTCAGAGCAGTGTCAGACTGCTTTGCTTTGTTTGTTTTCATGTTCTGCTTTTGTTCATTCACATAATTCTTTCCATCTCTTTAATGTTTACATTACTGGGATGCTGGGTTTTGTTCCACCTCACATGTTCTTTCATATCTGACCTAACACCAGGTTCATGCCCAAGCACATGGAACGTATCAGGTAGAACAAAGAAGCATACACTATCTGGCTGCTGCACATTTTACTTATTAATTTATTTACTGTTTTATGTAGATTTGCATTAATTATGTTTATTTGGTTGTCTAAACTTTGAATAATGCTTCTGAACATATCTGCTGGAGCATTCAGAGGTGCAAAACAACAGCTTCAAACAGCCATTTGTTGTGACTTATTGATTGCAACATTAAAGCATTAAGAATTTTCAATATTCATTTATTATTAGTCAAATGCTGCAGCGTGACATCATGCTGAAAGGCCCCGATGCAAATATAGAGAAAAACAATAGACAGAAATGCACGTTCAAGCATACTGCGCACACACACATGCACACCCACACGCACAGCCACTTGAGAGAGCTGCTGTTGTGATGGATTCCTTTCCGACCGAAGATGAACTGGTGCTGGTGCTTTGCAGCATTTTAAGGCTGAATACACTGTAGATTTCACAGGTGTGTGCAGATTACAGGTGACAATCGAAATTTTACTTCATTCTTTGTGGTCATGAGAGAGTTTTACTTATCAGATGTCGGGGTGACCTGTTGTGCTCCTTCACCGGCGTCCAGCGCCGTGAAGGAGACGTTTCTGCTGCTTCTGATGCAGGAGCAGAAAACCCAGCTGAAACCAGGCTGGTGGATAACAGCCTACCTCGTTTATGCATCAGTCGCTGAATCCTGACATCCCAGGATATTCTACGAAGCTGGATTAACAGAGCCGGGATTTCTCTCTGTTACCTGGTTGACTTAACCAGACATGCACGATCTTGATAAACGGTAATACTGCTGGTTATCAACTCTGTAACTTAATCCCGGTTTTCCAGTCTTAATCAGTGCGTGCTCACTTAAAAGGGGCGGAGTTTGAAGCGTCTAACCAATCGCAGACATGGAGAAACAGAGCGACATATTTCACCGTGGAGGAGCAGATGATGATACATAAGAAATATGAAGAATTCAGGAACATCATCCAGACCAGAAGCAACACAGTCACCGCGGCAACAGCAGGAAGGAATGCTGGCAGAAAATGTTAATGCATAAGTCCGGTGTGATTGTCCAATCATGGAACAATGTCGGACTGATCACGAGTGTTACTTCATCACTACAGCTTCCTCAGTGGATTTTCTTCTCATACTGTCCATATACATGTTTTTTTCTAGGCTCATGTCTTCACGTGTAACTCTTCACCATGACGGCATGGGTGAGCGTGGCTCCATAAGTTCATGTTTTCTGCATGTGTGACCTCTGAACCACATTATTTTTAGATGCAACTCCAGCGGTGCAAGACGATCATGGAAACAAGTAAAGAACAAATACAAAAATATAATCAGCGTCGCCGACAAAAGAGCATGAAACTACCAATGAATGAATGAATGAATGAATGAATAAATGAGGTTTTACTGAGTGGGATTTGAACACCATGATCAGCTATAAAAATGAAGCTATTCAGCTGCATCCGTGCAGCACTCGTGTTAGTTTCCACTCGGGCTGAGGCGTTGGTCCATATCAGAATGAATGTAATGAGTCTGTGAACATTAATGAAACCTCAGTGTGATGCAGAGCATCTGTGATGTCATCAGTGCGGCTGTGATGCGTTACATTTGTGATGTCCGGCTCCAACAGCTGACAGATGGAACGGAGTCCAGCAGAGGAAAACCTCCATCTTTCATAGAAAAGTCATCTGGAAATCAAACGTTGCTTCATCTCTGAATATTCTCTCTCTTCTAAGAACTCCTCTCACCATCTGCACCAGCAGCGACAGGATCTTCTAAAAGTGGGCAGGACATTTCCAAGAGCGCTGATTGGTCAGGAGGTGGAGCTTTTCCAAAACTCTGTGATCTCTTATCCAGAACTTGACCTGGTCCGGACCAGGCTAAGTGTTCAGCATAAATTACCGGGGAGGTATAAACCGATCAGAAGTGAACCAGCATCGTAGGACAAAAAACCCAGGTTAACCCTGAAGTTACCTGGATAAGAGCTTGGTAGTACAAGCCCCAGGTCTCCTCCATGGACCGGTTTGTTTTTGCATCCGTCGCTTTGCTGGATTGAAGATTACGGTCCATCTTAGACCCTGTTATGTTGGCCAGGTAAACTACTCTGCTGACATAAGCTACGTCAAGTAGTTCTTCACTCTTGCCCAACAAAGATTTGGTGCCTATTTAAAACCAGTTTTGAGAGCAGGGAGCCCACGCTGAGACGGTGAAAAGCCGTGTATCTTTTAGGTTCTTTTTTTCCCCTCTCCAAGCCCCTCCCCCAATGTGTCCCTTTCATCCTGCAAACAGGTGCACTGCTCATGTGGCTGCACTCTCAGGTCCCGAACACACAAAGTCAAACTCTGGACATGTAAGGGGGGACTGTATGGGGTATTGGGGGTATAGGGAGGTGGGGGCGTATGTGTGGGGGGTAGGGAGGGGTTGGTGCAGTTATGTGGGGGGAGTGCATGTGTGTGTTAGAGGGTATGAGGAGGTGGGGGTAGGTGTGGACGGTAGAGGGAGGAGAATGTTGGGGGTGGAGGGAGGAGTGAGGGTGGGTATGTAAGGTTGGAGAGCGGAGTGGGTGGGTGTATGTGTGTGTGGGGGGGAGTACATGGGGGTGTTGGGGTATTGTGGGGAGTGTGTGTGTGAGCGTGGTGGCGGGGTAGGGGGTGGTAGAGGTGGTGGCGCCCTGGTGTCAGATATGAAATGGAATGGTGTAATAGACAAATGTTTAATTAAAGAAATAAAATGAATAAACAGGATATCAAGTGGAGCCTTATGTTCATAAAGCTCCGCTTGGTAAAGCAAAACTGTTTAACAAAATAAAGCAATCAGATTTCCATTCTGCTTGCTTCGATGCTGGACAGGACAAGCAAGAAAAAAAAAAAAAAAAAAAAAAAGAAAAATTCACAAATTTTTTACCAAACCAGCCTCTCATCCATATGAAGCCGGCATTTCGGGGGTCTGTAAACGATCGTTTTTTTTTATCAAGCCTTCAGAGTGGGAAGATTTTGAAATGCCGTTTTCGTGGTTCCATCTTTAAGCTCTGACCGCATTGTTTTTTCTGACACGCATGCGTCATAGCTTCGCCTCTAAACACGCATGCGCGCTACACGCAGCATCACAGCAACAATGGCGCTATCGTTGAATGTTTGCTGCTCGTACCTGTTCGCCCACTCATACTTGCTGCCATCTTTTCGGTTTGGTTGTTCAACCTTCTTACGGCCGACCGTAACCGTAGATCTAAGCATTCGGTATGGTTGTTTTACGTTATATAGATATTTCTGCGCATGCCTAGTACTTCCTCGCCTGTTTTCGCCTATTTTTGCTTTAGCACCACAGCGCCACTTACAGGCCTGGCATATATTTTGCAGCGTTTCCATGCATTCATGTGGTCAATCACATTTATTGTACGTCTCCATCTTTAAAGGGATATTGTGTAAGTTCTCCTGTTATTTATTCACAAAAACTGATTATTTGGTTCAAGTGTTTTATCATTAATCAGTAATCACTCCCATCAACAAACTGAAGTGCTCCTCTAAGTTCTAAATTTGCCGTCCATATAATTCATTTACACATCGAGCGGGGCGGCTCGGTGGAGGCTGCCATGTCGTATCGCCATGTTTTTGCGTTCGGGAGAAGCGTGACAGCAGGAAAACACAGAAACTCACCGGACACACCGGAGTTTTCAGCTCAGTTCGAGGTAATGCCTTTGAAAAGTCACCGCGCTGCAGTGGGAGAAACCAGCGTCTCACTGATGCTGCGTTCACGTGCAGTCGGGCAGACGGCCGTTGGTAACAAACCAGATGTCATTTTAATTAATGAAGCCGAGCGAAAGACGGTAAAACATGGGTCAGGGAAAACAATACGACATCGCCATGACAACCAAACAGATGTGGACTGATGTCACTGTAACTGACGGACCACATCTTCACATAGAGGCCGGTGATAACTTTACATGCATCGGCTGTCGTCGGTCTGCCCGGTTTCACGCGAATGCAGCATGAAAAGTACGAGGGAGCTGCTCCCGATTACACAGTGTCCCTTTAAGACAAACGGTCTGGAAAATATGAGCGTTTCGTGTTCATTTTGATTTCGTGTGGACATAGCCTCAGTCTGCCCGGTTCCGTTTGTATTGTCTACTGTCTGTATAATCTTGGACAGGTTGTAACAGAAAAATTTCATTGCAATGGGACACCGGTACATTGACAATGGAGTCTTCTGATTCAGATTCTGACACGTGACATAGCAAGATGGCGACGGTGGGACACGCCCACGTGGCTTCACTTTTAGCTCTTCATAAACCAACGGGTCACATGAGGTCCGTCCCTCTCTTTTCACAGTCTACGGATCTGACCCTTCTTGCTACTCGTTGTATCAGTTGGGATCAGATAACTCGTCACCAGCTGAAAGATAATTATCCATGCAGTAATAAATCAACGAGAGCTTCCTATCGACAGTATTTGCTTTGTTAAATTCATTTGGTGACTTCTTTTTATTTGCCAGGAACTGTATGTTTCTGTTTGAGTTCAAGTTTTATTTTCTCCAAAGTCAAATCTTATTTTCAGCATTGTGAGCTGTCAGTTTCGTAGCTCCACACTGCCCCATATCTTCCTCATTATAAGGTTTCTGTTCCTTCCTTTGGATTTGGTGATTTTCCTGCTGTAAGCTGCAAGTTGTCATTCTAGTTTGAGTGTGCCACTTCTTTCCTCCTCCTGTCTTCTGCGTTTGTGTCCTCCACCATCTTCCTTTAACCCTGTTCATCCATGAACTGTGACACGAATGATTGAAAGCATCTAGTGTTACTCAGTTCTGCAACACTTGCTGAGGTTGTTCAATATCAGGAAGTTCATATTATAACACTCGGTGCCCCAGTGGATTAGGCAGTAATCACATGAAATGAATACTTTAATTATGTCGACACTTCTGATAACTGCATATTTGCCCTTGGTGTAGTTCGTACTCAGTATCCAGGAATACATTCTCCACAGATCATGAAACTGTGATCTTCCCTCGCTGCTTCCTTCCTATTTTGGGAGGATGGAATCTCTCCGGGGAGTGGACTATATTGATAATGATGTGCATACTGCAGGCGTACCCTCCTGTGGGATTTGTCCTTACCTGAATGGCCTCTGGAGTTATTATCTGTAACGATAATGACTTCTCTCTCTTTCTGCTGCTTTGCAGACCCGGGTCCTCAGAAGGAGGACAGAAACAAAGGTTCCCCACCTCTCCTTTGAAAGGAGAGAAGAAAAGGCTGGTAAAATGTACAACTTTTTTTTTTTTTTTACTTTATTCTGTAATTTCTCATTCGGTACGACTAGAGTGTGTGTACTGCACCACTGAGGTTAAACAGCACTGACACGTTTTCTGCAAGCAGATGATCTCATGTTATTCCAGTAAAACAGCTTATTTCCTCGTTCTGTCGTTCAGGGAGAATTCTCAGCAAATATTCACCCGTCAGAAGTCTTGCTGATAATAACATTATCTAAATTATTTTCTCTTTCACTGCTTATATGTGCTTTTATACACTTTTTCCCCCCCGCTCTATCTTTTGTTTCTGTCATTGCTTTTCTTATGGAAAATGCTTTCTACGTTCCCCAGAACGTAGCTGAATATGTAAAAATAGCTCTACCTCAAACTAATTACCTTCTTCAAACAGAGGAAAAATACTTGTAATAAAATGTGAGAAAATCTGGCGGAAGAAAGAGAAAATATTACAGATTTAAATTTTACGATATATGGCCTAGCTGTGGGGGGGTGGGGGCAGTGGTTGGTGCCCTGGTGCCCGGTGTGTGGAGCAGGGGCATTGGGCAGGCGTTGGCCTGTGCCGGGTGGCTGTCCGGTCTAGGTCAGTAGTTCCCAAACTTTTCTGCAGGCCCCCTTTTCATGGCAGTTATAATGTCAAGCCCCCCCATCCCATCACCGCTACCACATGCACCCAAACATCAGGATCAACTTGTGGCGTGTGGGTGTCATTTCTGGATCTTTATTCCACTTTTATCCGATACCAGTTCCTGACTGATGTGCTGATCAAGGCCGTAACCAGCTATGAGGTAGCAGAGGTAAATACCTCGGTTAATATTTCCGTTTTTTTTTTTTTTTTAATATTCATTTTATCAAAAAAAAAGGAAAGAAAATCTCATTCATAGAAAGATCGCACATTATACTTACCGCTATACTGTATCGTATCTGACAATCAGGGGTTTGTTTATAGAATAAAACTGAATGAAAAAATGAGTTGTGTTTTCGCGTATGAGGTCTCCTCCTGACCTGTAGCGTTACACATCACGCCGCAGAGCGTCACGATTACCGGCGGCCTTGACATGTTTCGGTTTTGAGGTGAAGAAGAAAAGATTCTCCGTGCAGGAAGACCTGAATGACCGTCATAATGTCAGTCTGGTCATCTTATCTGACTAGCAAACGTTATCTAGCCTGATGTCAGAGAAGGAGAGAGGGACACGTCTCCGTTCCAAAACATTGCTGACCCCACCCCCGCAGCTGTACATGTTGCTGAACCGGGTGGTGTTTGCATTCTCTGCGTAACTGTACCTTGTCTGTGAAATGCGTGAATCTGTGCCACTTGCTCTCCACCCACTTCTTTGGGGGAGACCTCCCCTTCACAGAGTAAACACTTTTTTTCTGTCTCTCTCTCCCCGCTGAGACTGAGCGCGGCTGAGCCGGGTGAAAGCCTGCTACTGATGGGAAGTTCGGTTCTTTTCAGAGAGCCGGCTCTTTTCATTCGGCTCCCAAAGAAGAGCCGGCTCTTTCAGCTCCCAAACGGCTCTTAATTTAAGATATGTGCAGCCCTGTATTTTACCTTAATTTTGCAATAAATGAATGGTTTGTGTTTTAAAAACTTTTTTGCATTCAGTATTTTTATGAGAAGCCTTTAAGGGAAGATGGGGGATTAGAAAAACCTTAAATTAGTGTGGGTTAACAGTCGATTTATAAAAGAAGGAGCCCGTGGGGGGGAGGGGGGGGGGAGGAAGAGGGGAGAGAGGGGGGGAGGAGGGGGGGGGAAGGGGGTAAGGAAAAAAAAAAGAGGGGTGGGGGAGGAGGTGCTGACTGATCTCTGTGATAGATGGAGGGGGAGAGGGCAGGGGGGGGGGATGGAGGGGGGGGGGTGCCGACTCGGCCGAAAATGAGAAAAATGGAGGAGGGGGAAAGTTTCTTTTGCAAGGGGGAGGGGAGAAAGAAAGGGGGGGTGGGGGGAGAAGGGGGGAAAAAAAGGGGGAGATAAGGAGGAGGGGAAGGTTGGGGAGAGGGGGAGTTAAGATAAAGAAAAGAGAGGGGGGGGGGTGTGGGGAGGGGGGGGGGATATGGCGTGATGGTCTTTGTTCGATAGGGATAGGAATCTGAACAAAATAAAAAGAAAGATAGCAGTCAGAAACGACAAACAAAAAACAAATAGGGTATGGGAGGGAGGAGGAGTGAGGAGGGAGATAGGAAATAAAATAAAAATAAAAAAAAAGGGAGAGGGGAGAAAAAAAAAAAAAAATAAAATTTTATATATAAATAAAAAAAAAATAATTAGATTCGATATTATATAAAGGGGGGAGAGAGGAGAAAGAAAAAATGAAAAAAAAAAAAAAAAAAATTGAAATAATCTGAACTTTTACCTTGAGTGACTTTTTTACTAAGGAGAATCTGGATTTCATGTGTCTTACAGAAACTTGGCAGCGGGAAAACGAGTTCTTTCATCTCAACGTGTGTCAAAATTTTTTTTAAAAAAGGAAAAAAAAAAAAAAAAAAAAAAAAAAAAATTATAAAGTTCACGGTCCTTCACCGCAGGCCAATCTGTCGTGTTGATCTACTTCTTCCTCAGCATCACTTCAGGTCTGGAATGAATATTTTTCTATTTACATTATGGATCTATCTCTCACCACCCCCAGGTAAAAGAATTAAAAATTAAAAAGTAAAAGAAAAATTTCTAAAAAAACTGGGGCTAGGGGGGAAATATCTTATTATCTTAACTTGGCATTGGCGTTTATCCGATAGGCGTACATAAGTTTAACAGATGTAGTAACATGGCGGACTACTGTTAGCAGGTTTGCATATAGACCAGCTTGATGACCGTGCCTAACTTTATGCGGTTGGTTATAAAACACACAAGCACACCCTTCACCACTAACTCTTGCTTTATTTTGGATAATAGCTTTCTTTTTTTTTTTATATATTTGGAGAAACCTTTATTCTCATTTTCTGGCAGCCAGCCTCCTTTCTTGGCAGTCCCAACAAAGTTGTGTCCCCTGGAAATAGAGTGGGGGTGGGTACAGACCCTATTTTCAGATGTATGTGTGTTTTAAGACGCAAAAGTTAAGCACATCAGGTAAACGCTAGCTGGCTAATGCTAGCATGCCGATGCTACGTTGAAAAGAGAAAATAAAATGTAATGGGGTTAGAAGAGAAGAATGGGGGAGGTGAGGAAAAGAAAGAAAGGAAGAAAAAAAAGGAGAGGAAAAACAGAAAATTTTATTAATAAAGTTTGGCCCTTCACTAAACTGGAGATTCGCTTTGATTACACTTCTTCGGTCTTGGTGTCACATGGTTCACGGTGACCTGGAATCTGATTTGCGGCGGAAAATTTAAGCTTAGTGTCCAATCAGGCGTTTATTCACTGTTAGTCTACTAAATAGAGCAGCCCTGTGTAGTGAACTGGGGCCGGGAGTGGGCGGACATTTGGACACAGCCCATTAAGGAATGGGTCTCAGGAGGGGGCTTTTCTGAGATAGGATATAGTATATGAGAGTAAAAGATGAAAAAAATTAGAAATATTATATGTGTTTTGTGATTAATAGAATAAAAATAATATATATTTAATTTATATACAAAAAGAGTATAAAATTTTTTTTTCTTGCATGGTTGTCCTCTACGAGTTTCAAACCGGAAGTTTGGAAAACGGAAGCATGATAATCCCGCCATTAAGGCTCCGTGTTCATGGCTCCACTATCAGAAAGAGACTGGGGGGCAAAAATGGCTGCATGGCAGAGTTCCAAGACCAAAACCACTGCTGAGCAAAAAGAACATAAAGGCTCATCTCAGGTTATCCAGAAAGCATCTTGATGATCCCCAAGACTTTTGGGTTAAAACAAAAATACTGGGTTGTTTTGGGGGTGGTATGTTTTTGTTAAGAGGGGGGGGGGTGTTAAAAAAACAAATAGGGGGGGGGAAGAGCTGTGGGGGGGGGGGGGGGAAGCGAAAATAAAAATACCAAAAACTTAATAATGGGAGGACCTCCTGCAATTGAGCGAGTAATGGGGGGGGCGGTGACCGAGACTGTGGAATAAAGGGTCAAACGCTGGAACTTTCTGGAAGGTGTAGGTCCCATTACATCTGGCGTAAAAGTAACACGGCATTTCAGAAAAGGAACATCATTGCAACAGTAAAATATGGTAGTGGTAGTGTGATGGTCTGGGGCTGTTTTGCTGCTTCAGGACCTGGAAGACTTGCTGTGGTAAATGGAACCATGAATTCTGCTTCTACCAAAAAATCCTGAGGGAGAATGTCCGGCCATCTGTTGGTGACCTCAAGCTGAAGCTCACTTGGGTTCTGCAGCAGAACAATGATCCAGAACACACCAGCAAGTCCACCTCTGAATGGCTTAAGAACAACAACATGAAGACTTTGGAGTGGCCTAGTCAAAGTCCCCACCTGAATCCCATTGAGATGCTGTGGCATGACCTTAAAAAGGCGGTTCATGCTGGAAAAGCCTCCAATGTGGCTGAATTATAACAATTCTGCAAAGATGAGTGGAACAAAATTCCTCCACAGCGCTGAAGAAGACTCACTGCCAGTTATCACAAACGCTTGATGCAGTTGTTGCTGCTAAGGTGGAACAACCAGATATTAGGTTTAGGGGGCAATTACTTTTTCACACAGGGCTATTTAAGTTTGGATTTTTTCCCCCCTTAAAAATAAAAGATCTTCATTTAAAAACTGCATTTTCTGTTTAATTGTGTTATCTTTGTCTAATATTTAAATTTGTTTGATGATCTGAAACATTTAAGTGTGACCTTGCCTCCAGTGGGGGCACTACTGGTGTACGAATGTGTGTGAATGGTTCCGGTGGTGGTCGGAGAGGCCGTAGGCTCGAAATGGCTGTCACGCTTCCGTCAGTCTGCCCCAGGGCAGCTGTGGCTACATACGTAGCTTACCATCACCAAGTATAAATGAGGAGTGAAAGAATGATGGACCTACTGTAAGCGCTTTGAGTGCCTTGAAATGCGCGATATGAATCTAATCCATTATAACAAGCAAAAAAGTAAGAAATTAGGAAGATGGCAAAAACTTTTTATACAGCTGTAAATGTGTATCCCATGTAGTTAGATTAAATTGCTCAACCCATTTTGTTGGGTCAAATTAACTACTGCTGGGTTGGTGCTATATTGATCCAGCGGTTGGGCTATAAAATAGCTCAAATTTGGTTATTTTTAACCCAGCAGTTTTAGTGTGTGGTGACACAAAATTAACATGTGGGAACAAGATAACCAAGTCGTGGTGTTACAAATGTGTGGAAACAACATCAACAGCTTAAGGCTTGTCGTTAATACATGAAGAACTTAAACCATCTGTACTGTATGTTCATCTTGTCTAAAATTAATCGAGCTTGCCGAGTCAAAGTGATTTTTCATATCAGCCTATATGTGACTGGTAAAACTTCCCCCATCACTCCCATTCCACAGTTAATGCCTGCAAATGATCATATTCATCATAATCAAAAAGGAATAACTGGATTTGACCCCCCCCCCCCCCCCCCACGTCACGCCTGATGGCGTGTAAATGCGAAAAGGTGTTTCCATTACACTTCAGTGAAAAACTGCTTCATTGAAACAACTGAAAAACTCATGAGAACGTAAAAACTTTTTTGCAATATTTGAGTATATTTTTAATTGCTTTTCAACAGAAATATTAAAAACAAACAAAGAATAAAACAAGCATGATGGGGCTTCTAAATGGAAATGTTGAGCACCACTTTGAGACAATCACTGCAGTCAGGTGTTTTCTGTAACGTCCAATCAGACGTCTGCACCTGTTGACGGGTATGTTGGTCCATGTTCATGGGAAAGATGCTCCAATTTGTCTGGGACAGTTTTTTGTTTGGATTTTTTTTAAAGTCATTCTTTTCAACCACAACTCAAAAACAATGTTTTATTTCACTAAATTATGATTTAGTAATTTTTTTGTTTGTTTCCTTCTTATCTGAATAAATATTGTGAAATTGTCAATTTGAGGTAGACTTTATCTTTAAGGTGATCCCATACTGTTGACAGGGTGTGTACATTAACTCAGCAACACCAGCCTGGATCAGGGATATGACGAAGACTCCGACTATCACTCATACAGAGCTTCAGAGATCACCCTCAGCGAGCCTGCCACCATCCCAGAACCCCACCAGCCAGACTGCTGCAGTCCAGCTGCTCCACAGAAGTCACTCAGAGTAAAATGGCCTGACAGCTTACCTGGAGTCAGTCTGCCACACAGTATTTTAAAGACCCAAAGAGCATGACAAGAGAGTCTCTGGCTCCAGGGTGCTTCTCGGCAGAAAGAGGGACAGCACAGAGGACGAGGATGCAGGATACAGAGGGACTGGCAAAGAAAGTGTGGATGCTGACACCAGGCCCATGATTCACCTTCACATGCCAGTGAACCAAAGCCTGCAGCCAAGGCCGTGCTGGAGCCGCTTCAGGAGACGACTGACACTCTTCAAGAAGCCCAGACTGAAACCCAGCAGACCTGGAACTGGCTTCATGTTTAGTCTGGGAAAGCTCAGCAGGATCAGCCAGCAAGAATATGGATTTCTGTATAATAGATCCCTCATCGTCTCTGTTAGCATGTTATGTGATGACGGATCAAGGTTATTATAGTTTTGAAATTTTCATCAGTTTTTATTTCAGTTTAGTTTTAGTTAGTTCAACAAATGATTTAGTAGTTTCAGTTAAGTTTTTTTTTTTTTTTAGTCTTAGTCTTAGTTTTTCAGGTATTAAGAGAAAGCCTTGAAATGTAGATGTTGAAAAGGACGGAAGGATGTGTGACACAAAATATGGATTATCACATCCTTTTATTTTAATTTTAATTCCTGAACCACAATTATTCAAAATATTTGAATGTAAATCCAACTTTTGTTACAAAGTTTAACAGGCCCTTATCCAAAGAGGCAACTCTAAAATCAGCCCACATCCAGCTCTCACCACGTATCTTCAGTGTAACCGTGAACTTTTCATGAGCTTCTCTGAGAACTTCACAAATGAACTTTTAAATTTGTTGGATTTTTTCCCTTTTAGTTGCATTCCACAGATGTTCCCATCAGTCTTCATCACAATGCATTTACTCTTATCGATTAGTGGGTCGTACTCAAAATACTCCAATGGTTTATACTAAATACTATAAATATTTATAACTATCGAACAGTATTTATGAATACTCCCTACTGCAACTTTAGCCATTTTTGTCTGCTAAGCACCTTCTTCTAGTTCAAGTGCTGCAGATTATAGCCGCTCTACTGCCACCCTCTGGAGGAAAAGTGGAAGAACAGCAGCTGTCACAGGACAGGTATCTCACGTCTAATCAAGGAAGAAAACGAAATGACAACGAAAACTAAGCTGAATTTATCTACAATTCACTTTAGTTTAGGTAGTTTTGCATTGTTCTTTGTAGTTTTTATTTCGTTTTAGTTTTTTATCTTGATTTCAGATTTTATTCTTATTTCAGTTAACTAAATTATTTTTCCACTGCTACTTTTAGTTTTAGTCTTAGTTAACTAAAATAACCATTTGACTGATATCAAAATTGATTTATCCTATCTTATTTAAAAAGGTTGCAGAGGGAGAAATATGTCGGGCCATTCTCACCATCATAAACTGTCACAGAGGCAAAGCGGCTGAAATCCCCAAATCAAAGCCTTTTAATATCTTATTAGAAAACCTTACATGTGGCTTTTCTCATCTTAACTGGAAGACATGAAGAAAAAATGCAACCCCTGACTCTCCAGTTAACATCAAAGTGACTTTAGATATGATAAACCTCCGGGCCTGCTGGGATAGAGGAAGGTCATGTACAGTCGTCCTCAAAATAATTCATACCCTCCAATTAAAGAAGGAAAAAATCAGCAGTCAGTGAAATAAGTTGAAATTGACTACAGTAATAATAAATAAGAATTCAGTGAAAATCATGACATTGATTTGGACTTCTGGTTCAACAAAAATATTAAAAAGAAACAAAAAATAAAACAAGTAAACCAGCATGATGGGGCTCTGAAGCTAAAATTTTATTGAGCACCACTTTGAGGCAATCACTGCAATCAGGTGTTTCTGTAACATCCAATCAGACGTCTGCACCTGCTGACAGGTATGTTGGTCCATGTTCATGGGAAAGATGCTCTAATGTGTCTGGGATAGTTTTGTCTATTTTATTTTTTTTTTTTACCTCCGCCAAGGATGTCATGTTTTCAGTAGCGTTGGTTTGTACGTCCGTCTGTTTTTCAGGAACTTTACGGAAAAAGTTCTGGACGGATTGACCTGAAATCTTCACCAGCCGTGTGTCTCAGTCCAAAGATGAACCCATTAAATGTCGGTGGTGATCCGGATCACCTTCTGGATCCAGGAATGTCTTGAAGGATTCTTTATCATTGTGAGGTCGGCCATGTTGGAAAGGCTGTTGATGATGCATGAGTGCCCCCTTGTGGCAGAAGTGTGCAGCTGCTACTGAGCACATGATGTCAGGATGCAGAAATGAAACTTGTGAGCAGCAGTGAGCACGAGGAGAGAAGACTGTTGGACAGACTTCTAGCAGGTGAAGATGGTGAACTGTGTGCGTCTGTGAAGAACTGGAAGTAACTAGTTATATTTCTGCCTGAACAGGATGTTTATTTAGCCTTTAATGTTATTTAGCTGATCTGCTTATTCAGAAGTTTCCTCCATTCACCATGTGCCTTTTTATGCTATTAAGCTAGCTGACCTGCTACATGCCAGTTTCTGTCACTGTTAGCCTTGAACACATATATGCGTGTTTAGTCCTAACTGGAAGGGATTTATTAGTAATAATTAATAGCTTGAATGTGTTTATTTGCTGAACAAAAGTTCCTCATGGCTTCTTTGTATTTCTGTGTTTAAAGACCACACTCACTTCCATCCACATTCACCTGAACTACCTGGAATTCCACCTGGAAGCCTGTCGTTTGTTGCATTACTGTGCTGTTGTGATTCAGAGTGACCAGTAAAGACAGTTAACTGTAAAAGCGAGTCCTGTGTGTTCTGCCCAACACCCCCATAGTGAACATCACCCTGATAGGACACATTTTTGGAATTATTCCATATAACTCCATACAAATGTCCCGAGTGTTTGGTAAAAAATTACAAGAAAGGATCTCAATGAGTTCTAGAATGTTTTCAAAGTTGATCCAGATCCAGAGAAAATTCAGGATACTATGATCCAGAACACACAAAGATAAGGGAGTCGAGCTTCTTGGCGGAGGTCTGCGCTCTCTGAGTGCTTTTCTAGTTAGCAGTATCATTTTACATAGTTGAAATCACATACTTATCGGTTAGGTTTATGGGAAAACTACAAGGCAGGAGCTGGTACTCTTACATAATGTGACATGTTGCATAAAACTACCGAATAATAAACAGATTATTAACATACAACAGGACTTGGCTCTGATATCCGGCTGAGGACCGTGAGGCTCTCATCCAAAGCTATAATGAGCTCTGAGCTCCTCCTCTCTCCACTTGGCAGCCCATCATCAGATTGATCAGATATAATATGGAAGTGTTAATTAGAGGAAAAAAATCCTTGTGCATGCAAATTAAGGTCAAGTCTAAATTGGAAGCTTAGATAAAGCTTATAAAGAAGAAAAACACCTTGAGCTTTGTGTCGAGCTGGTTTCCTTTCACACATATTTTCCAGACGAGGTTAAACTCTTAAAAGAAGTGCAATGCCATCTTCTTTAAAGATGTTTTAAAGCATGCACACGTCAGTATCAAGAAACTGCAATGTTTCTGTCTTTATTGTCAGAAGGTCGTGATGTTCATTGGTGAGCACAGTGAAGCCGCAGTGTTGTCAACAAGATAACTGGTGACTGTTTTTGTGAACTGGTTTTATATAAATCAGCTGAACTGAATGGAATTAAATGTGATACGTGCACATGATATCATCTCATTGATTGTTGGCTCCTGAATTGAATGTAATCAAAACTGGATGGTGGCAGAATTTGTGATATCAGCAAACATCAAATCATTGACCATTAACTTGATGTAAGTATGATTGATACATACATGCTTGTACAACTGCAGTTCGGACGCTGTCTTGCATTTTAACCATCAGCACTATGTCTCTTCTTTAATCAGACTTTAAATGACACTTTTCAGACAATTTAGTGAATCAGAGGGCTTTACAGAGATAACATCAGAGAGAGAAAAAGCCCAAACTCTCTCTCTCTCTCTCTGTCTGTCTCTCTGTTCTTGTTTCTCACACAAAGACACAAATAATCTGACTGGAGCCCACAGAATAAAACTAGACTAAGGGAAGTGCTGTTAGTACTTACACTCACATGGATAAATATCTATCTATGGAAATCAATCTGATCAGATTCCTACTGACACGTTAAAAAGAACGCTGGTCTGGTCAGTGGTGTGTTTTACAGGTTTATTTATCTGATTGCAACATGCTACAGAAGCCATGACAAGGAGTGCGGACGTGGTTATTTTTTCCTCCTAATCTGATCATGAAAAGGTTTTACTGACCCCCAATCTGAGTCTGAGGTGTTGCCAGGACACATTTTTATTCTGAGTGGATGTTTGATTGGATCAACAGTGTTCCAGGTACACACGGCTACTGAGGAAACACTATGAGGGGAAATAAAACATACATTAAAAAAGACTAGGAATAAATACACTGCTCAGAACAAAAAGGGTAGACAAGGGATTTGGGGCAAAACGCGCCAAAAAAGGGGGTATAAAAAAAGCGGGGTTTTTCCGGTTGGGCTGGGGGGGGGGGGGTAAGAGGGCGGGGGGGGGGGGCTCTTCTTTTTTTTTTTTGTTTTTCTTCATTGGGGGGGGGGGGGGGGGGGGGGGGAGAGGAAAAAAAAAGGGGGGGGTGACTTTTTGTCTTGGGTCGTCAGATATAGGTTTATGGGGTGTTACTTTATTGGGGGGGGGGGGGGGGGCGGTTGGGGGGGGGGGGGGGGGAAATAAAGCAGGAAAAAGAAAAAACAAAAGGGGGGGAAGACATACATTTATTCTTTGTAGGAATAGAGGGAATTTTGTGTTTTTCTTTTTTTTTGTTTAAAAAGGAGCTGGTTGTGGGGGGCGCGGGAAGAGAGAAAATTCCCGCGGCGCGGGAGAAAAAAAAAGGGAGGCGGGGGGGCGGGGGGAAGAAAAGGCGCGCGCGGGATGTGAGCGCCCCGCCGGCGGGCTAAAGGGAACACTTAAACACATCTTACATCTCGATAAATGGAATATTTCAGTTGACATCTTAATTCATTACATAGTGGACTGAGTTGAGAACAAAATGGAGATGGAGATCTGGATTTAGAATCATGCTTCAAATAAAAGTGGGGAGATCAGATCCCAGTCTGACCCGACTGCTGTGGAAATGCCTCCAGACACCTGAAGCCGCGGTTCAGTCGTGTTTGTGGCCTCCAGGTGCCTGTATGACCTCCCTACAACGATAAGATGCCGGATGTTATCCTGAGGGATCTCCCCCCAGACCAGGACCAGGGGTCCGTTACATGAAGCAGGTTCAAGAAAGTCTGAGTGTAACCCTGAACTCTGAGTTGATCCACTCGGAGATACGAAACTCTGAGTTTTCAGTCCCAGAACAGCTGATTTGGGTTGGTTTAATCATCTCAGAGTAGTTCAACCCGGGGTTTTACATGTGCACTACCGTGATAAAAAGCCAGCATCAATGGAGCACTGATTCAACGAGTCACCATGGCAACGTAGGCGCGAGGGCGGGGCTGCATTCGCCATTGAACAGAACGAGATAGATGCATGCTTGTTTGAATGGTTTGCGCATCTGCCTCCCACCTGGGAGGCTTATGTTCAAATTCAGTTCTGCACTTTCATCACAGCCTTTTTATTTATTTAACTTGGGTGTGATCCTGCGAGGAAGAAGCGCTCTTGTCCGCAGCATTAAGATGAAATTTCACCGTCACATTTCTCAAATGCCCTGCATGTCCAATTAAAGAAAAAAAAAATCTATTTGCAAAAAAACGCAGGGCAACAAACAATAGCTGATCTGCTTTGAGGGGAAAGCACATGGCAACATGAAATAAGTCCCACCTGGAATTGCACCCCAGCTTCCCACATGACAGACATGCACCTTGACCATTTACCCAGAGACAGACACAAATGTAGAGTTAAAATAATCAGGACAAACCATCTCTGGGAAACAGAGAGTAGGACCTCCAACTGTCATATACGGCCAGTGATATTATAAACGTACGGACGGATCAGCTTGTGTGTGTAGATAACTGACTGTGATGTGAAACTGTAACACCAGAAATGACAACTGTTGGGAAATGAAAGAACTTCTATCCGTGGTCTGATAACGATCTCTGAATGTTTAACTCTCCACAGTCATGCTGCATCTTCATCCGAGAAATCCTTATTGAAAGGACGCGTCTGTAACATACAGACTGATTTATCTTAACGTTTTATTTGACACGGCAGCAGCCAAAACTCACCGCTGACTGAATGAATGAATGAATGAATGAATGAGGAAATGAAACGGCGAGTGTGGCTGAAAGTGGGCGGAGACAACGAGAAACTCAAGGTTTCTCCACATTAACCTGCTCCTGACCAGGTTAGTTTCAGAGAGTCTGTTACTATGGTAACTGACCGAGGGTTTAAGTTACCCCTCTTTATGAAACAGGCTAGAGTTACTCCTCTTTCCCTGGGTTGAGTTACCCACCTTTGTGTTACAGAAAACTCAGTTTCCCTAATTTCAGGGTTAAACAACTCAGGATTTTCATTAAACCTGCTTCGTGAAACAGACCCCAGGACATCAGTCAACCCTGGATACTCTGTGGTACAGACATGGCAGTGGATGGAACCAGACATGAGCCCTGTCCCAACACCCGCACCTCCACCCTCGTGCCCCTAGAATGTTCCCGCTGAGGGTTCAAGTGTGTAGGGTGTCCCAGTTCTCCAGGGCTGCTCCAGGGTGGAAGTCCACTACCCCCCCCTTTGCACCCTCAATCCACCAGACTTCACCGAAACATGTTGCCCGTAATTCATTGCTGTGTGTGACGTTTTGTGCCATAAAGGTGGAACATGTCCATGTTTGGTGATGAGCTCCTGCCTGTGGTGAAAAAAATGCCGTTTCAGATAAAAATATTGAAATATTTTATCTTTTACTGCTTCAGGTGAAATAATTACTGAAGATTGCCCTGTTACTTCCAAATATGCTTTAAATATAAAAATTCAAAGCATTTGAGTAATGAAAGTTAAAAGTAGCTATATTTAATTTTGTTTAAACTTTATTTACACAGGTAAGCCCTATTGAGACGCAGCATCTTTAACAAGGGAGACCTGTTTACCTGACATACATGTTTTTATGGACATATAGACATTTATGGACATTCTATGTGAACAATAACAGTCACAGAGCAGACAATTTTATATTATACATTTAGTTTATGTAACAGTTATTTAACCCTGTGCTGGTGAAATTATTCAGTCACCTACAGAAATTAGTTCAGTAATTCATTTATTTATTAATCAAACACGTGTGAATTTTATAACATATATTTTACAAGAGCAGATAAGTCAGTCATCAGTCAGTCATTTTCTGTACCACTTATCCAGTTCAGGGTCTCGGGGGTTGCTGGAGCCCATGCCAGCTATTATCAGGCACGAGGCAGGGTACACCCTGGACAGATCGCCAGTCTGTCGCAAGGCCAAGAACAGATGAAATGAACTTTATTCTGTTTGTCTGAAAATGACATCACTTCACTTGCAACCTGCACACTCCAACCCTGAAAGGGACTAGAGGCAGGAATTATGAAAGAATAAACAAGCATATCCAGTTTTTTTATACTTATGGGTGATGAAGTGTTAAAAACTAAAACGAACGAGCCCACCCATCCTGACATCATGTGCTCAGTAGCAGCTGCACACTTCTGCCACAAGGGGGCACTCACGCCTCATCAACAGCCTTTCCAACATGGCCGACCTCACAATGATAAAGAATCCTTCAAGACATTCCTGGATCCAGAAGCTGATCCGGATCACCACCAACATTTAATGGGTTAATTCTTGGACTGAGACACACGGCTGGTGAAGATTTTAGGTCAATCCGTCCAAAACTTTTTCCGTAAAGTTTCTGACAGACAAACCAACGCTACCAAAAACAATACATCCTTGCCAGAGGTAATAAAAATAAGCACTTTTCATACAAGCAGTAGGGTTGGGCTATATACCGGCGTGATGAGGGAGATATGACATTTACATGAGAGAGATGTCATACTTACATATACCTTTATATTGCAGTATTAGTTGTGCAAATGTTTTTATATTTTTTCGTCATGACCCTGCTGCACCTCGACTAACCCACTTGTCCCGACAAGAAATGGAAGTCACTCTAGCTCCACCCATTTATGAATGCAGTTACTGTTAGTTTCTCATCAAGATGGAAGAGAAAGCCACGCCTGAAGCCGAGAAGGTAAATGAACTTGTTGAAAAAAAAGACCAGCAGCTCAATAAGTTGGAGGTATTTTGGTTATTTGATAACAGACAACGGACAACAAACAACACACGCAACCCAACCCAGTTTGCAAAAGTTGCAAAAAACAAATTGCGTGTAAAGATTGAAACATGAGCAACCTGTTCACCATTTAGCACAATACCACAGGTTGCTCTTTTTTTATTTTAATTTATAATGAGTATTGAACATCAAATGACAGATGAAGTATACAGTACAGGAGGAGTAACATTCAAAATGCCAAACTATACCAGTAAGTGTAATGATTCACATGGGTAAATTGTTTTACAAGCCCTTTTGTTGTTTAAATCTGAAATGGATTGTTCCACTTCTTTAATAAAATATGAAAAATGTGAGGTTTTACTGGAAAATTTTCATTTATGAACAAAACATTTAGCAAACATTTGTTACAAAAAAGTATTTTTCATCCTTCCCCTGGACAAGAACATTTTCCCATCTCAATGAAAAGTCCTTAAAGACATGGTAAGTTACAAATCTGCTAAATTCTCCCCGAAACCTTTGTGTAAAAGAGCAGTACCAAAAGAGATGTATTACAGTTTCTGGATGGTCCTCGCAGAAAGAGCAGTTAGTATTTTTTTTATTTTTTTACACTTAAGCATGTAATGATTGGCTGGGTAACATTCATGGATTATTTACAATCAAGTATTTGTGGGGGATCATCCAGACTTTTTCCAGTTGATATTTGTGACATAGCAGTTCCAAAACCACAGGTTGGTCTATGAGGAGACAAAAAGGACTTCGATCTGCTTTAGCCTTGACATCTCCAAAACCGACCAACGCATCCCACAAACAAGGCTCGCTTCAAGCCTTCTTCGACCGCGTAGTTCCACATGACAGGAAAAGCCAAAAGTGGCAAGACATCGCGAGAGCTGTAACATACTGTACTACATAGCTAAAGACATGGTACCGATCGCTACAGTGGAGCACAATGGCTTCAAAAGACTTTTGAGAACAATGCACCCACGCTATCAGTTGCCTAGTTGCTCCTATTTTTCCAGAGAAGCCCTCCCGCAAGTTGCTTATCAGAAAATTCAGCTAAGGTCAAGTATTTTGCATTTACCACAGATATGTGGTTCAGTCACACTTTAATATCTGTCTGATGATCCATTTTATGGAGGATTGGGAGATGAAAGTGTCTTGCTTGCAAATGTGCTATTTCCCAGAAAACCATACAGCAGACAACATTGCCGAAGCTCTACAGGATGCGCTCCCCACCTGGGAACCCACCTACCCACCCATCACAACCACCCACACCCCCGCTCCTATCCAAACTCTACCTTCTGTTCCTTTTAACTGAATAAAAATATTTATCTGGCTTGACGCTGTTAAGAGGAAACAGTATCTTGGGGATCCGTTCACACCAGGATCCAGCCCACTCATGACTACAGAGCTCACCACCACTGGAGTTCACCCAGATCACAGCAGGCCAGGGTCCACCGCACAGGACCCTCAGCCACCCTGACGGGGACTGTCGAGCAGGCAGGGCAAGACCTCCGACATGGACTAGGAAAACACCGGGATTAAATATTCTGGAATCAGCTGGACCTGCTGATTCCAGGTCTTTCTGAAGCTCTCCACGAGTGGTCCTGGGCTGTTGGAGAACCTTTCTGATGATTGTTCTGACTCCTCTGTCTGAAATCTTGTGAGGAGCACCTGGCCGTGGCCGCTTTATGACCATGCCGTGTTCTTTCCACTTCCGGATGATGGTCCCAATGGTGCTCACTGGAACTTTCAGAAGTTTAGAAATGCACCTGGAACCAATGCCTTCATTGTGTTTGCAATAATAAGGTTGTGTAGGTCTTTAGACAGCTCTTTGCTTTTACCCATCATGCAATGCCTCTTGTCTGACACCTTGGTGATGAGAAACATTTTCAAAGGCATCAATCAGGACTAAACCAGCTGATATTACTTTGCACTGATAGGGGACAGGATTACCCACTGTAAGCTATCTTTGCATATTGTGTCACTCTCATGGTTTTGTTGTCATGGAAAGGCTTATCCTTTGAAAAATAGTTTCTTCTAATAAACTTGACAAACTATGGCTTAAGAGCAACAATCAGTGACTTAGCATTAATATGCTCATCCAGGGAGAAAGACATAAAAGCCATTTATATAAATAGATTTGCACGTTGCCATTGATTGTGCAGGTAGTGAGGGTCAGTGGTACATCTCTGGGCACGTTAAAAACTGTCATTATTGCTTTGTGGACCCGTCCTGTCGGTGCCTTTTGGAGGATGCTGGTGTCAGACGTGCCTGTGAGAATATATTGTCACCCTGCCATAGGAGATCTATTTTTCATTAGTCAATTTAAGACAGCAAATCACCAGAGGAGAAGCTGCTTGCTGATTGCTGCCTTGCATTTGTTATTGGGGTCCAGTAGCCTATTAAACTGGTCTCACACTTATGTCATTACTTCTGACTGGAGACCGGTTTTTGACAGTAATTGGACTGCAGTGCTTCTCAGGCTGTGGTTGGTGCAGCGTTTGAAAAGGGCAGCCGCCTTGCTGATGTTCAGCATCATTTGTC
Organism: Atherinomorus stipes; assembly: GCA_023101725.1. Classification (NCBI taxonomy): domain Eukaryota; kingdom Metazoa; phylum Chordata; class Actinopteri; order Atheriniformes; family Atherinidae; genus Atherinomorus; species Atherinomorus stipes. Next base: position 74,012 of record JALJCO010006567.1, read on the forward strand.
CCAGAAAATTAGAGCCCATTGGCCTCTTCGAGTACCAAATGTTCTGCTGGCTCAGGAGTGATTGGTCTTTTCTCAGAGAGTGCAAATAAAATTATGTTGCGTCAGGCTGATGGAGAGTGACAGTTTTTAAAGCTCAGAATCGGACAGTCGGGAATCTCCAGCTCTGTGTAAATGCACCCCCTTTAAATATCCAGCTGAGGGTCTCTGGTACTTGTGACTTTTAGTTTCAGCATTGTGCCGCAAGGTAATGTACAGTACTCACTCCCATTTTTTCTTTCTTGAAGGTTTGATATGGAAAATGGACAGAACAGCAACATCACGTGTGTCTAGGTTGTAGTTGCAATGGCTCCAACCATTTGGTTGCCAGGCTCGCTGCTGATACGCCAGTGACCAGCACCCTGCACCATGTTCAATAAGCAATGCAGAGGAGTTTTATACTGACCGCTAATGTTAGCCACGTTAGCAAGTGAGTTAGCTTACTGATCCAGGAGGAAAGTCACCATTTCCGGGTTTTGATCCTGTGGAAAATGTTTATGTGGGTCCATCTAGTGTAGTTTCCTAAATTTAGTCAGTTTTTCTCTTCTAGGTCACTACTTGAGAGGGGAAAAATCTCGGGGCGGCTGCTGGATTTTTGACTCCACCAGTTTTCCCACTACCAGCCTAACTGTGCCACACAGGGATCGTATTTGGCAACCCGCGATGGCGGTGTGTATTGGCTTGTAGATGTAACCATAACAGCATTGTCGAACCCGTAAAAATTTTGTTTTCAGACAAAATTTTTTTACAGAAATGCTGTACATTCATTCTGTACCCCTCCAAATGCTTGTGGAGGGATTATAACATAGCTTTTAATAAAAATGTTCCATATGTTCCATATGGGCGGCTGTAGCTCAGGTGGAAGAGCAGTCGTCTTTCAACTGGAGGGTTGTGGGATCGATTCCAGGCTTCCCCAGACTACATGCCGAAGTGTCCTTGGGCAAGACACTGAACCCCAAGTTGCCTCCCGATGTGCCCATCGGGGTATGAATGTGTGTGTGATTGTGTGCGCGACTGGGTGAATGTGATATGTAGTGTAAAGCGCTTTGAGCGGTTAGTATGACTGGAAAAGCGCTATATAAGTACAGTCCATTTACCATATTCAACCTTCAATGCCGAATGAACTCCATAAATCGGTTTCCCTCTGTGCCTCTTTGTGTTTGATGAATCTGCACATCAAGCCAGACCTTTTGGCTTCAGCTTATTCTTTTGGTGCGACCGATGACTGATGCACCTGAGGTCTGGTATGGAGATGGCAGGATGGTGATGACTGGTGTCTTGTCCACTTTTTTTAGTTGCTTGATTATTAAGAATGGGTACTGTAGCCATTGATACCCAACTTCCATCATTCCTCATTTATTACCCTAGTCTGAATGTTTATTTTGAAAAATGACCGCATTCTCTCCAGTACATCCGTCTGTGACTCACTCTTGACGTAGTTTCTTTGTGAAAGGGAAACAGTCCAGTGAAGGGACAGAGGAGGAGCCTGTGACTGCCAACAGAAAGAAAGCTGCCTTTGACAGTATCAGAATTTCTACTTGAAATATGGATTCATCGCAGCAGACGATTCCCATGCACTGTGCCTGTTGTGTATAATATGCAGAGACCAGCTTTCAATGAGGCAATGATGCCTTCAAAACTGCTTCACTACTTTGAGGCCAAGCATCCTGCATTAAGAGACAAGCCTTTGGAGTATTTTGAAAGGAAGATGGGTGAACATTAAGGAAAGAAGCAGCTCCGGAGGGCCACCACGTCAACAAATGCAAGCGCACTGAGAGCATCTTAGGTGCTTTTGAACTGTAGGAACCTTTTGAAGATCCTAGAACCTTTTCGGAACCAGGCCGTTTTTTGGTTGTTTTTTTGTTGTGCATTCAGACATATAGGTTAGGGACTTCGGACCTCAGTTCCTATAACCTTTTTAGCTCCTACTCCGAGGCAGGGTCTTTTTGGGGTTCCATAGGAACTGAAATATGTAGATGTTTGGTGATTGGTAGAACTGGCAAGCCACGCCCCTTGCATGATCTCCACTTCTTCCGGCTCCGCCATATTTAAAAAGTCCCACAGCTGTTACAACTGTTTACTGAGATCTAGTAACAACAAGAGCTATTACAATAAGAGTGTACCAATTCATTATTAAATTGATCAAAATGGTACACGTCCTGAATCCAGAACTATTGTGAAATGTCCAAAAGCAATTATTTTATACTAATTTAATGACCCAAATACAGCTGCAAAGTGTGGCAGTAAAATCTGCAGCTCCCGCCCGGACACCAGGCGTACTTCAACAAAAGGTCAACAAGACGTTACGTGATACATATGACCGCGACTACGGAAAGCTGGTAAGTTAGCTTTTATAATTGCTTTGAATAAAAGAGATGGAAAACCCAAATACAGTTGCAATTTGTGTCAGTACAATCCCGCACACTCTAGTGGACGGTCCGGGGTTTGTCCACTAAACTTTGCGGGCGTAAAAGGTAAACAAGATGTTAGTAGGGCAGTTTTCCAATGGGGGGCTGTTCCATGATACAAATGACCGTGATGATGGAGAGCTGTTAAGCTAGCTTTTACAATAGCTTTGAATAAAAGAGATGAGAAACCTCAGTGTTGTATCAGATCTGCTGGGGCATAAATTTGTCACTGTTGCAGACGATTGCATCAAACATGGTCCCTATCAAGGTCCTCCTTCATGTTTTGATAACTAAACTCCAGACGGGTAGTTGCAGGAACTGTGTTCCAAGAACCCCTCTGTCTGAATGCGCCTATATTTGGTGGCCATTCAGTGAAGCACTTCTCCTACCTGCCACCAAAGACATTTGCCGTGATCTTCACTCCAGGGTGTTGAGTCGACAGATGCTGACAACAAGGCACTAATACTCGTTTATGTACCATACTGTATCTTCATATTAAAACAACATGCATGAGGATATGTTATGTACATTATCATTGCCAACCAAAACTACAGCCCAAGAACTATTCAAGTCACAAAATGATTATATATCAGGGATTACCGCCCCTCCTGAAAACCCAGGAGGGGCGGTGATCTGTAGCATGAGAAAATGTAACAGAGCAACACAAAAACAGACTTCACATTTCAGATGTGCTGATCTACCATGTCCAATGATATATGATCATCAATAACCACATTGCCAGCAAACACTAACAGTAACTATCAGTTTTTATTGATTTCATTTTATTAATTATTCTGTTGTTTTCAAAATGTTTTTAACTATCCGCTTGTTGTGTACAGCACTTTGTTCCAACTGTGGTTGTTTTAAAGGGCTCTATAAATAAAGTTGAGTTGAGTAACAATAAAAATAATAAAATAACAAGCTCCAGCCCTTACCTTCAGTAGAGTTGCAGTCTCCTCTTTCCTGACGAGTGGAACCTCCTTAACAGCATCTCTTTCCATTCATCTTTGAATTTCTTACTGAGGTCATTCTCAAATGCCAGCTGGATGAGATTGGCTTTCCTTCTATGCAACATGCTGCGTCTGTGCTCAGTAAATACAGGGGTTAGACAATGAAACTGAAACACTTGGTTTTAGACCACAATAATTTATTAGTATGGTGTGGGGTCTCCTTCTGCAGCCAATACAGCGACAATTCGTCTTGGAAATGACATATACAAGTCCTGAACAGTGGTCAGAGGGATTTTAAGCCATACTACTGCAGGATAGTGGCCAGGTCACTACGTGATGCTGGTTGAGGAAAACGTTTCTTGACTCGCTCCTCCAAAACTCCCCAAAGTGGCTTATTAATATTCAGATCTGGTGACTTTGTAGGCCATGGGAGATGTTCAACTTCACTTTCATGTTCATCAAACCAATCTTTCACCAGTCTTGCTGTGTGTATTTGTGCATTGTCATCCTGATACACTGCACCGCCTTCAGGATACAATGTTTGAACCATTGGATGCACATGGTCTTCCAGAATGGTTCGGTAGTCCTTAGCAGTGACACGCCCATCTAGCACAAGTATTGGGCCAAGTGAGTGCCATGATATGGCCGCCCAAACCATCACTGATCCACCCCCATGCTTCACTCTGGCCATGCAACAATCTGGGTGGTACGCTTCTTTGGGGCTTCTCTACTCCGAAAACTCTCCCGGATGTGGGGAAAACAGTAATGGTGGACTCATCAGAGAACAATACATGTTTCACATTGTCCGCAGCCCAAGATTTGTGCTCCTTGCACCATTGAAACCGACATTTGGCATTGGCACGAGTGACCAAAGGTTTAGCATCCCGACCGTGTATATTCACCCTGTGGAGCTCCCGATGGACAGTTCTGGTGGAAACAGGAGAGCACATTTAATTCTGCTGAAGATAAATGAAGATTGGCCACCAGGCTGGTCCAATTCAGCCATGAAACCTCCCACACTAAAATGGCAGGTGTTTCAGTTTCATTGTCTAACCCCTGTATGTTCTTTAACGTAGAGAATGAGTTTTCGGACATAGAAGTGATGCCCCGAATGTAGCTCACATTTGAACGCAGTTGTTACCACTGGCATGGCACTGAATACCCTGTACTCCTTTTTTTTAACAAGTTGACTCAAAGTATCTTTCTCTTCCTCCTGGCCTGTGAACCTGTTTTTCAGAAACACTCGTGCAACTGTTAACTGTGCCTCAACCATGTCTGTGTTTGATAAATCCAGCAGTGGTTTAACTTTGTCGGTATGCAGAAAATTTTCACTGGCGGGGTCCAAAGCATCCAAAGCTGCCATGTATTTCGCATTATGCGCAGCCATTTCACTCAGAATAGTCGACCATGCCCCCCAAAATGCTCCTTGCACTCTTGTTAAATGTCCACTTCATGCTTCCCAAGGTTTTCACTCAGCATGTTGTTTTGTAGCATCCTGGTTGCCTGCCGCTGTCGTTCTGGAGGAGCCGGCCCGCAGTTGCCATCACCTGCATCCCCACTGTTATCCCACAGTTTCAGAAATTCCACGTCTGATTCTAGATCCTCTATGCAAGAGGTAGCACTTTGAATGAGCCTGACTGCGGTCAGCAGATCCGTTCCTTCAGCTTGCAGCATCTGATTGGCTGGGTCCATCAGCCCCAATACTTTGTGCATCACACCAGTAAGAAATTTGAAGCTCCGTTCTGTGATGGCCTTGTGAAGTCCAACAGCTGCTACTTCTTTGAACTTGGCCTCGGCAGGTGCTCCTCGGCTTCTCCGGGGCTTCTGTTGCTGTTGCCAGGCAGCAGGGATGCTGACGGTGGAGTTCAATTCAAAAAATTCAATTCAAAAAAGTTTTATTCGGTTAACAGAAAATATGTAAAAGGAAAAGTCACAGATAAAAAAGTAAAAGAATACCGAAAGGGTGTAGGCAGAAGCTAAAGCTTATATAGTGCCTACCCATCACTTACTTGGTAGAACAATATACAAAATATAATAGACTGGGATTATTTTAAATTCAGAAAAAATAAAACAATTTCATCAATAACATACCACCAATCATAATATAACACTTATAAACAAAATTTGAACAGATCTCATAGCATAGTATCATTTATCATAATACTTCATTATTTTTTCATTTTTATATGTTCTTTTAAACCTTTTCAGAGTAGAACTCATTTTAATGTGGTCAGGACACCAGTTCCACAGTTTGACACCAGTGACAGAAATACAGTGACTCTTTGTGTTTGTCCGGACCTTGGGTTTACCAAACATGCATTTTCCTCTGAGTTCATAGCATTTTTCCCTCTTTTTGAACAGCTTCTGGATATTGAGTGGCAATTGATTATTATTTACTTTATACATAATTTGCATGGTGTTACAATCAACTAAATCACTAAACTTTAGTACATTTAATTGAATGAATAAGGGATTTGTTGAATCATAATACTTTCTTTTACAAACTATACGTATAGCTTTTTTTTGCAACAAAACAACTGAATCTGTGTTTGTACGGTAAGTGTTTCCCCAAATCCCCACACAATATGTCATATACGGAAGAATCAATGCATTATACAAGATATATAGTGATTTTTGACACAGAAAATCTTTAACTTTATACAATATGGCAATGGATTTTGACATCTTGGTTTTAACGTAATTTATATGCGATTTCCAGTTTAATTTATGGTCCACAATAACTCCTAAAAACTTGGTTTCAGAAACAATATCAATTTCAATATTATCAATTCTAATACTCTTATTACTATTTAATGGGCGTTTTCCAAATATGATACATTTAGTTTTTCCATAATGAATTGATAATTTGTTAGCCGTAAACCACTGATTAACTAATAAAAGCTCTTTTTCCACTGTATCCAGAAGCTGTTTTAAGTTGTCCCCACAACCAAATAAAGTTGTGTCATCAGCAAATAAGATACACTTCAACAGCTGAGAAACATAACATAAATCGTTAATAAATATAATAAACAATAATGGACCCAGTACAGAGCCCTGTGGTACCCCACATGATACCTCCAAAAACTCAGAATCAGTTTTATTAACGTGTACATATTGATATCTATCGTTTAAATAACTACATAACCAATCATGCGCGACTCCTCTGATTCCGTACCTCTGTAATTTATTAAGAAGTAAACTATGATCTACAGTGTCGAATGCTTTCTTCAAATCTAAAAAAATACCCACTGTATATTCTTTTCTGTCTATTGCATCTGTAATCTGTTCAATAAAGTCCATTAAAGCCAATGAGGTGGTCCGGTTTTTTCTAAAGCCATATTGTTGCTCACAAAGTATGTTGTGCTTTTCAATGAAGTTATTCAACCGTATAGAGAATATTTTTTCCAGTACTTTTGATAATGAAATGAAAATGAAATGAAAATACTTTTCATCCCGGGAATTCGTTTGTGCTCACTTTTTTTTTTTTTTTTTTTTTTTTAAATAAAAAGAGTGTTTGTTTAGGGTGATGGTTGTGGAGGAATGAATTCCGTTCGTAGGCTTGACGAGCTCACTGAACACACTGTTGTTTTACGTGTGTGGAGAGGATGGGAAGTGTCCTCCATTTCTTCACAGCTTGTGAGCATTCTTGAACGATAGTAGCGGCTCAGAGTTAACCCAGCACAGAACCAGCTTTGCGTTGTTTATTCTTAAGTCTCTGGTTCTGATGTGCTGCCAGAGATGGCTGCAAAGCTAATTGCACTTTCCCACAGACTTATAGAGAATGCACATTTTTGAGACATTATGTTTTGTCCTTAAGAAGAGGTCTGCTTACCTTTTGTGTGTGTCACAGTTGCATTTCCAATCAAGTCTGTTGTCAGCTGAACTCCAAGGTATTTGTAGTTCTCTACCACCTCCCCTCCTTTCAGGATGTAGACAGGACTATGCTGCTTATTCTTGCTCCTCCTGAAGTCAACAATCATCTCTTTAGTCTTGCTGGTATTTAAGATGAGCTGATTGTTACTGCACCATTTCACAAACTGATTGACAAGTTCCCTGTTTCGGCTTCTTGTCTATCACTAATACACCCCACAAAGAGAGTCATAGAATATTTCTGCAGATGACAGGACTCAGAGTTGTACTGGAAGTCTGAGGTGTACAGTGTAAAGAGGAATGGTGAGAGTACAGTCCTTGTGGTGCTCAGTGCTGCTGACCACCATCTCAGACAACAACTTTAGTCTCAAAACTGGGTCTGTTTGTGAGGTAGTGAATCAGGTGGTTGTGGAGGGATCCACCTGGAAGTTATGGAGCTTCTGACATAGCAAAGCAGGCTGAATAGTATTAAATGCACTTGAAAAATCAAAGAACATGACCCTCAAAGTGCTGCCTGACTGGTCCAGATGAGAGTGGGCTCTCTGAAGCAAGAAGATGATGGCGTCTTAACCCCAAGCCCATTACGATATGCGAACTGTAATGGGTCCTGAAAGGTGTTCACTTGCTTGTTGAGGTGAGCCAGTAAGAGTCTCTCCAGGACTTTCATGATGTGAGATGTCAGAGCAACTGGTCTGTAGTCATTTGGTTCAGCTGGTTGTGGTTTTTTAGGGACTGGAACAAGACAGGATGTTTTCCACAGCACAGGAACTCTGTTCTGTCTCAGGCTGGTGTTAAAAGGTGCTGGAGAACCGGACATAGTTGTTCTGAGCAGGTCTTGAGAACTCTGGGACTGACACCATCTGGACCTGCAGCCTTGTTCCGGTTCAGTTTTTCTAGTTGTTTCTTGACCTGGTCACAGGAGACAGTCAGGCTGGAGGTGGAGGCAAAAGAGGTCTCAGGTTGTCCTGATGTGGAGGGAGATGAGGCTGTGTTCAGGTCCATGACTGAGGTGCAGGGTGACAGAGTGGAGGTGGGACAGGAAAGCTGTGAGCTCATGGAGGGTGTGTGGAATGTTGGGTTGTCGGCAGGGGGAACTGAACCTATTGAAGAACATGTTCAGTTCGTTAGCTCTGTCCAGACCTCCGTCAGTCTGGTCCCCCTTTAGCTTGAAGCCAGTGATTTTCTTCATTCCCGACCATACATCCCTCACATTGTTCTGCTGGAGCTGGCTCTCCAACTTCTTCCTGTAGTCCTCCTTGCACTTCTTAGTCTGTGTTTTCAGTTGTTTTTGTGTGGTCTTCAGTAACTCCCTGTCTCCATCCCTGAAAGCTTTCTTTTTGATGTTCAGCAGCTTTTTCAGGTCACTGGTGATCCAGGGTTTGTTATTGGGGAAGCACCTCACTGTTCTTGTTGGAACGATGCTGTCCACACAGAAGTTTATGTAATCTGTCACACACTCAGTCATGGTGTTGATGTCATCTCCATGAGGTTCACAGAGGACATTCCAGTCTGTGGCCTCAAAGCACCCTCTCAGAGCATCTTCAGCCTCAGTAGACCAGGTTTTAATTGTCCTCCTAATGACTGGTTGCTGCTGAACAATGGGCTTGTAGGTGGAGGTGAGAAGAACCAGATTATGATCAGATCTTCCTAGAGGAGGCAGGGCAGAGGAGCTGTATGCATTCTTTGTATTTGCATAAAATAAGTCCAACATCTTATTTTCTCTGGTGGAGCAGCTGACAAACTGCTGGAAAGTTGGCAACGTAGCAGAGAGGGAGACGTTGTTGAAGTCTCCAGAGATCGCTATGAATGAGTTTGGATGCTGTGTTTGTAGTTTAGCCACGACGGAGCTGATGACATCACAGGCTGTCTCTGGTGCGGTACCTGGTATTATATAAACCGCTACCAGAATAACACAGGCAAACTCTCTGGGTAAATAATATGGACGGAAACTCACAGCTAACAGTTCAATGTCTCTTGTGCAGATCTTCTCCTTGACAGTGACGTGTCCTGGATGACACCAGCGCTGACTGACCAGCACTGCAATTCCGCCTCCCTTCCGCTTCCCGCTGAGCTGTATATTTCGGTCCGCACGGACCGTCTTGAAGCCGTGTACAGACGCATTACAGTCCGGGATGTGTTCATGCAGCCAAGTCTCAGTGAAACACATGATACTGCATTCTCTGTACTCTTTCTGAGACCTTGTTAGCACTTCGAGCTCGTCCATCTTGTTAGCTAGCGATCTCACGTTACCCATCACAACAGTTGGAAGAAACGGTTTAAATCTCCACCGTTTTTCTCTCTGCCTTACCCCTGCCCTGCATCCTCTTGTCTTTCTCCTTAACTCCACTGGGATTTGACGTGTTATTTCGCTGAAAATCTTGATTTGGGAGAGTTTTAACAGTTGATCACGGTGGTAAACAATTTTTCCGTTGCTATGGATACACATCATAACAAGCAGTGAAAAAAGCCAATATACGAGGAAAAATCTCCCGAATTGCACACCGTTGAAACCAGCATAAAAAATCCTCCAAGAAAAACCTAATCTGACGAATAATGTCGATAAAAAAAGACAACTATATTAGAAAAAAACACAAAAGTTAAGGGAGAGCTTTCACAAATTGCAGCTACCTAGCAGCGCATTCCAGAATTTTTTTTTTTTTTAATTGTGGTAATAATGATATTGGTCTATAATTTGACATGAGATGTTTATCACTAGTTTTATGTACAGGAACCACTTTAGCTATTTTCATGGTTTTTGGAAATTTCCCAGTGGCTAAAGACAAGTTAAAGATATAAGCCAAGGGTTTTGCGATACTTTTAATAATATGTTTAATCAAAAACATACTGTGCCCATTGCAATCAGTTGATTTCTTATTTTTGAATTCATGTACTATATCAATAATTTCATATTCAGTTGTCTCTTTAATAAACATAGAATGTGTGTTAATATTGGGAATGTTTGTAATTCTTTTACCATTAGTTGAATCTGTTGTGGAGTCTGAGATTTTTTTTCCCCACACTAACAAAATACTCATTAAATTTATTAGAAATTATATTATTGTCTGTAATTACCTCATTATCAGAATATAAATAAGGGAGTTTCTGGTTTTTTCAGCCATTTGTGAATATCCATCCTCCTTAATCAAAATATAGATAGCTTGTGGCTATCTATATAGCTTCCCCTTGTGGCGAAATGACGTCAGATGACATAACGCAAATTGCAGGGAAAATGGGTTCAAGGACATATGAAAACTCGCAATTTGGAGTTGCACAACTGTCTATTTTTGATTTGAAACATATTGGGGGGGTGACGCCCCCTAACGCCCCCTCCTGACGTTGGGCCCGGACTGAGCCCAAGCCTTCATCCCTCCAGCTGGTGCACAATCACCTGTCTTTGCTTTCAGAAGAGTTCAAGCACTAATTCCCAACCACTAAAGACCCACGAACTACCAAGGAATGGATCCGTGACCCATTTTTCGACAAACCCAGTCAATCCAGCAGGTCAGTGCCAGAAGAACAACTGCTGAAGATCGCAAATGACGGGGGCCCTAAATGTTTATTCAACAGAACAACTCTGCCAGTGTCCTGGATTAAAGTCATGGCAGATTTGCAACTACAGCACTGGCCACGTTTACATGGAGACTTTTTTTCCCTTTCGGATTGAAATCATTCTGATTAAGGATTTTAGGGCAGCTGTTTACATGGGAACTAATACATTCAGATCTGGCGTGTACATGTGCCAATATTCATTCAGAATAACCCTGCCTGACATGTGCAGAATGATGTAAATCACGTTATTTATTAAAGACGGAGGTCTACAAACAGCTGATCGTCACAGTCGTTGTGGTTTCTGCAGGACGTTAATGAAGCAGCAGCTGATCCTCATGAGCTCCTACTGGAAACAACCAAGAGGAAAAGCTGTAGAGACGGAGTTTGAGTTAAAAACAAACTATTTCGCTGTCCAGGGAATTACGTCGTTCACAGCCATCTGTCAAAGTGAGAAAACGTCACTTGTTTCACGTTGACGTCTCGTCGAAGCATGTGCTGTAAGAGCGCAACCTCACAACTTTCCGATTCAGCGTTTACATGAAACCCCGTTCGGTTTGGGGAAAGGAATATTCTACCCCCGTGAAACCGAAAGAAAATTCATTCGGTTTGGCGCTTTTCATTCGGAAAGAGGCGTTTACATGGATCATTTTAATTCCGAAAGAGCTTTTAAACCGAAAGCAATCGGTCTATTTGGGTCCATGTAAACGCAGCTACTGACAACCCTGCTGGGCCAGTAGAATATCACACTTCCCCGATGTGCATTAATGCCAGTTCACGACACTACGGAAGCTGCGGCATTCAGCTTCTACTCTGCAGATAATGCAAGCGTAGAAGAAGAAATTTGCTATTTACATTGTGCTAAGAGCGAAAGAGCTGGGGTCAAACACAAGAGAGGTTGGATATTGATTTAAAACAAAGAAAGAAAAAAAAAGAGAACGTGCAACCTCGTCTGCCACGGCTAGTGTCATGAACTCACAAGGGCGCGCTTCACGGCAGCAACATGTAGCACTGTTAAGACTATAAAAATATACTAAATGATGTGGTTTTGAGTAAATTCTGGACGCTATCCACTCAGGACACTTGGATTACATTGGACGATGAGTATGGAGGAATATTGCCAATTTTTGTGGACTTTTATGGATCTTTTTGGTTCAATCGCAGGTGAACTCCATTATATGAGAGTTGGGGGAAAACAAAAATCTGTCCGATCTCCGGCAGCATTTGAGATATTAAAAAATTGCTCCAGTCTTGCTCAGCATGGGGGTGAATAGAAAATGAAGGACCATCATTCTGTGGGTGTACTATTCCTTTAAGGTCATAGCTATTCATATTTTGCAGAAGACTTAAACTTTCTGCAGCTGGTTCCAGGCAGATGGAGCTGCACATGAAAAAGCCCCTTTCCCATTTCAGTTCTCGTCCTCGGAACTGAAAATAATAAAAACTCCTGGGAACAAAGATGGTATGACCCTGAACTCCGAAGCAGACCAGTGACAGCTTTGTGGATAATATGCCAGTTTCTCAGCCTTCGTAAGGACAGTGAGGACCAACCAACACGTTCATACAACAAGCAGGGAGGATTCAGTGATCTGGATGAAATTAAAGACACGATTTTATCGTAAAATAAAAACCCAGTTTCAGCTTCAGCCTTTTTACCAGCTGCTGAATATGCAGATTAAAAGACAGAGACTCATCAATAAGATAACCAAGATATTTGTTTATTACACAAACTCAATGTGAGAACCCTGTAAAATAACGATTGGGGGCAGGTTCTGCGGCTTCACCTTGGTGGTTGAAAAAAGCATGACTTTGGTTTTATCTGCATTCAGCAGGAGCTTTAAATCCAAAAAGCTTTTCTGAACTTCATTAAAAGCCAGTTGTAACTCCGTAAGTACCTGATTTGGGGTGGGAGCTGTGCAGTACATCACAGTGTCATCAGCAAATGAAATTTTGCTCTGGGCACAAAAAGAATGAAAAGAAGTGGCCCTAACACTGACCCTTGAGGCACTCCTTTGGTGACGTGTAGGTGCTCTGAAGTAAAATCCTCAGTTGCACACACTGCGTTCTGTCTGCAAGGTAGTTTTCAAACCAGCAGAGTTTCAGGAGACAGACCTGCTCTAGCAAGGGTACATACACATGAGCAGTGGGTGGTCAATGAAAAGTGCTGCACAATGTTGATTTTTATCAATGGAAAAATAAAATCATTAAAAACTAGGGATGCCCCGATCCCCGATCACGTGATTTCAGACTCGATCGGAATCGGCTGTTACTTCCCGATCAGGGATCGGTTAAATGTTTCCTTTACTGATACGGCAGCAGCGGGCTGCTCCTCTTTTTCCTCTGCGTGGTTTCCTCTCAGTTTCGGTTTTATGACCAGCGGTTGGTTTGATTCTGCCTCATGTGAACCGCCCCGTCCTGCACGCAGCATCACCGGGCGGTGCAGGAGTTTAAATGTAACGCACCAGCAGGCAGCAGCCTGTTCACTCAGACATAACTACAGGGAAGGCGGCTGCAGCTGAACTGAGCCGCTTTTAAAAGGTTTGATCCATTATTCAAAGCAAACAACAATAAGTCAACATAACGTGTAACACGTGGTTCATATTTAGCGAAGCAACGCGACAATGTGCTGGTTTAACGTTAGTTGTGCAGCGCGTGCATCGCTGCGGGTTTGACGGGGCTGCTGGTTGACGTGACCCGCGGAGAAGTGACAGAAAAAAGAAAAGAAAGCTGCTTAAACTTTGTTTGCCATTAATGAACGGAGTAAAACCGAAGCACACATTACATTAGGCCTATCTGTTGTTTCAGAGTTTATTTGAAATCTAGTGTTGGTTTTATTTGCTGTCCAAAAATAATCATGTGTTTCCAAGCTTCAGAGAAATGGAGAAATAACCAGCTTCCTTTGTGATTTCCACAGACATGCATAAATGATTACTTACTCATTAATTTGACGTTAGTTTGGCATATAAATGTATGCTAAATATCTTTTCTTTTTTAGAATATGGCTGGAAGAATGTAATTGATTAGAGGAGGTGTAATAATAAAGTAAAATAAGAATAAATAAAATGAAAAAATACAACATATATGGCACCTCCTGATTCCCCAATTGCACCTTTGAGCTGATAGGATTCAGAATCAGATTAGGCAGCAGTGTTTCCCCTACAGACCACTGCTGTAGGGGAAACACTGTCTTTTTCTCTTAAATTTTCATTTTATTATAGAAGTATCGGATCGGGACTCGGTATCGGCCGATCCTCAAAATCAAATGACTCGCACTCGGAATGGGGGGCAAAAAACCCTGATCGGGACATCTCTATTAAAAACTTTAAGTGCTGCTGTTGTAGTACTGTTTCTTTTTCTAGAGACAGACTGAAAGTCACGGATAATATTATTATTAACTCAAAACTTTTTAAGTTGGTCACTAACAAGCGACTCAAGGACTTTGGCCAGCACACATAGCTTAGAGATTGGCCTATAATTGTTCAGCACAGAAGGATCACCTCCTTTTAAAAGGGGAAGGACATAGGCAGACTTCCACACGGGAGAGATAACACTTGTGTCAAGACAAAGATTAAAAATGTGTGTTAACAGCTGAGTAATAATAAATGCACCAAGAATAAAAGAGAAGAGGGGAAAAAAAGCTACACATGGACAAAATGTCTGTCACGTTTTGGCAGTTTAAAAAAAAAATTTATAAATTCTAAGAAAAGTCCAATTAGCCACAGATCTTTTTTTTTTTTTTAATTAAAAAAATATTTGGAAAATATTTCATTACTACACCATTTTAGTGATCTAATTTCTGTCTTTTTATCCATTTACATCAGTAATGGATGTAATATTTAGTAGCTTTTCGTGTTTATAATCCTGACTTAAGTTTTTAAATTAGCTGTTGTAGGAGTCTGATTTTATTCCCTTGTGGTATGTGCAATTTCACATACATGTGAAATAAAAGATATGCTGATATAAATGATCCAATGTCATATTTTTCTAATATATTTATGTTTATCATGTCATATTTTACAAGGTTTAATCTGCTAAGCAGAAGTGGACTTGGTTTAGTTATGTTGAGATAAAAATCAAACATGGAGTGAGATCAATCAAACCAATGCAGTGTATAGAGTATGTGGGCCCCTGACCTGCTTATACGCAAAAAACTCGGCTCCAGCATAAAAAAGGTTTGAGAAGCCCTGGTCTGTGTAATATGGCTTTGACTACCCGCACAACATTGTCAAAATCAGGAGCATCCTGTGTGAGTTTATGCATCTTTCACTTTTAAGCTGAATGAACACAATTCATTAGCACCAGAATGCTCCAATAACTCTGAAAAGCCTAGAGCTGATGCAAAATGCTGCTGCAAGAGCTGGGATGGGAAACGGCATAACAACAGAACTGAAAACCCTTTCCTCACATACAAAAACCTTTGTGACAAAGCTCCATGAAATCTTAAAGACCTCCCTGTACCATATTATCCCAACAGAGCACTTCACTTGGAGAATGCAGGATTATTTGTGGTTGCTGGAGTTTCTAAAAGTGGAACGGGAGGCAGAGCCTTCGCTTATCGGGAATCTCTCCTGTAGCTGTTTGGGTTCAGGAAACAAACATTCTCTACTTTTAGGATTTGACCTAAAAACCTTCCTTTTGTTTAAACATGTGGTCCTGGCAAGGGTGACCCTGAACAAACCCTTAGTATGCAGAAATACCGTACATATGGACATACTTTCCTCTCTCTGAACTTATATGCATTTCTGCCATTATTATTACTGTGAATGTGTGTAACAGTATTGTGATCATGTATCTCTTCGTTGTTATTATTATACCACCAGATTTTGACAGGCAACTACTCCTGTATCTTTTACAGCTCTGAAATCATCAAAATATTCAGCAAATTCAGGAGATTATGGCTACATCTCATGGAATTTCAAACTTTCGCAGCTTTTGAGATAGTATTTTGTAAAGTTAAAATCGAGCAATTTAACTGGGCGCTGCAAAATTCAGTACAGCGATTGGACAAATCTGAAAAAAT
The DNA here is from genome assembly GCA_023101725.1 of Atherinomorus stipes. Lineage (NCBI taxonomy): Eukaryota > Metazoa > Chordata > Actinopteri > Atheriniformes > Atherinidae > Atherinomorus > Atherinomorus stipes. The sequence continues at coordinate 89,842 of JALJCO010006567.1, forward strand.
GGGAGGGGCCTTGCTTCATCAAAGTGCACCAGTAAGCAGTCGCCGCGTCCTTCAGCCTGCTATATATTAGAATTAGTGCCTCACATTCACCTCAACTTATACAAATAGTTAAACAGTTCTGCTGAATTTTTCCAGTGTGATCTGATGGCGCAAGCCTACGTCAGCCAACTCTGACATCATGCAGTCATGCAGTCATCATGCAGTCATGCAGTCATCATGCAGTCATGCAGTCATGCAGTCATCATGCAGTCAGCAGGTCACAAGTTCAGATCCAGCAAAAAACCCTCAAACTCTGACGAAGAATAAACTTGCAAAATGAAAGAATCTGGTAGCGTTAGTTACCTCTTGAAGCTATTCTTCCCGATCTTGCATGGTGCACCTCAGCCTAGCATTCCGCCTCCCTCTTAAGTCCCGCCTCCCTTGTAAGTTCTCCCCACTCATCCCTGCATGACTGACAGATCAATGGAGCCAGATTCAGAGGCACCCGTAAGTTACAACTAAAACAATAGTAAATAATTTTCTATATGATATAAACATACTTTGGTTAATAACTGCCAGTTCATATATTATTTTGGTTACGCCCGTTTGTTTATAATAAAATGAGAACTTTTTTCACCGGTAAGTAACAACTTAATTATTAAATATAATACACGGACGAATGACTGGATAATAAAATAACATTCAATCAGTACTCTCAGCATTAACTTGTCGCTTTGTGTGCAATAGTCCTTCATCCGGGCAGCTGGCCTTGGTCGCTCATTTTTTTTGTTTGTTGGTTTGTTTGTTTGTTTATTTTCCTCAAACCTATCAAAGCAGTTTCTACCGCTGGAGTGGAAACAGCGCTAGGTGACTGGAGAGAAGTGGGAGGATTGACGGGGTAACGGATGATCAACATAAATCTCGACCAATCATTTGATTCGGGCCGAATTAAATAATGTGTCAAATTTTTATCAGAAATACAAAAATATAAAATAAAGGGAACATTTATGTATTCCAGCACTTGGTGAATTCCTCTTAAATTTTATTCCCACATGCCTGTTAGGAACTTTTTAAAATTACAATAAAAAAAAATAATAAAATTGCAGCAAAGGTAAGTACAGCTTTAAGCATTGCAGTTTAACTTTTTCAACATAAATGCATTCACAGTTGCTGTTATGCAATAACAGCACCTTTTAGGTAATTTAGCCATTTGTTTATTCTATTTTTGTACCATTATGCTGGTCTCTGGTTTGTGTATAGACTAATCCGGCCAAACGCCACAACTAGACCGTCCTCCATTGTCTGGGAAGCCTTTCTGTACATGTGTAATTGGAACAGATGAGAATCTGACTTTTTTCTGAACAACATGGAGGAAATGTGGAAGGACGTCACATTCCTGATTGTTGGAACATCAGAGGAAAACTTTAATGTGGTAATAAGTGAAGAAGAAGATCACAGACATTTATTTCATGAAGATTTCTGCTGTCTGTGACAAAAGTGGACGGTGCTGCTCAGTCCACTGATGTCAGTGTGTTCGTATCGGGGAGGAATATCGGCCAATCAGAGCAGAGGAGGAATAACTGCCACAGTGGAGAAAACACTGGATTTAATCCCAACAACAAAAACACGGTAAATTATGGTGAACACTCATTAATCTGACACTTTATTTCATGTATCTATGCTCCCAAAAATGAAGCCGCATAACGTTTTCATGCTAGCTAATGCTAACAGAGACAGCTGTGGTGTTGCTGAGAGTTAATGACTAATCTGGGAGATATTGTAAAATATCAGGTTATTGTCTCTGATCAGGGCAACGTTGGGACCAGAAAATAAAACCAGTTCAGTCAGAAACACAAACGGATCAGGAAGACGGTGTCCTGCAGCCTTTAGTTTCATCTGCAGGACATGTGAAGCTACGTGGTCTGTACAGTCCTGAAACAATACCAAAAGCCAAATATGGGAGAAAATAGAAAAGGAACCACCTTTGAAAGAGTTTAGTTTTTAAACTTTGATAAGTAATCATGAGATGTGCGTGTTATTCCAGTGTGGCTCGTTATTAAGCCAGTTTCTGGAGATGAATAATAGTTTACATTAATGTTAAAGTGATACCGTGTAACTTTTGAACCCAATGTTAGCCAAATATTATGATACATTACATTCTATCATTATTATTAATGCAAGTAACTATAGCTGATTTCTGCAGTCAATATAGAGCACTTGACGCATGTCGTTGCTCCGAGGGGGCTGCCGTTCTCAAAAACCAGGCTTTGTAACTTCTCAGGAGCGGGCCGTCTCTCATTAGATCATGTAACCTGGAGCACTTTGATTAATGGCTTGATGACTTAAAAATCAGCTTTTCAAAGTGGTCTGCAACACTTTTCCAAAACACAGACTGAGGCTGTTTAATTTTGAGACAGTTGTGGCGCCTGTGGGGAGTTACAGGTTTAGTGGCCATAGTGGCCAAAAGTTACACGGTATAACTTTAAAAAAAACAAAAAAAAAAAGTCAGAATATTAAAGAGATCTCTGGATAACATACCTATAGGTTATTATGACCTTAGATGACTGCCCCACGTTGTAAATCCAGATGTTCACGCTGCTTTCAATGTTGGTAGATACAAGGTCATTGGGACTCGTTCCCTAGGCAACGACGGCGCTGCAAGATGGCGCAACACACAAAATGCTAGTCGGATTAGTCTGTACACTCTGCCCACTATCTTTTGTTGCTTACTTGATGAACCGATGAGGTTTATTGTTTGATTCATTTCTAAAGACTTTTCTTTCGCCACTCATGTTTCTACCTTCTTAAAAAGACAGTTCTTCCCACTCTCAGTAAGTGTTTGCTCAATGGGAATTACTGGATTTCTTTTAAGATCTTTATATCTTAAAGACACAACTTTTAGCAGTTATCTCAGTGACCCCCCCCCCCCCCCCCCCCCCCCCTCCATCGATGGCTAAACTTCATCACCTTCATCGTACCTGTACTGTGATTCCCTCCAGCCAGTAAAAGACAGTCTTATCTTGACTCTTGTTCTGTCCCTTCCTCTCTTTCTTTTCCTCTCTTCCTCCGGTAAAGTTTCCTTGTGTTTCTTTGCTGAATAAAACATGATGCACGCTCAAAACACCCGCTGTGCTCATGTCTGGTTCACATCCGTTTGCTAGTACGTGATGTGTTGCTGCAACCAATAGTCAGCTGCAACGGCACAGCCCCATCCCGGATGGAAAACTTCCATACTGCTGTTTCTGAGCCTCCGGACGTCTCTGGGCAGTGACGGCCCAAAAATGCACATAATGAATGTTAGTGTGCCATCAAAACGAGGCAGAAAAGCAGATTTTTAAGGTCTAAAAGTTACGTTGTGTGTCTTCAGATTGCTCTGAAATTATAATCATGGTGTTTGATTTTAGCTAAAAGCTGGGGAACAGAGAGAAAGGTCTCAGATAAGAGTTGCTCCTTCTCAACATTGCCAGAATGCCTACTGGACACATCCCAGCGGTTGTTTGGACCGGTCCTGCTGGGAGGAACTGGCATTTCACCAGGTCAATTTGAGAAAGATCTCAGGGAGAGTGAAGCTGGGGGGTCTCTGCTCAGACTGTTGCCTCTGTGGCCCGCTTCCAGATAAGAGATAGAAAATGTGGAGGTGTCTGAGAATGACTGTATTCTGTGGTACTGCTCCTCGAGATAAAATTTCATAGTGATTTTGACATAAACATTTCCTGAAACAATATGTTACTCATTGATTTACACATATAATCAAAGCTGAGGAAAACATGAAGGATGCTCCAGAACTGCTGGACTGGAACTGGTTTGTGTGGTGGATCATCAGCCAGTTCAGAAGAGTGATGATGATGAGGAAGATGGAGACATCATATTTTACAGGCTTCAACCGAGTAGAACTGTAGTCAGCTGCCTACAGTCTGTCTCCAGCCTCAGGTCCACTCGGTTCAGCTAAAAGCTGCGATGCCGACACACCGAGCGACTCAGAACTGGAAGGAGCTGCACCGGTTTGACATAGACTCAGGCTGACAGAGGAGAGGCACTCATTCCCTGCGTTAGCTCGCGGCTAACCAGCTAGTTGCCGTGTCTAAAGATGAGGATGGAGGGAAGGATGCATCTTTGGAAGCAGCTGGAGGAGATCTGATGACCGGAGACATCCTGTTATAACTGAGCAGCAGCTGTCTGTCCATACAGCAGCTGTATGACTGATCTGGTGAAGCAACGATGGTTGAAAAAGAATAATCCAGAGGACATGACTGCAGTTCCATGTGTTAGAAGCCTCAACAGCTGCTGTAAACAGAAGCTGCTGACAGGAGAGACGTGCAGAGGCTCCTACTGGTACCCGATAAGTCCGACCTGCTGCTTTATCCTCTTCAAAATAAAATTCTGGATCTGTAGGAAACCTAAATAAACTAAAGCTGTACTTACGAGCTTTTAAACATTAACTGGCAATACACCAGAAGGCTGAGTCGTTACTGTTTGTCTGTAAAACTGGAAAAGGAACTTAAGAACTGCAATGAAGCCATTGACTTCAATGTTAAATGAGCTGAGAATGTCCGCTGGTAGATGTCAAGTCCGGTTTCGGCGAACAGCGCCACAGTCTGGTCAGATGCTGAAATACAGCCATGTTTAATAATAACTCATCTCTGCAACTGCACCTGTTTCTGTTGCATAGATCATCACGAAGAACGTTTTGGTCGATAGAACATGTCCAAATGTCCAAAACGTGTCATCAGCATTTTAAAAGTCCAACATGTTGCCTTATAAAAACCAGCTCGTGTCACTGTAGACCTTAGAATCTCACTGTAGGTCAGGGATCACCCAATCCTGACCTCTTGGGCCAGTGTCCAGAAGGTTTTCACTGTGTTGTTGTGCCATCTGACCCACATTAATGAGTCATTGTGGACAATTTCATTGGCTGTTGGATCTTTTAATTTGAGTCGAAACATTAGAATTAGCCACATGTTGGCTATTACCTGCTAGTACAGGGTTCCCACTCTTTTCTTCAAGTTATTTTCCAGGACTTTTCCAGGACATTTTCAGGACTTCTCCAGCTGCTACAGTACAAGTCAAGTTATCACAACATAGACTAATAAATTCCACTCCAAGCTTTAGTTTCTACAATTGTACATCACATTTTGTATAGCAATGAAGCAGAGACGAAGCAGTGAAAAACCTTATACAATTCTCTATCGATTCTTCCAGGGCTGCGCCGCAACTGTAAACAAACGTACCCCACTCGCAAGTTTGCGATGATGTCTCACGCAAGCTGCTGCAGAGCAGAGGTGGGCTGAGCTTTTACATGCGATAAGCTGTGGAGAAATGTCCCGGCAAAAACTATCCGAAGTCTGGCTGCATTTTACAAAGAAAGACAACATCTCGGGATCGTCGCCTGTAGACCTGGAACAGGGATCTGTGCGCCGGTGGTGCTTCCATCAGCTGCTGCCTCTCAGGAGAGACCTGCGGTCTTGCTGTGCTTCATAAAAAACTTTGTGACTTCATTGGATTGTCGATTTTACTTATTTATTTCAGACACTCGTACAGTGTACATAACGCTTGGGCCAACAGGGCTGATAACTAAAAAATAAACAATAACAAGGAGAATGGTCTAAAACTCTTAACTCTCTCCTGAGTTAATCAGCATCTCTCTACACTTGTCTCTCACACCTCTCATTTCGTGGGCGGAGGAGCAGGTGCATATGGCCTTCAAGAACACGAACACAAAATATAAAACAAATAAGTGAAAGAGCTCTAAGCGCCAAAGATGGTAACACAACTAATATGTCCAAGCATTTGGCCACAACACGGTGCCATACTGCAGCAATGCTGGGGTCCGTTACACGAAGCAGGTTCAACAAAGTCTGAGTGTAACCCTGAACTCTGAGTTGATCTACTCAGAGATACCAAACTATGAGTTTTCAGTCCCGGAACAGCTGATTTAATCAACTCGGGGTAGTTCAACCCGGGTTTTACACATGCACAACCATGATACAAAGCCAGCATCAATGGGGCACCGATTCAACGAGTTACCATGGCAACGCAGACACGAGGGCGGGGCTGCATTCGCCATTAAATGGAACTATAACTTCTAAAGCCTCATATGGCGAGTTTGAACTGCTGCCACAAAAAAAAGAAAGACGGCGTGGAGAAGATTTGAGTTTAAATTCTGTCCTTTACAATCTCAGTGACGTTATAGGATAGAACTATTTAATGGTAATGCGATAGTCTAGGATTCTAGGTGATTTAGTGTTTGGTCGAATAGTTTGCCCCCCTGCTGCTCACCTGGGAGGCTGATGTTCAAATCCAACTCTGTACCTTTATCGCAGCCTTTTTATTTATTTAACTTGGGTGCGATGCTGCAGGAATGAATGAATGAGGAAATGAAACGGCGAGTGTGGCCGAAAGTGGGCGGAAACAGCGAGAAACTCAAGGTTTCTCCACATTAACCTGCTCCAGACCAGGTTAATTTTAGAGAGTCTGTTACCATGGTAACTGACTGGGTTTAAGTTACCCCTCTTCGTTAAACAGGCTAGAGTTGCTCCTCTTTCCCTGGGTTGAGTTACCTACCTTTGTGTTACGGAAAACTCAGAGTTTCCCTAATTTCAGAGTTAAACAACTCAGGATTTTCATTAAACCTGCTTCCTGGAACAGACCCCAGCACAGCAGGTAATGTTAAACACCTGGCTAACGTCATGTGATAATGATAAAGATGATGTGATTTAGCACTACTATTCGGAATTCGTGTCACCAGCTTTCACTTGTGAATTTTGAATTTACCATCCACGTAATAATAGCTGCTTGACTTGTGGACTCATTTTAGTCATTTGAGTTTTGTTTATTTGTTCATTCTCAGAAGTGAATAACTAAGATTTATCAACCTGAGATTTGTTTTTATATGGTTGTATTCTTTTATGTACTCATGTTCTACTGTTTTTCAGCATATTTGGGAATCAAGAGAATCGATAAAAAACTGGATCGATAAGCAGGAATCAATAAATCCTTATCAATATACATCCCTAATGGTGAACGGTGGTGTTCAGCCATTTTCAGGTCTCTCAGAGATGCTCAGTTGGGTTTAAGTCAGGGTTCTGGCTGGGCCGGTCCAGAATGGTCCAGAGTGGTTCTGATCCACTCCTTTGTTATTTCAGCTGTGTGTGAGGGTCATTGTCTTGTTGGAAGGTGAACCTTCGGCCCAGTCTGAGCTCCTGAACTCTGGCAGAGCTTTTCTTTCAAGATCTCTCTGTACTTGGCCGCATTCATCTTTCCTTCAACTGCAATCAGTCGTCATGTCCCTGCAGCTGAAAAACACCCCCATAGCATGATGCTGCCACCACCATGTTTCACTGTTGGGATGGTATTGGGCAGGTGATGAGCAGTGCCTGGTTTTCTCCACACATACCGCTTAGAATGAACTCCAAAAAGTTCAATCTTGGTCTCATCAGACCAGAGAATCTTGTTTCTCTCAGTCTGGGAGTCCTTCATGTGTTTTTGGCAAACTCTATGCGGGCTTTCATATGTCTGCACTGAGGAGAGGCTTCCATCGGGCCACTCTGCCATAAAGCCCCGACTGGTGGAGGCTGCAGTGATAGCTGACTTTGTGGAACTTTCTCCATCTCCCTACTGCATCTCTGGAGCTCAGCCACAGTGATCTTTGGCTTCTTCTTTACTCTCTCACCAAGGCCCTTCTCCCACCATTGCTCAGTTTGGCTGGACGGCCGGGTCTAGGAAGAGTTCTGGTCGTCCCAAACTTCTTCCATGTAAGGACTATGGAGGCCACCGTGCTCTTAGGAACCTTTAGTGCTGCAGGAACTCTTTTGTAACCTTGTCCAGATCTGTGTCTCGCCACAATTCTGTCTCTGAGCTCCTTGGACAGTTCCTCCCACACTGTACATTGTAATATTGGTTTTAATGGAATATATCTAGTAGGCAGAACTTAATTTTAATTTAGTTGTTAGTAATACTTATTTTGAATAAGTTGTATAAACTTTGAAGGGCAACATGTTAGATAGCTTAACTCACTGGCTGCCATTCACATGTTTCCACGTTAATTAAGGGTTTTAATCGGCGGAGCTATTTTAATCTCTGGCGGAGCTTGTCAGAGAGTACCAAGGGCTCATGTGAATTTTTTTGGTAGTTTTCATCTAATCCAGCAGATGGTGTCAGACGAGCTTAAAAAAAACCTACCAGGAAGTGATGCAACTCTGTGATGCTTCCTGTGTTGTTAGCGGTTGTTAGAGCTAACCGGCTGAAGTGTGCTGGATCCTGCTGCGGGGGGGAGAGAACATGGCGACCGGTCGTAATCGAAGCGGTTTAGGAGGTGGATGAAGGAGGAGAGTTTGTGGAAAAAGTGATCAGTGACAGACAGGCACGATCGATCGAAGACACGATGGAAATACAGCAGCGAAGTGCGGCAGCTGAAAGTGAAAGTAAGTCTACAGCATGCGGTTGTTGCCCACGGGGGAGGGGGGTGCGTGCACACCTAATCTGCGGTAGCGGGAAGAGGGAGAGACGTTTCTGCTCTCTGTTTCTGTCAAATATTGTGTTGTGAAACAAACTTGTTGTGGCTTATTCAGCTAGTAAATAATTATTTTGCCTCCAAAACTCTTTTCTCAGTGTTGTATTTGTTGTTTCATAGAAGTAAACAGCTGATCAGATGATGAAGGTGTTACTTAAGTAAAAAAATATTGGCATCAAAGACACTTTTTCACTTGAAGCGGACCTCAGCATTCAAGGCTCGTTTTCTCTGCTTTTTGGTCAGAAACAGGCATTTTTGCTGCAACACACCCATGTTCTACTGCAGATTACTAAAGAATGGAAAAAGCTAGAAACAAATGGTTTTTTTCTGATAAAAGAAGAGAGTGTAAGCTTTCCTTTGGTACATTCAGTGTTTGTATTGGCATAGTACACAATATTCTGTGGAACTCCCAAAATCAGTGAAAATGCTTTAAAATCCTGGCAATATGGAGCTCTGCTCGGAAAAGGTCTGGCAGTCAATGAGTTAATTTACTTAAGTTGAATCAGCTTTATTAAAATGAGTACAGGGAAATTAGGGATGGTGAGGGAGCAGGTTTCCCACAATGCAGTTCACTTCTTTTAACAATAAATTGAAGATAATTCAAAAATAAGGGATTTATAAATTATGTTGGTAGTGTCATGTGACTGTTCTCAATTGTTCGCACCGTGACTGAAATGTATGTGGTCTGACATTAGATGTAGCTAAAACCCCAATGGACCAAGTTCTTCCAACATAGTAAGAACAATTTTGAGTTCATCATTTACTTTAAGTAAGATGAACTTGAAGTCATCATGTTTGTTAAAAATAAAACAAAGAGGGTGTGAAACATCATATCTAATTTATGTGAAATTAATCCCATCAAGTTTCTTACCCAGCATCGTTCACATACAGCTTAATCAAATTGATTAAGTTCAGAAAAGTTCTACAAACTTAAACCATTTTAGTTTATTCTTCTTAATCACTCCTATTACAAAATACTTAATTTTTTTGAGGCGGAAAGTTTGCATATTTTTTTAAAGTAAAGCCAACCCATCTGAATTTACAGTGCACCTCATGATCCTCATTTGCTCTGACATGCACTGTGAGCTGGAAGCTCTTATATAGACAGGTGTGTGTCTTTCCTGATCAAGTCCAATCAGTTTAATTAAACACAGCTGGACCCCAATGAAGGAGGAGAACCATCTCAAGGAGGATCAGAAGGAACGGACAGAATATGAGTTAAATATGAGTGTTACTGCAAAGAGTCTGAATACCTATGACCATGTCATATTTCAGTTTTTCTTTTTTATTAAATTTGCAAAAATGTCTAAATTTCTGTTTTTTTCTGTCAAGATGGGGTGCTGAGTGTACAGTAATAAGAAATTAGATTAACTTTTTTGATTTTAGCAAATGGCTGCAACGAAACAAAGAGTGAAAGGTTTAAAGGGGTCTGAATACTTTCCGTACCCACTGTAAATACACAAATCATATTTAAATTAGTTCTGAACCAGGGATTCTCTTCTCTGCATGATCAGAAAGACAGAATATGAGCATGACAATGAAGAAAATAAAGAATCTCACTGAGAGTGAACTTGATGCTGCTTGTTTAAGTAGAAACAGAGAAAAAGGATGCTGGGAGTGGATAGAAGAGCATCCTGAAACTCCATCCTCTGGTACCTCTGGGGATGTGGAAGCCCCACCCTGAAAGAAACTGTGGTGTAATATTTACTGCTACATAATGGTGCAGAAATAGATTGTTTCACCACATTTATTCCACTTTCTTTTGTTCCTGTCCTCGTGTTGCTGTGAGACGCAGGAGCATGTGGCAAAATGGCCGAAAACACAGCTCTGCTTGGACTGGCTTTTCTTGCAGTCCTGGTCAGCTGATGTGAACCTGTAGGAGTGCTGGAGGGCAGGAAGACCTTTGCTCTCCAACTGGACCTTTGATTTTTCACCATCGGGTCAGATTAAAGTGCAAAACAGAAAAAACTCCACTACAACTTGAGAGTTTCGCAGTTTTTCGCTTTGCAAACATGTTTACAAATCACTTCTATTTTCCTCGACATACAAATCTGTTTTACACTCTTGCGGATTATTTTTCCACATTTACAATCTTGATTTTTTTCCCAGAGAGTGATAAAACTTATTTATTGTAATGATTCACAACCACAAAATCCACAGTATATGACCGTATTGAGGCCGTATCCTGTAGTTCAAGCCCTTATTCTGTACGTATTTTGAGGAATCTTTATTCAATTTTATTTTGATTTATGCCTAAATATTGCCTTAATTTTCCAGATAGGATAATGATTCATTTCAATTCAATTCATTATTATTTGTAAAAGTGCTTTACAACAGCCATGGCTGATCAGCGTGCTGCACAAAGATAAAATCAGGTTTTAAAAACAAAAGAACAATAGAAATAAAAGTACAATAAAATGCGATCACTTAATTTTTTCAGGAGGATAGAGTGGTCCGCTGTGTCGCATGCTGCAGTGAGGTCCAGCATTACCAGCAGCACAGGCTTTTTTTGTCCAAGGACAGCAGGATGTCGTCCTGCACCTTTAATAATGCAATAATGATGGAGTAAATATCTTGAAAAACAAACAAACAAAACTTTCAAGTACATAAAGGGGATTTCCACATACTGCAGTGGAAGTCTTGCCGGTCCTTTGCCACCTCATGTAAAACTTTCTAGATGCATCACTGATGACAGATTAGAGCAAAAGGACAGTGTCTGCTGTATAAAAGCAGGGAAGGAGAGTCCACCTGGATCTTTCTTCTTGATTTTTCAGAAATGAACAATTAATAAATGGAACAGAATCAGTTTCTGTAATCATCCAATGGGAGTCTCTTACCTATTCAAGTTTAATCCAGGTGATTTTTTTTTAAGGCAGTATGTTTGATATTGAAATAACAGGTTAAAGAAGTCACTGAAAAAATGTGATGATGCACTGCAAAAACTCAAATCCTACTAAGTATATTTTTCTAATTTCTAGTCAAAATATCTCATCATGCTCAAAATAAGACAAAATTACCGAAAGAGAAACATTTCAGTGAGATATACAGTAGGAACTTGTTTTAAGACAATGCATCTTATCAGCTTTTATATGGAGTGAAAGAAAACCTAGATTAAAAATGTCAAAACCCTGTTCTGATGGGGGTCTTTATATGCGTAATGTAGACCTTACCAGTTAGCAGTGCACTTCTGTGTGATCTCACACTGGTTTAAAGGGGGACACGACTGGCAAAAGCCTTGTTTTTTCATCACCTGGTCAATTTTGAGATTTTAGGTTTTTTCCCCAGCTTCAACATGTTTACTGTCAGACTAACAAACAAACAAACATACAAAAAAAATGTCCAAAATAAACATTTTAGGAGTTTATTCCATGAAACTTTGTCTGATGCACCCAAATCCCATCAAAATGCAGCTTGAGTTGCCATTTTCTCAAAATGTTTTTTTTTTTTTCTTACTCTGGGTAAAAAAAATCTCCGCTTCAGGAGCACTTACAGAAACCAAACTGTAAAGTTTTGGTCCTGACTGTATTTTTTGATATCTCATTCACAGCCTGATTAATAAAACATTTCATCCCAAAAATATGCCAAAAAATTGGTGAAAGAAATTGTGAAATAATCTATAGAGATATCCAAAATCCCCTCTGTAAAAACTTTATGCTTTAATATTTGAACAAAATTCGAAAGAAACTTTGAACCTGGTTTAATCCCGTGTTTAGATTTTTTTCCTAGAAATGTATGCAAATTAGCGCATTTTTGGCTATATAACACCTCATTTGTATGTTTAAACATAACATTTCAGAAAACTTGCAATACAAAAAATGATAGCCCTGATGTGAGGAATAAGCCAGGAAAGTTTCATGGTGATACCAGTGAGTTACATTTTTCACCCCATTTGCCTGGAGTGTCTCACCTCGGTATGGTTTGATATTGAATCCTCGCAGTGTCGGTGTCCTCTTAGGAATTTCCTTTTTATGAACAGCTCGGCCAAAGATATTTGCATGAATCCCATTTCCTTAAACACTGTGAAGACTTGGTTTGTAAACTAGAGGGTAACGATAAAAATACTTCCTGCCTCACTCCAAGACTCAATATTGGAGTGAGGCAGTCCGTGTTTTCCGGACTATAAAGCCCCGTTTCCACCAGCGGGTCTGGGTCGGGTCGGGCCGGATCGGTCCACGTTTTTTTGCGTCTCCACAGATAAAAACCTGGACGGGTACCCTTATATCCGACCCGACCCGGCCTACTTTTTTGGCACCCTTCAGTAGGGGTACTGATCTAACCGATCCGGACCAAAGAGGTGGAGCTAACACAAAGCAATACATTGATTTGTTGAAAAATCTCACTTCCCGCGTGACCAAGCGTAAAAACAAAGCCGGGGTGACTCCTTTTTTGTTTCTGTCATGTGTGGCGCGGTGTTTTGGTTAAACGGCGTTACACAGCGATGATGTCATGCGATCACGTAGCAGCGCTGTCCAGCGCCTCCAGAATAAGGGTACAGGTTGCTGTGGGGACGCAGCGTGAAATCAACACATCCGTACCAAAACCCACCCGATCCGGCCTGGCCCGACCTGACCCGACCCAGACCCGCGGGTGGAAACGACGACTAAGTCGCTCCTGAGTATAAGTTGCATCAGTCAAAAAATGCATCATGAACAGGAAAACAAAACAAAACAAAACAAAAAAACATATAAAAGTCGCACCGGACTATTATTTATTTAAAATAGGGTGATTTTAAATAGACTTTCATACTTGTTACTGCTAAAAATGACCCAATCAGCCCAATTCCAAAGTTAATGCCTGTAAATGATCATAAACATTGTAACTAAGAAGGAGAAAGATGTTTTTTGAGGATTTGCTCCTCATTTGACATTAGACAGTAATATTTACTCCTTTGGCTCATGTCAGTCAGTATGAATTGATACTGTTAAATTGTATATATTTTGATAATTGTACTGGACTATAAGTCGCACAAGCTGCCAAACTATGAAAGAAATTGTGACTTACTGTATAGTTCAGAAAACACGGTAATCCAGATTTTCTGCCTGGCAGCAAAGATCGGGGTTTTAAATGTTGGTCTGAGAAAGGCATTACGAATTTAGGGATTATTTGAAAATCACGGATTGTTGTCTTTTCGTCAGGTACAGCAAAAATTTGGTTTGCAGAGAGCAGAATTTTTCAGAAATGAGTCATTTTCTCAGACACAACGGTTGCGAATGAGTTATCTGCTGTGGAGAACGCACTTTATGCCTAAAGTGGCAAAAAATCTGTTTCTGTATTCTGCAAAGCTGTTCTGTCTACTTTTCCTCCAGCTTCAGTCTGTAAAACTGGCCTGGGAAAGCGATGTGGGCATTTGGATAGACCCTGAGGTCTGGTGTGAGGCTGCCAGAATTTCCATTTGAAATCGATCACAGTCAGATAGGATCCTGCATAGAACACGTTCCGCCTGTTCTTAAAAATAACATGATCCAAACTTCTCTCTTTGCTGGAAGCGTCAGACTGAAGTTGGTGATTATTTTCATTGTGTATGGTCGTGCACAAAGATGCTAAATTATTGGTCTTTGGTGGTTAAAGACTTATTTTTCATCTGCACCATAACCATACCCCTAGATCCCAAATATCCTCTCCTTGGTCTCCCAGTCCCACAAATTGACTCCAAATACAAGCGACGATGTAGTCTGTTGACTTTTACTGCATCACTGGATCAAGGCTCTGCTCCAACCACGAAGTCACGGCACAGTTTAATACTAGAATGTATTCCAAGTAAATACATCACATACATGCTCAACCCCTCGTTGGACACATTTGGGACCCGTACGTGAGATTTATAGGCCCTGAAATGTCCTCTCGCGCTCTTACAGGTTTCCCCTCTCGCTAACTATGTTTATGTAGTTGTATGTATGTAAACAGGCTATATGTGGAAGTATATACTTTATATGTTTTGGGGGTGTTTTGTTAGTGGTTTTGTATCTACTGACATACTGCCGTAATCCCCCCCCCCCCCTGGTTTTCTTTTTAATCATTACTGATCACTGATTCTATGTGGCATCTGTTCTGTCTGAGCAACTGTTTGTAGCTTAAAACTTATAAGATAAAATAAACATATAAAAAAAAAGAGAAATGTGATCAAGAACATTTTGTTTGTTCTATTGGCAGATTTTTGTCTTAATACAGGAAAAAAAATCTTGGCTGCTCTTAAAGTAAAAAAAAAAAGAAGATTGTTTTACTTGTAACAAGCGAGAAAAATTCTGCCATCGAACGAGCAAAATGTTCTTGATCAGATTTCTTGAACTAAGATACATTTGCTTTAAAATAAGTTCCTATGTCACTGAAATGTTTGTGTTTAGGTGAGTTTGTCTGATTTTGAGTGTGATGACATATTTGGACGATGAGAAAAATATACTTGGTAAGATTTGAGTTTTTGCTGTGTGTGAAATATTATGAGGAAAAATATGACACTGAAATGTATTTTGGTAAATTATGAATGCATCATCGTAATCTTCACTGTCAGTGCGCGTGCCGGGGTCATGTGCTTCATGCTTTCTCTTTTTCAACAGTTCGTAGTATGATAAGAGGGGAGTGGTCTGACTGGTCCTCCATCGGCTGGTAGGAAAAAAGAAAATATCCAGACGCACTTTAGAGTTGAGCGCGTCGGTGCTCCCAACTCCGCTGCAGCCTCGCGTCATCTTCCTCATCCTCATCCTCTCCTGAGCAGGTAAGACCTCCATCTAAGTTATTCTGCGATCTTTGTCCAGCTCGTTGTGGTGTTCGTCCTGTGCGCGTGTCCTGCTGCTCGCAGATAAGTCGTTGGCTTTCCTTTTCCGTGCGTTTGCGCAGGTGCGCGTGACAGTTTCTGGGCGACACGCTGCCCTTTGATGAGCTTCAGTCTCGCGCACGGCTCGATTTTAAACGCAGTTGTGGAGAAGTTGCGACTCATCAGCGTGCGTTCGCATCCCTGGCGCATTCCAGCAGGCTGCAGCGCACGTGGGCGGGGGGTGACGCTCCGCTTGTCCTGGTTGCGAAGAGATTTCCATGAAAAGCGAAATAGTTAAAGATGCGCACGTGGAGACATGACCGGACATATTTGTAAACGGAAGATGTTGGAGGTGCAGATGAATGGACGCGCTTTCCTCCGCGCGCCGGGAAGGGGGGGGGGGGGGGGGCAGAGATGCTGAGGCTCAGCGCTAAAGACACCTGCAGAGAAGATCAGGTTGTCTCGCGCAGGAATATCGCGTTCCCTCTCAGCAAAGCTCATCTCACCTCCAGAGCTGCTCAGGTAGTTTCACATGATGAAAACAAGCCTCCAAAAACCTCAGTTTGGGGGGAATTTGCGACATTCTCTGAACTCCCCCCATAAACGTGCCAGAAACCGCCCACCTCGGTTCATCTGGCAACTGTGTGCACGTGCCCTGCTGAAGGGTAGACTGAGTACAGTTGAGACAGTTTTCGCTCCTCTCATTTCCACGTAAACATTAAAAAGGATCTGGACAGAAGATTTCTCTGGTTTTTACAAAGTGCATCCTCTGTATGTGCACGAAAATAACCAAGAAATAATATCCGTAAGTTATTCGTAATTTTCACAATTAATGAAAAACAGGAGGTGTGTTTTGTGTCAACTGTACCCAGAATAAAAGTTCTGCACAGCTGAGACACCACGGATGTCTGGAGAGCTGATACTGCTGATGGAGCGAACTATTAAAAACTTGAATGACAACTTCTTTTTTTTTTTTTACACTTAATAAAGTTTTCAATTTGATTTAATTCAACATGAGCATAGGCAAACTTTTTAAAAAATTAAAAAGGACAAATTATTAAATAGATACTATAAACAGTCCACATGTAAACACAATAACAGAATGACAGAAGTCAGAGTAAC
This sequence comes from Atherinomorus stipes, assembly GCA_023101725.1. Classification (NCBI taxonomy): domain Eukaryota; kingdom Metazoa; phylum Chordata; class Actinopteri; order Atheriniformes; family Atherinidae; genus Atherinomorus; species Atherinomorus stipes. Next base: position 106,200 of record JALJCO010006567.1, read on the forward strand.
AGACTGTTCACATGTAAAACAAACAAAACTACCTTTGATTTGTTTTAATTTTGCATTATTATAACTTGCAAAGCAACAGCGTTCTGCATCAGGTACCTGATGACCACCTCCACATTTCACTGAATTATGTGGAAACATGACATGCTACCATGTCAGGTTTTAAAGAAGTTAACTTTAAAAGTAACATAAAGGGAGGAAGATAACAAAATAAAAATCTGACCTGTTGAAAAATATTTTTTTGACCATCTTTGCCGCGGAGCTTCACACAAAGCTGAATTTTCCCACGCTCATAAAGGATGCTGATACGCATGCGCACACCAAAAACCACAAGTACTAGGCTTGTCTCAACTGTGCTCAGTCTACCTACTTTGTGTCTGCTGATGTTTTGAGCGGTTCGAGCGTGTTGTCCTGCTGTACAGTGATCATTGTTCAACGCAGCAGCAGCCACACACACTCATTCACCCCCCCCCCCAGAGAGGTTCCACAGGAAAATAAATATGCCATTACCGTTTCCATTAAAATGAAGTCCCGTCAAATTGTATTCAATAATCACACTTCTCTGTCACTTAGTCCGGTGCAATGATGATTAATATGCCACTTTATGGCTTAATTCCTAAGCACTGACTTAATAAAGCTGCCACGTCTCGCAGGCCCCCGCCATTATTCTCAGGGGGGTCATCAGGAGAATACATATGGGCCCTTCATGTCCTCATCACCACATAATAACAGGAGCGGACAGACTTGGGCCACCAGGCTGACATTATTCAAAACAATGATGAGACAACGCAGCTCAGCAGCGTTTCATATTTGTTTCATGTTTGTTTCAGGATTTGTAGAAATCTTTTAAAGAAGTCTGGAGCAACAATTTCCAGGATTTCTGGACGTCTGTGAAAGCTTTTCTTGGACATTGTTTGCTGCTGTTTCACTCATCTTCAGTCCTGTCATTGAACCTGCAACCATTTTCAGAAGTTTGCTTTAAAAAAAAAGAAGCCAGTTAATACTAACTTATCAAATATTCAAAGATAAAACAGAGCTCCTGAATCAGGGAATGAGCCAGTGTGTTTCCACAGAGCGGGGGTCGGTCGGCAACCTTTCTGACCAAAAATACGCGACGAGCACGAACAGTCTTACTCATTTACGTGTCCCCGACACGTAACTGCTTCAAATGGCCACTGACACGTAAAGTTGTGCAATGTTAAGTCAATGGTGAAGCTTTTCGTGTCCTCAGACACGAACTTTTCTGCTTCAAATTACGTGCTGCTGACACGTAAAACTGTGCAATGTAAAACCAACAAGTCCTCTAAAAAATCACCCCATATGAGGTCGTTTGCGCACAAAAATATGGACTATATTACGTTTTTAACCCCCCCTCAGTTTATATATGTACTTCAAATTACGTTATAGTATCAATAAGAGTATTGATAAATACTGGTATTGATAAGGAGTACCCATACTGGTATTGGTATAGATAAAATCATAGCAATATGAATCCCTAGTTACAAGATATATACAAGCATTAAACAATATTAAAAGACAAATATGTGACGAAATAGAAAAGTACAAACCTTTACAAAAGTTTCTTAGTATTTCTTTACCACCTTTTGATGAGTAATTAACCCCTAAGCTCTGTTGCTCTTTGTAAGGTTTCTGCTTGAAAATGACATACCCAAAATGAATAGAGTATATCTCTGCATCTACAAGATCTATTTGAGTCATTTTGGTGTCATAATAAAGGGACACTTGGGACTTTTGTTCAAGTGTGTGAGACAGAATTTCTGTTAGTCATTCTAAGTAAGCGGCTGTTTATGTTTGTATTCTTTGGCTTCTGGTTCACTGAGTTTTTGTCGTAGAGAAATAATAGTGGTACTGTTGAAATCGTCAGGATCTTAGCTTTCATATGATATACTGTTTGTTTGTCTACCATGAAGTGTCAGAGAGGTAGCGATGGAAATGTGCAGAGTGGGTGGACGCTCTGACCTTATTTAGATTTTGATATTTAAACATTAATATGCTTGGCGTATGTTAAAATGACTTATATGTGCTTGTAGCAGAGTTTCTCCTGTTTAATTTGATGTATGGTATGGCTACATTGCTACATAAAAAAACAAAAAAAAAAAAAAAAAAAAAAGAATAAAAAAAAAAAAAAAAAAAAAAAAAAAAAAAAAAAAAAAAAAAAAAAAAAAAAAAAAAAGAAAAAAAAAAAAAAAAAAAGAAAAAAAAAAAAAAAAAAAAAAAAAAAAATTAGTGCAACATTGTGCGTCTTTTGCTGCAGTGAGTCTCAAGGTCAAAAAAAATCAAAAAAAAAAAAAATAAAAAAAAAACAAAAAAAAAAAAAACAAAAAACACCAAATAAAAACACCCCCCATAAACTAAAAACACCAACAAAAAAACCCCCCCCCCCCCCAATTGGGGGACATTGGGGTTTAAGAGGCTATGAGATTTGGGTTTTATATTCCAGTACAGGTTGTCAACAGTGATACTGGAGATGAATAACAGTTTATACACCGATGACCGGTTGCAGCTGCACTGCACACACACAAAAACGTACCAACTGATCTACTAACAGCGTCCAAAAAAGGTTTGGTCTTTAAAACGTGCTAAATAGCACCTCTTATCTGCTTCGTACTTTTTCTGCAATGAATATGCAATATGGGGCGTTTATAAGCGAAAGTGCGTGTAATGGGAGGAGAAAATGTAAATATATTAATTTTGCACTTGCAGGCGATTTATCATCCGTGAGACGCACTGCTTTGCTGGTTATTTGCGTCTACTTTAGTACGTCTGAAAAGCAGGTGCAAACTTTGCAGCCTTTTGTGCACAATCCTGGACACACACACATCTCGTTCAACAATTTTTTTCATGAACCGTGAGAGCAGCGTGTTTAAATCTTATTGTTGAATTATATAAAAATCAATACTGCAAACCGCTATTTACAGGGACTAGAGGCGAGATTAAGAAATGAAGCTCGTGACTGGTGCTTCAGGTAACTGCAGCCACGAGCCAAGCCGTCACAGGAGCACAAACTGAAGCTATAATGTTGTTTACTCACCTTTTTCTTCGTAGTTCCACTTTTTAGTTGATCTGGATCTTTTGCTGACGGCAGAAGAATCCATAATTATCGCTTACAGTGTTTGAATTTACCCCGACGTCTCCTTCCTGTATCAAAACTGTCGGGGACGCAGATGCAGCGGCATGTGACGTCACGTCCGCAGGACAGCGCGGGAAATTCGGCCACCGAATCGCAGCAGTATGCAGCACACAGCCTGTTCAAAGCAACGGAGAGAAACGTGGGTGGAAATGTTCTTTCTGGTATTTAGCGCTTCATCACCCATTAGTATTAAAAAACGGGACATGCTTGTTTCTTCATAATTCCTGCCTCTAGTCCCTTTAACACGGGTGTTGGATAAAATCTTGTCCTCCTCAATTATTGTAAGAATTATTATAAGGATTTTATTTATGATTATTATTATTATTTATTTTATTTTACTATTTTTATTTTTATTTTTTTTGTTTGTTTGTTTTTGTTTTCACACAACGTATAGATATTTATGTATGTTTATGTATATGTGTATGTATGTGAATTAAAAAAGAATAATAAAAATAAATAAATAAATAACACGGGTGTAAAATATTCTGGACAATCGAAACAGAAAGTTTGCAGCTACTGTGGAGCTTAATGAGAACTAAAGCTGCATTAATTTTGTCTTTTTATTTCCCGTTTACAAACATTGTCAGTTGCTATGCAACCAGGGGACAAAAAGTCTGTTTGTAGTGCAGTCTACGGCCAAACACTTAATAAAAATGTAAAGTAACCTGACGAAAAAAACAGAGATTGTTTTGTTTTAAATTACACTACTCACAAAAAGTTAGGGATATTTGTTTTTTTTTGTATGATGTCAGAATGAACCTAAAATCCACTGCGACTTGTCCAAGTGAACTGGATTTGACTTTCTCTAAACCTTTAGATGCACTTGGACAATGTTCAATTGTTAAATATGAACACTTAATATTTTCCTGAAATTATAACCGAAAGTCGAATATCCCTAACTTTTTGTGAGTAGTGTATATTGTATAAATCTGTATCACCCGGAAACGGCATTTTTCTTGTTAAAACATGGATATTATTCGTGTTGGACCTCATTTTAAATTTGTCTGAAAAACTTAAGTTAGAAAGCGGCTTAAACTTTGGTTTAGACTCTTTGTTCAAACCAAAATGGTCCCAACAGTCTGCAGCAGGTCACAGCTCCGTGTCGTCCTCACCTCCTCCATACAGGAGCAACTTTCACTAGTCTGGATTAAACCAGGCAAAGATGACATCAACACTACGTTTGGAAAGGAGCTGATTCCAGCTGTTAGGGACTAACAGGCATTGCTGTCGTGAGTCTCGCTGCTTGTGGAACGTTCTGCTTTATTGTGGATGAGATTGTATTAGACAGTAGACAGACTAGCTAACTGCTAACAAGCTAATGGTATAAACTCAAACACTATCTGATTTACGACCCCGTACTTCGTATTTAATCCCCCGGATGCGTTGTTATGCAGCGTGAATGTCTGTAAACAGCTCCACCATCAGTTTCTTCTTCTTTTTATTCTCCGTGTGTGAGCAGAGGACGGCTGTCACACACAGCTACAGTGTTGGGATGCAGCCGTGAACTGATCAATGACTGGTCGCGGCCGTGATACTGGTATTGTTCCAGTACCAGTCTCCCGACTAGAACACAGGAATTATTTCTGCCACCGCGGTGGTTTAATCTGACATGGTGACCATGATTACCATGGTGACCATGGTGAAAGACCAAATAAATCATGGATCTGAACCTGCAGATGTTATCAGAGGGTTTCTGAAGACAGTCACTCCTACTGTCCTGTTATCACCATGGTAACGGTTTACATGCATTAATGTTTGGATTTTTGCAACAGAACAAACACCAGGACTCAACCATTATATTTCCCGACACTTTCACGTCATCATGACCTCATCTGCATTAAAAGTGGAGTCTTGCATGTAAACACGTCGTCTCATAGTTCATTAATGCTTTTTCTGGGTTTTCTTGCCCCCTGGTTGCGCACATCCTACCTGTGCTCGGAAACCATCTATATGTACATGTTTGCACCTTCATTCTTTGTAAATCACCAGCAAATTGGGGTTCAGCCCCTCGTGTGAAATTCTAGATTGTACGGGCAAATTACTGCACGCAAATTTGGACCTTAAAGGGGAATTTCGTTTTTTTTCAAGCTGGATCTATTTTCTAGCATGAAATCCGTTCATTTCCTCACCCAGATGGTTTTGGTGCAACTTGAATTCCTTCAGGAGATATTTAGATCCACTCCAGATCAGCGTATGCGCGATATAACGGCAGTGATGGGGCAACCTCGCCCAGCCTCTAAATAAGGCATTATCTGCCACAAACTCCTTCATTTTACCAATGTTTGGTTACCAAACATTAGTCGGACCCCCCTGTGAGCTCCAAGCAGGTTTTTCGTGGTGACTTGTCCTTATTTACAGGTGTTTACTTGTTATGGTGTCGCATAATAGTGACGCCATCAAAGCCGCTGCAGTAAAAAGTTCGTAAATAAAGGACGAATCACCACGAAAAAGCTGCTTGGAGTTTCTCTCCCATGTGGGTTTATATGGTTACCGTGGGAACGGTTATGGCAACTTCTCCCCATATCAGTGTTCAAACAAAGATGAAATGAGGAGGTTACCTGCTGCTGACAGTCGGTCTGAATAAGGAGGAGACCGGTATGCTGCCCTCTTTAACAACAGTGCACTCCCCCCCCCCACCCTCTATCTCTACTGGAAGAATGAAGTCTTGTACACATCAGTGCACCTCCAGACGTTTCAGAATATCCAGCAAAGCTTGTTATTTTCATCACCTTGCTCTCTCGGCTCTGAACAGGTGGGTAACGCTGCTGAAGGCTAATCTTCACAGGGCTGATGGCGATAACAGTGATGTATGGAGCGGATGGGGGGGTTTAGCTCCCAGAGCCGACTGTTGTCTGGCGGGGTCAGCTCTGTGATACTGGAGTACGGCTGCAGCCAGCTCCTTTCATGCCTGAGATCTGGCAGTGGTAATAGCAGAGGTATTCACAGGCTGCAGATGCCGTGATGAATGCTGGGCCGCTGCTCGGGCATCTGTCGGCTGCCTCCGCTCTCTGAGTAAAATACTCCGCTGGCCAGCAGCCAGCGCGTACGGTGACATAGTTCTGTTAGCTTTTACTGATGAGCTGCTCTGTGAAAGTGATGGCTTATTCCTAAAGGAGAAGCAGCACCTTGAAACAACCGCCGTGTAAATACAGAATCTGTCATCTTTCATGGACGGAAGATGGTGAGCGTTACTCTTCATCACAGGCTCTCGCTTCAAATGATGTCAGCTGTTTAATTTGTAAATTAAATATCAACTAATCAAAGCTGGATTGGTCATTTACTAAGTCAACAAATATTATATTTAAAGGCCCACAACGGGACTTTCCTCAGTTTTCTCAGTGACCCCCTATCAGCAGCTCGTCTTCATCATCTTCATCGTACCTGTACTGTGATTCCCTCCAGCCAGGAAAAGACTTTTCCTCTTTTCCTGCGGCAAGGTGGGGGGCACGTATTATTAATAGAGCTGCAGAGGCTGATCCAGTTAAGATAAACGTAACAAAAGGTGGAATATGTATGAGCAACTTCTAATTTAAGTAATTACAATAATGACAAAAAATATTGCCAAATAAACTGGTTCATGTCCCTGTGAGTTCCTGACCAGCTCATGGACTCACTGCTCGTCACTAGCTGGGTTTCCATTACACTTTTTCGAAAAAATAAAAGCAATATTTCTTAAATGTCGAAAAAGTACAATAGTGATATGCAGGTCTTTCTCTTCAATGGTATAAGCCGTACTTCTCATAAAGTCCCGTCCTGCGAGACTCCGCGTTGAGGAGGATGGAGATATAAACATGTTGTGTTTCAGAGCTGCTCCTCATCAGGAGATGAAAGCAGCGGATGATGATTCAGAGGTAAAGTCCGTATGTACGGAGCCTCTGATCACATCAGCAGGGAAAACACTCGTGGAGACTTCCAAGACAGACGCCCGAAACGTAACACAAATTAAGAAAACCCTCAGGATCAACTTCTGGAGTGTGGATGTCTTGTATTCCACTTTTATATTGAACATATCCACATATTAAAGCAAACTCCATCTGTTTTTATTCTCTATGGTGTCGGAGCGTCTGGGAACAGAGGGAAACTTAATGATGGAATAATTTAAAGAGAATAAAGATGGAATGTTCTCCGACACTAAACTGATTCTGTGGCAGCGTTTAGCGCAGGTATGATGGAGGCTGTGAGCCTCCTGCTGCAGGGATCAAGCCCAGCTTACGAACTTGGTGCAGACAGTTTTTGTCGTGCTGGTTAAAGCAACCAGCTTCTTCAGTGACGCAGACTCCGTGACAGATGGAAGTGTTGTGGCTGCTGCACTCGCGTGTGGAAACTCCGCTGTGATGAAGTTTAATAAGATGTGGGATGTGAAGGAGGAGAGACGTGACCTGCACGTCGGCCCTGAACTGGTTACTGTGCTGCTTGATAGTAAACTCACTAAGTATTTACATCATACTGAGTTCTGAACGGCAGTTTGTGACCCCCGCTGGTTATTATCTGCCCCCCGATTACATCTGTTCTGCCACTGAGGCGCTGACTGACTCCTCCCTCTTCTTTCTGCGGGCTGCAGACGAAGCGTCTGGAACGGAGCTTTTGGAAGAATATTGTGTTTAATCAGCTGCTTCCTCAGATCAGACGTGTTCCCGCCGCTTGTCTTACATTTTACATCTCAAATATTGCAGCGAGCTCAATGTTTTAGAGAAGTGAAGCCAGAAAAGCTTCAGTCAGCTGATGGTTCAGACTGAACACGCGGACGCTGCAGCTGATGTCACGCTGCGATGCCACGTTCACGTACAGCCTGAAAATCACCAACTCTTCCACTCCCTCACAGTAAAAAGGATGCATTTAGGTACGAAACATGGTACCGTTTGATTTTACGTGAATTACGTGGAGTTTGGTAGTTACCAATAAAAGTACTGCATTCGGTACCTATCCCTAGCGCCAGTCGCGTATCATATGAAGTACCAAAACAGCTCTGCTTCGGCCACAAATTCACGTCGCCGAGGTTCCATCTGCACAAGAAAATCATCTGCTGGTTTTCCTCCATTTTGAGGACGAACAAATGTGGAACAACAAAGCATGTTGGCTACGGCCTGACTCACTCTCCATTGTTTACTTTCGTGATTTCTGTCGCACAGCATTTGGGACAGAGGCCACGCAGTTGCCAGCAGGTGATCAGGCCCAGATTTTTTTTTGTTAATGGTAAAGGAGCCAAATGCCGATCATGAGCGGGTCAATGCAGAAAACCCGCGTGAACGCGCTAATTTCAGTGGGAAAGCAGCTTTACATTCTGCTGTTTCTGAGCCTCGGGACACCGCTGGACAGCGATGGCTTGAAAATGCACATAATGAATGTTGGTGTGACATCAAAACGAGTCACAAACACATATTTTTAAGGTCTAAAAGTGATGTTGTGTGTCTTTAAGTGATAAGGGCCGGTCCCAACACACCCCCTAGCCCTACTTTTTAGCCCTACCCCTAAAGTTTTGTGCGTTCCTGTGAAGGTAGTGCTGTCCCAGTTCCTGTTTGCATGTAGGGGTAGTGGACATAACGAGAGGTAGGGGGCATGAATGTAGCCCTTCAGAGTGAGGGGTGTCAGATGCTGACTTGCTGAGGAAGGACCAGAGAAAAGGGAACATCAGCGACCTCCGGAGAGCGACAGGACTCACAAATGTACATATGTCCGGATTACACAGCGTTAGCTAGACTAGCCAACAGTCGTCATGGTGACTTCTTCTCCGTGTGGTTGTTTTGTTTATTAATCAACAGAAGCATGATGATGAAAAAAAAAAGAAAAACGACAGCAGCTGTTGTTGCTGGGTGTGTTGTTTTGGTGACACGTATGTGCAAACGTCACTACGCAGTCGCTTACGTGCCTGAGCGTAAATGCAGCAGTGGTTTTCCATTTCCAAGAAGATTACAAAGCCCTACCCCTGTGGCTTCAATGTGAGGGTGGGGTAGTGGGTGGGGACTAGTGGTTGAACGTAGGGGGAACATTGGGATTGGGCCTAAGTTTAAATGTAAAAAAAGGAGAAAATTGTGATGAGAAACGAAGAAAATTATCAGCCATACAATGAGACTTTTTCGCCTTCCTTCGATTATATTTTAATTGTTCTGTACCTGGATACACCCCCCATCCCCGGCCAGGTGTTTGGTGCTGCCTAACATTGCCATGCTGTCTCTTTTCTGTTATTATCCCTCATGTTCAGAAGTCGTGGAGAGCAGAGGTGCAAGGTTTTCAGTAAGCAGGACTTTTCTCTGCAGAAGAAAAGTCTGTGTATTTTCCAGTCGAGTAAAAACCGACATGTGGATAAGTTAATGATGTGGGAGACAGATTTTCAACACTTGCTAACTGAGCCCCATTCACGCAGGGACGAGTTCAGGTGATTCTGCTACAGCTCTTTGTCATTTCGGCCACTCAGAATCAGCAAACATCCCTGCAAACACCGTCCTTTACCAGTACATGTGTACAACCTAATGATGCAGTCGCCTCAGGCATGCACACAACTCCTTCTTCTGTTGCATGTGCACAAGCAAGCACAAGCATTTTATTCTTAAAGGAGTGATGTCATATCAGTATAAATCAGGGCTTCTCAATCTTTTTCATGATGGGGCCCAAAGTTTCAGTACAAACTGGTCCAGGGCCCGTTCACATTTTAACACTGTATGCCTATTAGTGTAATTGATCTAATTTTTGGTTTATTTAACTAAACCAAATCAACTTGCCTTTAACAGATTGAACCTTGTAAAATGTGGTGCATAGACTGTTAGGAGGGGGGGGGCTTTGCTTGATAGTGTGCTCTAATTGGAGCAGTTGAATTGCATAGAATGATAAGCTGCTGTCTGATTCAACTGTTTCTGAACAGAAACAAAGCTGACAGACCATAAACAGGAACTTTGATTCTCACTCTGGACATTCACATGGCCTCATCAGTGAGCAACAGATCATATTAGACCCCCAAAACCCCAGAAAAGTGAAATTTGATGTCATGGCACCTTTAAAAATCCTCTCCCTTCAACAAGTGTTAGATGTTTGATTTCTAGGTGCAGCTTGCAGATGCAGGCTTCAGGGCTTCCGTTAGCATTAGCATTGGTGTTAACTGCGCTCTATCCCGTCCTTTCAGCTTTGCTTTGTTAGCTCCACTTACTAATCTGTAGTTAGAACTTTCTTTTTGTTCTCAAGGCTGCCAGAACAAGAAAATGGTTCATTTTGGTCATTTCGTCCACGTGAAGATTCTTCTGCGGTGGGGTTGTTATTAATGCGGGGGATGACTGTGAAAAACGTTGTTTGTTGCAGGCAGGTGAGGTTACGCACGTAATGGCGTCGGTGTAACCAAAATGCCACGTGCTGTATATATTTCGTACTTGCCCCCTCGATCAGCTGTTCATTAAAGCAACCCATTTAACTTCGCTTCAGCGGAAATGTGGAAGTGACAGTTCTCCATTTTCAGCTTGTCTGCGATAACTCCGCCCGCCTCGAATATCCGACTGATCACTTAGTACTTCTCATAGCCCCGTGAGATGAACGCTCTGCTCATATAAATATGATCAAGTTCTGCTCAGAGACTCGTTATTTTGAATAAGATGTGCTAGAACAAGGAAACCTGGAATAAAAGCAGGACGGGGACCAGAGTTCTCCAGCCACATGGTTCTGTTCAGGATATGCAGTCCTTGCAACATCTGCACTGTTGATTTTATACAGTTATAACTTTGATGCACATTAGAAACAGCTGCTTGTTTAAATGAAAAGAAATTGTAAATTTTCATTTGCACAAATAAAGTTGTGCAATTTTCAAGTATTTTGTCTTGTGTCAATCATTTCATAGTCTATATCGTTATCGCAAATTTTATCATTTATATTGTGATAAATATTTTGGGCCATATCGCCCTGTCCTATTTATCAGCTAAGATGCATTTAAAAAATAAACTTATGGGTAATGACAACGTTGTGGTCGCCTCATTCAGTGTTGCTGCAGAAGTTTTGTTTTAAATCCATTTGTTCAATAACCCTGATTTTCTCTCGCCCATGTTCAGGAATGCAGACTAGCTCGACTCACGCCTGGTTTATCAGCTGGGGGGAAGTAGAGGGGATGAACTGCGTAGAACAGGGTTTCCCAACCCTGGTCCTCAGGGACCCCCTGCCCTGCATGTATTCCAGGTTTCCAACTCCACCACACCTGATTCAGATCAACTCAACTGCTCATCAACTTCTTTGCAAGCTGCTAACGAGCCAGTCATCTGGGTCAGGTGTGTTGAAGTAGGAATAGCTGGAAAACCAGCAGGGGTGGGGTCCCTGAGGACCAGGGTTGGGAAACCCTGGCGTAGAATGATGTTTCAACCGTTCAACCGTTTCTGGACAAAGACACAAAGCTGACGTGATGAACAGGGACTCTGATGCTCACTCTGACATTCACATGGATCATTTTAAACCCCAGAAAAGTGACATTTGTTGTCATGGCACCTTTAAAGCGTATAAACTCCAGTTTCATACATGAAAGTTACTTTTTGCCTTTGTAAGAACGCCTGTGTGAGTTGCACAGGCAACTCTATTTTCATGCTTTCTGCTACATTTTCAGGTGACCAACCACATTAGTTGCATTTCCTACCAACCAATGACAAAGTTCCCTCCCTCTTTTAATCTGTTCTGGCTCCGAACCATTTCCACATGTCTGACTCATTCGTGTCCTCTTTGTCAGCGGCTTCCAACAGTTTGGGAAGATAGTGTTTGGTTTGAGTCTCTCTTTGGTGACCCTCGCTCTCTCCACATTTCATCTCAGCTTCCTTCCTCAGGCTGTGGCAGGTGATTGAATTTCTCTCCAATTTTCCTTTTGCTTTTTTTTTTGGGAGTTTAGAAACCAGCTTAGAGCTGGCCGGGAATGTGCTTTGGCTTTCACAGCTGGCTCCATAGATGGGTCAACTGCTGTGTTTCTTCCAGGTTCACAGCCCTGGGAGCGGGGTGGGTAGGTGGGTGTTAACCACTGACACAAGCACAAGGACTGCCAGGGCGATGCCACCCCCCAGTGCTGAAATGGAGACGCAGTATCCTGTATAATAATTTGTCTACTTCGGCCCTTCAGTGGTAGTTTTATCCGTGTAACTTCCATACAGGCTGGATGAACTGGATGTAAACTTAAAGGAATAGTACACCCACAGAATGATGGTCCTTCATTTTCTACTCACCCTCATGGTGAGCAAGACTCTAGAGCACTTTCTAATATCTTAAATGCAGCCAGTGATCAGGAAGGCAGGTTTTCATTTCCCCCCAGCTTTCATATAATGGACTTAACCCTCTAGGCGCCAAAGTCGCAATATTGCGACAGGCGACTTTACTGAATATAACAGACCTTATCTTTAAATCTATAGCTTTGTACTGTTACTGCTTGGTTTTACTACATCGCCAAGACATACAGCCTTAGTTCTGACGCCATTTTTTAGTGTGTTTATATGGAAAAAATCAGAGAAATAAAGGTTTGAAACCCGACTCCCGCTCTATGCGCGCGAAGCTGCAGGAGCGCGGGAGAGAGAAAGAAAAGGCGGAAGCAGCATCGTGTTGGAAACAGTGAGAGACAGATCGCGACTTTTAGAATAAAAAAACTAAACTTCCAGAGGCCTTTACAGTGCAGACGAGGTGCTGCACTGATGTTTGCTGATCAGGATTAGAAGTGGACGATCATGCCTCGTAAGAGACGAGTGACTGACGTCGCAGCGCGCGCTGCCGCACTCGCGCCGCACAAACTGTCAGAAACAACCCGATGACGGTGAAAGTTTTCTCTGCTGCGGTGATGGGAGAAAGAAAGAGGGATGTGTGGGCAGAAGAGGAAATAATCAGAATAGGGGAGTTATTGATGACGGCTGGGAATGTTTGAGAATTGAGGAAGTGATCCATGAATGGATCAAAGACACTGACGAGCCTGTGTGGGATATCGCGGACTCGAGGATCTCACAGATGCTCGTGCATGTGATTTTCTGACTCTGTTTTTGGATGAGGATTTCTGGAACCTCATCACAAATGAAAGATATGCTCACCAGTACCTACACACACCAACTCCAGCCAAACTCCAGATTTCATGGCTGGTATGATGGTGTGAGGAGTCAGCTAGATTATGACAAATTATAAATCTATAATAACAAAAAAGGGGAGAAAAAAAGCATAAAAACATAATTTTACCTGTTGATATATAAATTATATTAGAAAATGTACTCCTGTCAGATTTCTGTTCATTTATTCTGAGGATGAGAGGATGAAAAAGGATCAGTGAAAAAATGAAAAAAAAAAAATCTACTGTGTAAATATGTTCAGAATTCTGTTTTACTGAGTTTTACCTGCTGATATACAAATTATATTAGCAAAGTTACTCCAATCAAACTCATGTTTCTTTATTTAGAGCATGATATGACAGTATAATTTTTTTTTCCTGTGTATAAATATGTTCAAAAATCTGTTTTTTTACTGAAAGTTACGCAATCCAATATGGCCGCTACCTGATGACATCACAATATGCAAATTAGATGTGTAAATTTACTCCCATCATAAACTTTAGGTCATGATGAATATTTTTCTCATTTACATTATGGATCTATCTCTCACCACCCCCAAGCTACAGCATTTTGAAATCTTAAAGTCCAAATGGAATATTTTCCTAAATAAACTCTGGCGCCTAGAGGGTTAAGCGGCGACTGAACCAAAAAGGTCCACAAAAGTCCACAAAAACTTGTCAATATTCCTCCATACTGCACGTCCAAAGTAATTCAAGTGTCCTAAGTGGGTAGCGTCCAGATTTAGTACTGTTTAGGCAATAAAAATCTACTAAATGATGTGGTTTCCAGTAAATTCTGGATGCTACCCACTCAGGACACTTGGATTACATTGGACGAGCATTATGGACGAATATTGACAGGTTTTTGTGGACTTTATGGACCTGAGTGCCGGTTACCTCCATTATATGAAAGTCAGTGGATAATGAATCCCCCCCACCCCCCAGATCTCCGGCTGCATTTGAGATATTAAAAAAGTGCTCCAGAGTCTTTCTCAGCATGAGGATGAGTAGAAAATGAAGAAACATCATTCTGTAGTGTACTATTCCTTTAAAAGGGAACTTTGGTTTTTTTTCAAGCTGGATCTATTTTCCAGCATGAATCCGTTCATTTATTCATCCAGACAGTTTTGGTGCAACTTGAATTCCTTCAGGAGATATTTAGATCCACTCCAGATCAGCGTCTGTCCAATATAATGGAAGTGATGGGGCAACCGCATGCAGCCTCTAAATAATCATTATCTGCCACAAAGTCCTTCATTTCACCAACCCCCCCCCCCCCCCCCCCCCCCCCCGTGAACTAGAACTGGCTTTTTTGTGGTGATTCGTCCTTATTTACAGACTTTTTTTTATTGCGGCAGCTTTGATGACGTCACTGTTTTGCGAAACCATAACATGTTAATGTCTGTAAATGAGGACAAATCACCACAAAAAAGCCACTTGGAGCTCACGGGGGGGGGGGGGTCAGACTATTGTTTGGTAACAAAACATGAAGGAGTTTGTGGCAGATAATGCCTTATTTAGAGGCTGCATGCGGTTGCCCCATCACTTCCATTTTATTGGACATATGCTGATCTGGAGTGGATCTAAATATCTCCTGAAGATATTTAGGGGGGCAGACTAATGTTTGGTAACAAACATTAGTATCATTAGATACACCAAAACTGTCTGGGTGAGGAAATGAACATATTTAAAGGTGCCATGACATCAAATTTCACTTTTCTGGGGTTTTGGGGGTATAATATGATCTGTTGTGCACTGATGAGGCCATGTGAATGTCCAGAGTGAGAATCAAAGTTCCTGTTTATGGTCTGTCAGCTTTGTCTCTCTGCTCAGAAACAGTTGAATCAGACAGCAGGCTATCATTCTACGTAGTTCTATCATTCTACGTAATTTAATTGCTCCAATAAGAGCACACTATCAAGTAAACAGCGCCCCCCTCCCCCCCTCTCTCTCTCTCTCTCCTAACGGCCTATGCACCGTCCGAAGCCCACCTCCCCCTCCCCTCCCTGTCTGATTCAGCTTCGTGCCTAAGGAGCTAGTAGTAACTTCTGTGCAGTCAGGTCTGGATTTTCAAACAAATGGATTTAAAAGAAAACTTCTGCAGCAACACTGAGGGAGGGGGCCATAACCTTGTCACTACCTGTAAGTTTATTTATTTTCTAAATGCTGTCTTGTCTGATAAACGTAGCTCACTGTCTGGATTGTTGCTAGCAGTTAGCCTTTAGCAAACTCTCGATCGCAGCTTGACCTAGATTCTCCAAATAAGGTCATAGCGAAATAAGGTGTAGCCAATCAAAATGAAGTCAACGTGGTCTCCGGGTAAAGCTCCATATCATCACCGGACCCAACTGTATTACTGAGGAAGTGAGGTCTGGCGTTTCAAAACAATACTCCGCTGTAAAAAATGCCGTTTTTTTCTTTGGAGTATTTACATATGCAGTAATGCCAACAACATAAACTAGTTTTTAACTGCTATGTCATCACTCCTTTAATGTTAGAAAATAGGTCCAGATTTAAAAAAACGAAGTTCCCCTTTAACATCATAATGAATTTCTGCTTCACTTTATCTTAGTTTTCCTTTGGCAGAGATGACGTTCACGCCTTTTATATTTATCCTGATCTTTTTTAGGCGACCCTTTGTTACGTGGCATTTTTGTTTCTTCTGCACCAGTAACGTGTCCTTATATTTACATGTCAAACCTCCCTTTGATTTGGCTAATAAACATTGTGGTTGCAGAGTTATACTCATTTCATTCTGGGTTTGCAATGATCAAGCAGAGGTTGAAAGAGTTGAATCTAAAATAATTCAGATGTATTTGGTTGTTGCTGTATTTAAACAGGGCACTGATGCTTAACGTTTCCCTCACATTCAAACTGATGTTGGAACGGTGAGGAAAACCTTCCAGCCCAGATGTATGTGGATATAAAAGAAAGAAAAGCAGCAAATCTTCGTGTGAGACCCCCGAACTGAAGCGTTACCTGATACAGAAACATTCAAACCTGCCTGCTTGCTATAAACTGGAGCCAAAACTGCTGTGAGGCTTTCCGTGTGTCAGTCTGAGTGGTGACAGGAAGAAATGGGGAGATTCAGAGACGAGGACATGTGGTCCGGCTGCATGAGGCCAGGTAAGCAGAACGGAGAGGTGACCTTCACTCTCTGATGGAGACTGACAGGAAGCTTGATGGAGGCTGTGCAGCCTGAAACGTGTTGAATTATTCCTGACATGCAGCTGCAAGAAACCTTAAAGCCACAGAGGAGCGTCGCACGCTGCAGACTTGGAATTAATAAAACAACTCCACCGACAACCGTCAAGACAGAATGTGTTGAATTGCTGGTCGTAGGTTTGCTGCTGAGAGGAGCAGCTGCAGCACGCTGCTAACCTGCACAGCACAGTCAACTCTTCACATGCTTTGATTTGTTTTGATTTGTAATTTGCTTTTCCCAGCAGAATTGTTACCTTGGTGTGATCTGCCTTTGTCTAATGCTCCCTGGCAGAAGAAGCCCAGCTTATGAATAAATCAGAGCCCTTACTTTCCCTGCTTTGAAGGATAGGGAATGGAATTACCATGTACGGTGCCATCGTGAGCTGGGAGCTACTTTTATCTCTCCTCCTTTTCTTTTGCTGCTTCTCAGGTTAAAGATGATCCAGCGACGTAGAAGTCTGTGCGCTGTATTTGTAAAGCTAAACGCAGTTTCATCAGTAATTCCTGGTTGTGTTGTTTCTGTAAGATTACATTTTAGGATTGGTTATGCGTTTAACCTATAGACCGATAAGGACGAACCTTCCGCTACGTCACCCGTTGGTTTCTGAAGAGCTGAAAGTGAAGCCGGGTGGGCGTGTCCAACCATCGCCATCTTGCCGTGTCTTGTGTGTCATAACTCCCGAAAAATACTAAAATGGGCAAAGGCAAGGCCGCTGCGAACCGCAAGGCGGATGATTGACAGCTGACGTACTCTGGACTAAACGCTAACCAAGCTAACCCAAAACTAACAGGAGCTAACAAAGATTTGCCCCCTGAGTGGCGGCTTCCGGTCTGCCACATGTCAATCATAAGGACACGCCCTTAATTGTGTAATTTTAAGATTAAATAACATCTAAACAGATGAATTATAAAAAAATTCACCCCCCTCACAGTTGACTTGAAGGTAAACTTGACCTATTAAACCTAAAATGTTTGAACCAGACTGTAGACATGTTTATTCTGCTGTAAACATGTTTATTTCTGCTGTAAACATGATCATTTCTGCTGTAAACATGTTTATTTCTGCTGTAAACGTGTTTATTCTGCTGTAAACAGTTTTATTCTGCTGTAAACATGTTTATTTCAGCTGTAAACATGATCATTTCTGCTGTAAACAGAATTGTTGTATATTTCTGCTGTGAAGCTGGTCTTTTTAACATGGGAGCCTATGCTCTGTTCTGCAGCCTCTAGCAGATCAAGGGAGAACAGTGACTTCTTCCGGGTCGCCTCATAGTTGGCCACCTGAGGTTGCCGCTTGGTTTTTAGTAAAGCGTAGAGTTACAGCGTCGTGCTGCAGTTTTTTTTCCAGATCTGCAGTGACAGTAGGGCTGTTATTGAGCCGGAAACTCCACAGACTTGGGCGGTGTTAGATCACCTGTAGCGCAGGTGTTGTGTTCCCAGAGTTGTCCACCGTTTCTCAGCTCAGATGGACCTGGTTCTATTCCGATTTTTAGCTGTACATAAGTGACTGGATTAAATCTTTTTTCGTTGTAAGTACCGTAATTATGTGGATTTGAGGCATCAACTTTACTACAGCTGAACTAAACGTCCGTGCAGCCTGCAGTGAAACAACCAGCAGATCTACTGTATCAGAGTTCACCAACGTGGTGTGATTGATGTGCAGCAGCATCACTGCTTTCTGACTGTGGTGCTGTTCATAGATGAAACCTCGTCAGATTTTCGTATTGCTGATCGTTAAATTCTGTCAAATGTTTAGTTTCATTGCAGGATTTTTATGGCGTAGCTCAAAATAATCAACATTATAGATTCTGGGACACATAAACTACAGTCACACTACAGATAAATCCAACCTTTTTCTCTCCCATATGTTTCCTACATCATTTTTTTCTTGTCCGAATAAAACAAATGCAATTGTTCTAAATCAGACCCAGTCCGCTTTCTAGGTCGGCCTAAATCAGATCCACATCTGATGTGTTGAGTGACCTCACTGTGTGATCACGTCACATTTCATCTGACTGAAATGAGATATAGTGGAGAAGGAAGGAGGGGTTCACGCGCACCCCCTGGAATTTTTTATGCCACTTGATTTTTCTTAATCCTTGAAGTGTCTGCTTTCAGAATCTGCGGATTTTAAGCAGGAGGACATTGGCTCAAAAAAGGTTGAGAAGCACTGATTGATTGTATCACCATCTTTTACAAATACTGTAACGTTTAACTGCTGCTCTGAGTCAGGACGACCACCTCCTCTCCGTGCTTACTCCTGATTGGAGCTTAATCTTCTTAACCAGGCAGCATGTTTCTTCGTAGAGCCGATGATTATTTTTTCCCTCTTTTTTTTTTTTCAATGCAGTGCTGTCCTTATAAAAATAATCTATCATGGAATGAGATTTTTTTATTGATATTTGTCATAGGCTGTCAACAAATATTCTGGATTCGAAAATATGTTTGAATATTAATAAAAACTCGAGATTCTGATGTAAAAATTAATATTCAAATTTTAAATAAACAGTGGGACAGTGGGAAAAATAGCCTATTATTAGGCCCATCATTATTATTATTAGGCCTACATCTGCTACACTGGTTTGATTACAGGCGACTGTTTCAAGTTGTTCCATGTTTATTTAACCTTTAATTGCTCGTTATTTCCTGGGTATTGTTGAAAATGTTACGTCACAACTAGACTGTCCTCCATTGCCTGGGGGGCGTTTCTGTACATGTTTAATCAGAACAGATGAGAATCTGACTTTTTTCTGAACAACATGGAGGAAATGTGGAAGGACGTCACATTCCTGGTTGTTGGAACATCAGAGGAAAACTTTAATGTGGTAATAAGTGAAGAAGAAGATCACAGACATTAATTTCATGAAGATTTCTGCCGTCTGTGACAAAAGTGGACGGTGCTGCTCAGTCCACTGATGTCAGTGTGTTCGTATCGGGGAGGAATATCGGCCAATCAGAGCAGAGGAGGAATAACTTGCTGCCACGGTGGAGAAAACACTGGATTTAATCCCCAACAACAAAAACACGGTAAATTATGGTGAAAACTCATTAATCTGACACTTTATTTCACGTATCTATGCTCCTAAAAATGACGGACCGCATAACGTTATCATGCTAGCAAATGCTAACAGAGACAGCTGTGTGTTGCTGAGAATTAATGACTAATCTAGACAGACAGACAGATAGATAGATAGATAGATAGATAGATAGATAGATAGATAGATAGATAGATAGATAGATAGATAGATAGATAGATAGATAGATAAAAACTTTATCTATCTCCCACAGGAGAAATTCAGGTGTCGAGAAGCAACACACCCATTTATACGCAAACACACATACATAAAAAAGATCAAATTACTAACAATGGTACCAAGGAAGTGCACATCTAAACTGCGCTGACTTCCGTAAGCGCTCGGTTCTGCAGCGCAGGGAGAGAACCTGCTGCTGCAGATAGACGGTCATGTAGAGGATGCCTGGTGTTGCTCAGGATGCTCTTCATCAGAGTCCTCATCCTCCTCTCCAACACAGCTCCCACAGAGTCCACCTGCCCGCCCATCACCGACCCACACTTCCTGATCAGCTTATCCAGCCAGTTTGACTCCCAAGGTCATACTGCCCCCCCCCCCACAGACGACCCCAAAAAACCCAGCTCTGGCTACAACTGACTAATAGAATATGCTCAGCATTTCACTGCAGACATTAAAAGATATCATCCTCAAAGGAAACAGAGTCTACTCTGTCCCTTCTTGTCCAGAGTGCTCACCTGCGCCAACCCGTCCAGCTTGTGGTCCAAATGCACCCCCAAGAACTTGTACTGTACGACTGCACCACCTCAATCACTTCACCATCGATAGAGACTGGTGCATGAGAGGGCTTCCTGCTAAAGTCAATGATCTGGGAGATATTGTGAAGTATCAGGTTATTGTCTCTGATCAGGGCAACGTTGGGACCAGAAAATAAAACCAGTTCAGTCGGAACCACAAACGGATCAGGAAGACGGTGTCCTGCAGCCTTCAGTTTCATCTGCAGGACATGTGAAGGCTACGTGGTCTGTACAGTCCTTAAAGGAGTCATCACCCGGAAATCCCACTTTTTCACGTTAAAACGTGTACTGGAACAGGACCTCAGTTAAAACGTGCCAGAAACTCCTGAGAGTGAAAGTGACTTCGTCTTTGAGTGCACGCTCTCTCTCTCTCACCAGAATCAGCCACAACAGCGCGCTCTCCACGGTACGATTTTTTTCTACAAATGACTCCAATCTACAGAGGCTGCCAGCTGCTAAGCTAGCCTCTTTAGCACCACCTGAAATCAGCTGATTACCTGCCACGGAGTAGCGTTTAATGACCGGCTTTGTCAGAGAGGAGGACAACGACGAATTTGGCGGTTTTCAGTGTAACAGGAGGGACAGCTTTACCAGGGAGCAGTGGATTATATTTATCAGTGAGGATGTGCAGTCGGTAAGTGTTGCTGCTGTGTAACTTATTATCTTTTGTGTCAGAGACCAGTAAACGGTGGTTGACGAACAGACAACCTGCTAATGTAGCTACAGAAGCTAACAGTGTTTGGTTAACTTCACGTCAGACGTCCGCTCCTTATATTCATCAGAGTCCAGCCCTTTTACTCCGGATCCTCTCCATCAACCGCACTGTTACGTTTTTATCAGGTTTTTCTCTGTTGGGACATCATTTCCTTCACCTGCTCTGTGCTGATAAAACTTTGTTTTGGCTTTGACGTTTGCCTCGTGAACGCGCTTACAGACAGCTCTAACTCTCGTACGTGTTCTCGCGACAAACAAAAGTTGGGGATAAAAAGAGGTTAAAATGAGCTCATTAAATTTTCATCCCACCCAACTATAATTAACTCATTGACTGCCAGAAGTTAAAGAAGCTTCCTGATCGCCGGCTGCATTTGAGATATTAAAAAAGTGCTGCAGAGTCTTGCTCACCATGAGGGGAAGTGGAAGATAAAGTTACATCATTCTGTGGGCGAACTATTCCTTTAAAGTTCTTAAAATGGTGAAATGGTGAAATAAGGAGGTCTGTTCAAGTTTGGCCAGGGATAATTTCATTTCTTTTGCTACTTTTTTTTCTTAGTTGAAATGGAATTAAATGCTTTTGTTAAAGGTGCCATGACATCAAATTTCACTTTTCTGGGGTTTTGGGTGTATAATATGATCTGTTGTGCACTGATGAGGCCATGTGAATGTCCAGAGTGAGAATCAAAGTTTCTGTTTATGGTCTGTCAGCTTTGTCTCTCTGCTCAGAAACAGTTGAATCAGACAGCAGCTTATCATTTTCACTATTCTAGTAGTTCTATCATTCTACGTAGTTCTATCATTCTACGTAGTTCTATCATTCTACGTAGTTCCATCATTCTACGTAGTTCTATCATTCTACGTAGTTCTATCATTCTACGTAGTTCTATCATTCTATGTAGTTCTATCATTCTACGTAATTTAATTGCTCCAATAAGAGCACACTATCAAGTAAACAGCGCCCCCCCTCTCTCCTAACGGTTTATGCACTGTCCGCTCCCCCCTCCCCTCCCTGTCTGATTCAGCTACGTGTATGGAGCTAGTAGTAACGTCTGTGCAGTCAGGTCTGGATTTTCAAACAAATGGATTGAAAAGCAAACTTCTGCAGCAACACTGAGGGAGGGGGCCACAACCTTGTCATTACCTGTAAGTTTATTTATTTTCTAAATGCTGTCTTGTCTGATAAACGTAGCTCACACTGTCTGAAGTGCCCATGTTGCTAGCAGTTAGCCTTTAGCAAAGTCCGACCGCAGCTTGACCTAGATTCTCCAAATAAGGTCATAGCCAAATAGGGTGTGGCCAATCAAAATGAAAGTCAACGTGGTCTCCGGGTAAAGCTCCATATCATCACCGGACCCAACTGTATTACTGAGGAAGTGAGGTCTGGCGTTTCAAAACAATACTCCGCTGTAAAAAATGCCGTTTTTTCTTTGGAGTATTTACATATAAAGTAATGCCAACAACATAAACTAGTTTTTAACTGTTATGTCATCACTCCTTTAAGAACATAAATAGAGCTGGAGTTTACTATATCCATGTGCTTGTCTGTTATTTGATTTAGTTGCCTACAAAAAAGAAAATGTAAACGTTTTTTACCCTAGCCCTTAAAAGAATCGGAATTGAGAATCGATAGGAACCAGAATTGAAAGAAGGGAATCGAATTGGAACTGGAATCGGAAACAATGCCCAACCCTAGCTCTTATTCTTGGTTTCATTTAAAAAATGTCATATGCAAAATATTTTGCATTTTGACATCTTTTTTGAAGAATTGTTAAGTTAGAAATTATATTTCACAAACAATATGTTTTATTTCACATCATCAATATGCTGTGAATTGTTTTCAAAGAACCTCGTGGTCCTGCATATCTGCAAGTATCAACACATGGAGCTAATATCCATTCATGTTGTGGTGTCAACCTTATCTTCACAGCAGCCTCCGGCTCCTCAGTGACAGTCATTAGCAATCCTAATGGCTCCAATAAAGGCAAGTGGACTTTCTTTTTTTCTTTGATTCTTGAAGAACTGAAGTCGCTTTCAGATGCAAGATGAAACGTCTTCCAGAACCAGAGAAAAAGAAATCCACTTGTCTTTATTCAAGCTCTAAGGATTACCATGACCTGGATGACAGGGAATCTACGGGAACATAATGAGCAGCTGTCCGACACGGTGAGCTCGGGGCTGTCGTGCCGCTGACTTTGTCAGAGACGTAGTAAAGGAATTAATTATGTAGTTTTGGAAACCCCCTTGTTTCTATGTACTCATGAATACTCTGCAGCCTTCTTGTTCACTGATGGACCTCTGGAATGACCACGCCACACGGGAGGTTTTGGTGGGTAAAAACAAGTCTCCAGTTAAACCAATACTACAGCTGTGATTGGGTTACCATTGGGTATTTAACATCAGGTTTTCCAGTAGGGTAGAGTACAGTTGAGACACACCAATTACTTGCGCTTGCAGCAAGCTTTTGCTGTGATTTTTGGTGTGCACATGCGTATTAGTATCCTTTTTGAACATGGGAAAATTTAGCTTTGCGTGAAGCTCCGCGGTAAAGATATATAAAAAAGCATTTGATTTTCCCATGTTGCTTTCACGATGAATATCTTCCTCCCTTTATGTTACTTTTAAAGTTAACTGATATATCTGCAAACGTTGTTTGTGCACTACAAACTGATATATTCCATGACATGGTAGTGTGCAGAACGCTGTTGCTTTGCATGCTGTTCAGCAGCGCATAGAGCATACAGCAGGATTTTAAGATTTAAGTCACAAAATTAGAACAAATAAAAGGTAGTTTTGTTATTTATTTTACATCTGAACTCTGGCTTCTGTCATTCTATTATTGCTCTGTTATTGTGTTCATATTTGTAGTGTTTGCAGTAAAGATGCATGATATAATCGGCCCCCTATCGGTTATCAGTCTATATAGGCCTTAAAACTGAGTATCGGAGATCAGCCACCCCACCGATATTTAACCGATTTTTAACCTAAAAAAAATAAAAAAGAAAAGGAAAAAACTTCTTCTTTTTTTCCCTTCCTCTTCTTCAAAAACTTCTTTTTTACAGACTTTAAAACTTCTAAAGACTAGGGGTGGTAAAAATATTGATACACTGAAATATCGCAATATTTTCATATGCTGATACCATATTGACATTGGAAAACGAGGTTTTGATCTATTTTACTAACGAAATCTCGTAATATTAATGGTATTTCATCGTTCTGTTATGTGAGAATTCAAGAAATGTCATGAGATTTTGTGAGTAAAATAGATCGATTCCATGTTTAAAATATCAGTTTGATGTTGGCCTATAAAAATATTGCCATATTTCAGTCTATCAATATTTTTTCCCACACCTATTTATCGAAGTAACAAACAAAACTGCTATTTGAAATGACTGCTTATTTTTTAAGCTTTAAAGTTAGGGTGCAGGGACGTGTGCGTCGATGTTTTACGAGCAGGTTAACGATAACAGCCGAGTGGATAGCTTGTTAGCATGCTAATAAACAGCTGACAAACCATGTTTCTAAAAGCTTTAATCCACTCACCTCCAACTCCTTCTGCGTAAAAAGTAAAAAGTTCACACTGCAAACGTCAACGCCTCCGAGACTTAATCCTTATCTGTTGTTTTGTTTTGTTTTGTTTTTTGGGAGCAGCAGCAGTTAGCAGTCCGTTAGCTATATTTGTTTACAGTGAGCGTCACACAGAGGGGTCACGTGGGGGACGGAGACGAGACATAAAGGCATCGATTGGTTCTTTCTATCTGTTGTGAATTACCAGTTCCTGCCTTTCGGTGTGAATGGCAGGAGTTGGTCAGAGTTTTACAGACCTGCAGCTCTGACTGTTTCCTTCCTTTCATGTGTTGATACTGTCAGGATGGAAGGACCATTTCACCCAGAGCAGGATTACTAACTCTGGCTTTAATATCGGTAACAATCGGCAACATGAGTTTTAAAATATCAGCATCTCGGATATCGGCCAAAATTCCAATATCGTGCATCCCTAGTTTGCAGTATCCATTAAATAATTTGTTCTTTTTAATTTTTTAAAAGGTTTGCCCATACTGTTGTTGAATTAAATCAAATTGAAAACTTAATAAAGTGTAAAAAAAAAAAAAAAAACTATAGTTGAAGTTTTTAATAGTTCATTCCATCAGCAGTATCAGCTCTCCAGCCAAAATAGAGGATGCATTTTGTAAAAAAAAAAAAAAATCTTCCAAATATTCATTATATCCTTTTTTATTTCCAGCAGCTAGAATAAGGTTGAAGAGATAACGTTCGCTCTGGCACCTCCATCCATCATATCCTGTCTTAGGTGCTATCTGACGATGACAACTATGAATTCACAATGATCCATGAATGTGCTCTTGATGCTTGATGAATGCAGAACACCTGTTTACAATACATCATTCTTTACAAATTGACAGGAAAATGGGTGCATTTATTGACAGGTACGACTATCAATAAAAATGCAGCTTTTATAAAGCAAACACTGATACTTGGTATGAACAAGGGCTGGGCGATAATTGGATAACATATAATGATTGATGGATGTGTCCACGAGGAGAATAAAAGGTGGTTGGCAGAAAGTTTGATTGAAAAAACAGTCTCCGCACTTTTTTCATTACAGTCTATCAGGTAGCTTAATACTGCAGTCATGATGTCCTCCCAACCAATCACAAAAGCAGACCCAGGCATGCTCTGTCACCAAGCCCCGCCCCCTCTCAAACCACAACACAGAGCCCATGTATTATAGAAATATCACAGCAGAGAGAGACGAACATATTGCCATTAAAACAGCAGCGTTTCCCCGACATTGACTCTGTCATGACCAGTGATGGGAGCATTACTTTGAAAAAGTAATTAATTATACTTACTAGTTACTAGGACTGGAAAAAAATATCGTGATATTTTCATATGCTGATACCATATCAATATTTAAAAACGTGGTATTGATCTGCTTTACGAACAAAATCTCGTGAGATTTCATTGTTCTGTTACAAAATCTCGCATGTTTCGTGAATTCTCACGAGATTTTGCAAGAAAACGATTGTTTTAAGTGAAGCTGCATTGCTGCCTCCAGAATTTCTGCATCAACTGTCATCTGCTCTGCACGTGAACACAGCATGCAGAGTACAGTGGTGGGACAAGGTTAACTTCCAGAGCATCTGACATACGGCTGGGTATTGATAAGCACCTCACAATTAAATCTGATCTTAATTCTTTGGGTTGTGATTCGATTCGTTATCGATTCAATTCAATATTGATTTAAATGCTTCGCTGTCGATTCAGTAAGAAGTTGAAACTCCATTGTCAATTTTTAGATATTTATTTTCATGCCCCTGTGAACGTGTAGTATCGCCTCACAATTTTGAGCCATAAACATCTGAAAAAGGAAAACGATGGCCATTTTGTTTTTGTATTTTAATGTCGCCTCCGTCATTACAATGTAAATAACACGCACAGCGCCCCCAAGGGGGACAAAACAAGATTTTTTATTTATTTTATCAACTTGTGTTCTGACGATGAGCTCTGTGTTGAAAACTCTGTGGATCTGTGTTCAAACTACTGGTTCGACTACACACAGATCTGGCTTTTGGAACTACTTTGGTTTTCATGTTTACTGTGACCCTGATGGTAAGCTGTTGTGGAAAAAATGCACAATGGTTTAAAAAATAAATGTATGAAATATGTTTTTGTAGTAAAAAAGTGTCAAACCATGACAATATCGAACCAAACTGTGATTTTTTTTTGCTTTTTGTGTTATATATATATATATATATATATATATATATATATATATATATATAGTGTGTGGGTGTGTGTGTGTGTGTGTGTATACAGCAGGGAAAAAAGTATTGAGCACGTCAACTTTTTTCTTAAGAAAATATATTTCTAGTTGAGCTATTGACATGGAATTGACATTTATTTCCATAAATTAAGTTATGTGTAATAAAGTGAAATGACACATTGTTAGTATTGAATGCACAATGAGACCGAAACTGAAGTCTTCGGATGTCAGATGTCACAACATGTTTGCAAGGAAAATGGCACCGCACTTGACCCCAAAAACACCAAAGCAACAGTGAAGTTTGGAGGTGGGACCATCATGGTGGGGGCTGCTTTTCAGTATGTCGTACTGGCAGACTTCATATCATTGAAGGAAGAATGAATGGAGGAAAGGAGAGAGACATTCTGGACCAGAATCTGCTGAAGATGAAAAGAGGCTGGATCTTTCAGCAAGAAGACCGTCCCCACCACACAGCCAAATTTAAAAGAAGAAAAAGAAGAAAAACTAAAGAAGAAGATAAGAGCAGAACTTAAGAAGAAGAAGAAAAAAGCAGAAACACTCACCTGCTTTAAGAAGAAGAAGATAAAGCTGCTAGAACGGACCAGAAACACTCACCTGCTTTAAGAAGAAGATAAAGCTGCTAGAACGGACCAGTCAATTGAATCCAATTGAAAATCTTTAGAAACAACTGAAGATCTGAGTTTACAGAAGAGAGTTCTGTAAATCACACCTGAGTAACGTTTTCCACTGGTTTCTCCATACAGGAGGCGTCTGGAGGCTGGATCCACCAACGAAGGTTTTTACACTTAATAGTAAATAAGTTTCACTAAATATAATTTCACTTTATTACACATAAATTCGTTCATGGACATAAATGTTCGGATTTCTTTTATGTGTGCATCACTTGAGTTGTTACCAACATTGCAGAAAATTTCATGTCAAGAGCTCTACTAGAAATATACAGTATTTTCTAATAAAACAGTGAAATGAATAATTTTTCGGATGACTATTAGGGCTGTAACGGT
The DNA here is from genome assembly GCA_023101725.1 of Atherinomorus stipes. Taxonomy (NCBI): domain Eukaryota; kingdom Metazoa; phylum Chordata; class Actinopteri; order Atheriniformes; family Atherinidae; genus Atherinomorus; species Atherinomorus stipes. The sequence goes on from JALJCO010006567.1 coordinate 133,926, forward strand.
ACATGTATTTGTGTCGGACCGTTCGGTACACTACTCTCGGTTCAGCATGACCCTGGACCAAACTGTTGAGCGCAGGATATTTTTATTTAGCTGTTTATTGTTTAATTAAGTTCTTGCGTGCCACTGGGCATAACTGACCAGTGCAGCACGCTCACCATCCTGTTTCTAACAGCTGGTAACAACATGGATGTGAAATTGTTGAGCTACAGGAAGCTCCACCAACTCTCCAGTCTTTTGTCTGGGGGCATTTCTGTTTAGAAGAAGAGGGAGCTGAATAAAAGTCAACAAAATGAATTCAGTGTGTCGACATTGAACTTTGGTCGCAGTGTTTCCCCATCAGCTTCACAACACTGGGAGGGTGCAGGGGGGTCGGAGGGTCGCATGAATATGAGTAAGTGTGATAGCCGCTCTGTTGATAACCTAAAGAAACTTCTGATCAGCTCTGCTGAATGATGTATTCATGAACTCTGTAACAGTAACCTTCCAGTTGCAGCATTCCAGTGTTAATAACTAAATAATCATAAGCAGCTGCTTTGTTCAGTCATGAGAAAACACAGAGGACAGAAAAACGTAGAGGATTGTATCAGCCCTGATAAAAACCGTTTCATTCCATGAAGTCGTGCTAAACATCCTTAAAGTCCAGATCTAAGATGACGTGCTGACATAATTAAACGAGAGTAATGGCGCTATCAGCTGTGCACGTTTCTGTGACGTGTTTGTTCTCAGCACATCAGCAGGTGAAGAGGAGCGTGATGAGCTGGTTGACGTGTTTTCAGACATGCGCGCTGTCTGAGGCGCCGTGCACGCTCATCCCGTGGATGAGCGCGTGTCTGTGGGTGATCACATCACAGAAACTCAGAGAGCAGCAACATGCTGTCATGTAAACCTGATAACTGACATCAGTTTAGTTTTTAATCCGAGAGCTCAATATAAACCTGTTCTAGAGGAAATGAGACCTGAAACCAGTTTGTGAGCTGGTGCTGGATAGAAAACCAGATCAGGATAAATTCACCTGACTGGTGCTGGGTCTGGGAGGGAAACCACTGGCTCGGGTTTGTAGTATGTACTCGGCTGTGACGTTAAAGTTTAGTGAACTTGTTGATAAAACACGAGACAGTTAATATTTGTTCATTTTTTCTCCATTACAGTACCGAGGAAAAACAAACCGTGATTCTTGTGTACCGCTACAACCCTAATTTATATATATATATATATATATATATATATATTATATATACAGATGCGGGCATGAAAAAGTGGTGCAGTAATAGTGCACTATTACTGCACTATCACTGGCTGAACGTTTTTCCCGCAAATACGTCATCATGCATGGTGTCCAAACTTGACATGTGGAAACGTCCTTGTTTCGGGCGTTTATTTATGCTCTGAAATCATTTCCCCTGGGCACACAGGTGTTTCTCTGTGCAATTGAATTAGCAGACAAGCCGCTGGTAAGTGGTAGGCAGTCGGCAGAAAGGGGAACTTTTTCATGCCTGCATCTGTATATATATATATATATACACACATATGTGTATATATATATATATATATATATATATAATTTCATAGAAGATTACAAGAAAGTCTGGCTGCTTGAAACAAAAAAGGAGAAATGTTTCAACACTGCCACAACAGTACGTGTGTGAATGTTTTATGCAGTTCTATACATGCCGGTTCCTTGACATTACCTTTTAGAAAAGCAGACTTATTCAGCAGTGTGTTAACACCACATTAAAGGTGAAAAACATGTTAGAACTTCTCTTAAATTCTGCAAGAGGACTGTAGCATTTTGCAACCCATGAGAGTTGGATGCAGAGATTGAGAATCTCATAATGATATCTAGATCTACTATACAGCAAGCTATTTGCACAAATGGCCCAGTAATACACCGTTAAACTCTGTAAGCACACTGCCTAGCTCGCAGCAAGTGAGGAGACTCGGTTACAGGTCTCTGCACATACCGAATGAGTCCCCGGGCTCTCTATCAAGCATCTTTGAATGTATGTCAGACTGCACGCAACACAGGAGATATGAATGAATGCAGGGACAGTAATGAGAGCCTCCTCGCTATTAAGCAGGATTTCCAACACCCCTCTCTTGTAATCTGCAGAGTAGCATAGATGGTGAACCTTGGCAGTCTGCAGCATGATTAATGCGCTGCACACTAAATGGATTTGCAATGAACCAATCGTGTGATGAGCTGCTTACTCTCGCAATAAACTGGTACCTTGACAGCATGGCTGTTCCTGCTCTTTTATGGGAGAATTTGCATGTCAAATGTTCACCGTGGGTTCATTCATGTGAATACTTGTGACCAGAGAGAGTCATACATGCAGAAACCAACACAGGCCCCGGAATGATGAGCTGCGCTCGCTCTGGAGAGCAGGTTGCATGGTCAAACAGGCGCGCCCACAGAGATTTCTTTTAGGGGTGACCTGAGAAAATATCAGGGTGGGCAAGGGTTATTAAAGAATAACTTTTGTTTCTTTCAACCTGGACTTTATTTCTGGAATTTATACAGAGTACGTGCATTTACTCATCAGTAACATTTCTGCATCACTCTGACTCCTTTGGATGCTATTTAGATAATTCGTAGATCCACTTATATCCATATAATGGCAGTGAAGAGGGCAGAATGAATGAGAAGGGTCTGGCTGCGGCCTGGGTGTTCCCGTCATGCTACCAGGAACACCCAACACGTTTCATTGTCCAATCGTAAAGTTTTCCACAGGGGACGCTGGAAACGCTGCCATTTCATTGAAAACGTGTTCCACGCTGCCCTCTGCCTCCCAGAGAAAACATGATTACCCAGTGAGAGGTTATGTCAGGAAGGTGATTATTATTTAACGTGTCTCTGTATAACTTTCTGTTGTCTTTGTTGTATCTGAATCTGATATTAATAACAGCGACTAGCTTGTCTCAGGAGCAGCTCATGTCGGAATGTCGTCAGTCCATCAGCAACGTGGTTGTTTGTAGCTATCAGCTAAAGTTTGCAGCACGACTTGTAACATTCGGCCTATAACCAAGTGGGCTTTGTTTATTTGGATGTCATTGTTTTATATTAAATAGATAACGGTTTGTCGACCTGTTTTTTTTTTTACCTTTCTTCAAACAGTCGTGCTGTCTTGCTAATTGTGCGTGTGTGCTGTGGCTTTTATGTGATTTGCTTTGTGTATTTGTGTCTTCTGTTGGCTGTGTTTTGGTCTGGTTTTCTTAGCTTACTAATGCTACGTTAGCTCTATGCTGTAAACTCCATCCTAGCTCGTGTAATAATGCTCTCGCTTTTTAATTCAATTATTTTTATTATCATCCCACCTGATTGTTTCCTGTTTTCATCCATTTTTGTCTTAAATATTGTACTATGCTCACCTGTCAATAAGGTTTATTTGAAACAAGTCCCCTTGTTTTAAGCTGAATCAAAGGTTAGCTTATTAAGATTTATTGATGTTCATTTAGCTACTTGTTTAGCTTACTAATGGTAGCTCTATGCTGCCTGTCATATACTCTGACTACTACTAGTTTTGAAACCTCCGAGAAGACAATAGTCAGCGGACATTGCCAACTGGCTAGCGGATGTTGCTATGTTTAACCCTGATAGTAACCCAGATGTTGTTGACAAGCATGGGGAGGCTCACGCAAATAAGAAGGGGGCGTTCCAGTCTCCGAACCGGGAACGCCCATCACAACGGGAACGCCCATTTGTGTCCACAGCCGGAGCATTGTGGAATGAACGGGCCTCTAGATCAGGCATTATCAAACTTCTTTAATTTCAACAATACACTGTAAAAACTCAAATTTTACCAAGTATATTTTTCTCATTTCTAGTCAAAATATCTCATCACACTCAAAATAAGACAAAATCACCTAAAGAGAAACATTTCAGTGAGATATAGGAACTTGTTTTGAGACATTTTAATACATTTGCATTTTATTTCAAGGAAAAAAAAACTTTTTAAAACTTATTTTCAGAGTGGCCAAGATTTTTTTTTTGTTTGTTTGCTTGTAATAAGCAGTTCAGTGTGTGTGTCACGAATCTTTTGTTTCGCAAACATATGACTTCACTATGACGACCTCACCCAAACTGAAAACCAGAGCCTCGGTTGTAATGTGAACAAACTAAACGGCGGTAGTGTGGTGTCGGTCCAATGAGGGCCGGGTAAGTAGGTGCTGATGTGAAAGGGGCATTAGTAACTGGTTGGGGCAGTTCTGGGTGGCACCTTCCTGGATGAATTTGCATAAGAAAGACTGAGTCAATGAGGAGTGACAGACCTGCGGGGGACTACGGCAAAAGAGCGATGGTAGAAAATGGTAGTCTGGTGTAATAATTTTATTTATTTTATTTTTATTAGCTTATAAAGATTTTTACATTCAAATATAAGCAAAGCATGCTGTACCATGTTGATGGTAGATAAAAAATGATATAAATGAAAAAAATATCATTTTTGCAGGGGTGACCAGCTTTTTGTTCAGGGGGGCACTGGTCCCCCCCTTGGGGGCGTCCTTGTGGTCAAAGGCCTGTTTGCTGTCTGGTAGGTGTTCCTGCTCGCAGCCTGGCTGTGTTGATTCTGCCGCTTGTGGTGCTGTCAGTCATCTGACCTGAATCATCTCCCCCCTGACTTACCCCGGCAGCGGTCCCAGCTCTCCTCCCAGCACGGCTCCTCCAAAAATCACATTTCCAGGACAACTCATATCCTTGGCACGGTGAAAAATAGCTCCTGACATCTGTGATTATTCTAAACCTTTAAACTCTCTTTTCCTATTATATGTACAAAGCAAAGTGTGATAGATAAAGTCTTATCTTCACGGCCACATTGCAGACTCCTTTTTCTTATTGTTTATGTTTGCGCCTGCCTCCTTCTGCCCCCCCAAAAGCCTCTCCTTGCAGGAATTCATCAGTGCGCTTTGTCCTAATATCAGAGCAGCATAAAGACAGGCTGCAAGGTCTAATGGATAAAGACCGTGGTCATCCTTCAGCCCCGCCACTTATTGTGCATGGTTATTTCATTACCCGCAGGAATGCTCTTATACTTTTGTCTTGCAGCAAAACTGTGTTAACCTGAAATTGCCACTTTCTCTTAATAGAAAACATGTCCTGAAGATATAAGGGTATTACTGTGTATCTACACTCCTGACACACCTTTATCAACAAATAGAGATGCTTACCTGACCAAACAATAACTGAACCTTGACTGTAGCAATTTGTGGTTGATTGTATAAGCACTGGAAAAAAATCATTACAGGCTTACAGGAAAGCTCAGCCCAATTCCACCTGTACGGCTATGATTAGATTAAATGCAAGCTTCCTGTCAGGTGCTTTTGTTGGGGGGGGGGGGCTAGCTGTAGCTGTGATGAGTGAAGCCATTGGACTGCGTGGTGGTGGAGGATGGATGGCCTTGGAGTACAGGGTTCAGGAGAAATGGGCCCACCGTGCCATGTGGGGATAGGGAGGAGATGATTCATTTTCAGCATCACTTCACAGAGGATGATCTCATTACTTTGTGCGAGTGGACAGTCCCAGCGATGAGAACCCGACAGGTCTGCAGAAGTGTGTCATATCAGGCTGTGCACCATCCTCTGCTGCTTGTATTGATTATAGAGTAAAACTGGAAAATTGAACACATTCGTTCTCTCTGATAATTCAAGATAATTCTTTGCAGACTGAAAAAATAGGGTTTTCAATTTAAAAAAAGGAATTAAGTTGCTTTATCTGCCTTTATTATGTTGTAAAAGTGTTTGGTAAGACTTTACAATAACCATCATTTATAAATGGTAAAGTGATCATTTTTTAATGATTAATTAATGTTTGATAATCATTTATAAACTGCATCTAAATCATTTATAAAAGTTAAATAGCAATAACAACTTTATTTAAAATGCACTTTTAAAACAACAGAGTTGACCAAAGTGCGTACAGTGCATACAGACAAGCATACTGACATAAAAATGTAGAACTAGAAAGCAGTTAAAACCAATAAAAATCAAAATGTCACTATGTCATGTTCGGCCAAATGCCAAAGTGAACAAATAAGATTTAAGAAGAGACTTAAAAACTGTTAAAGAAGAGGCCTGTTGGATGCGCAATGGCAACTTATTCCAAAGTTTGGGTGCAGCCACCACGAAAGCGCAGTCCCCTCTGAGCTTCCTACTGGCCCTGGGAAAACCAAGGAGGAGCTGGTCAGCTGACCTAAGAAACTGAGAATGAGTGTCGGGGCAGAGGAGCTCAGAAAGGTACTGCGGGGCAAGACTGTTCAGGCACTTAAAAGCAAATAAAAGTAGTTAAAAATGGATCCTAAAATGCACCGGCAGCAAATGAAGAGAGTGTGCCAGTTAAAATACGTGCAGCTGCATTTTGAACAAGCTGCAGTCCAGAAATGCAGGACTGACTCACCCCGAAGTAAAATGTATCACAGTAATCCAGTAATCCGTTTCAAAGTGCTTACATGTTTAAAGGTGGGGGATTTTTTTGGCCAGTTGCCTCAGATGAAAAAAGCTGGCACTAAGAACTTAGCGAATCTGGCTTTCAAGCTTTAGCTCAGGATCCTTTTTAAAACCCAAGTTGACAATCTCTGACTTGGAAAACACCTTCAGATAGACTGACTCACCCCGAAGTTTTCAACGAGAGAGAAACATTTCAGTGAGGTATAGGAACTTGTTTTGAGACAAATGCATCTTATTTCAAGAAGAAAAAAACCTTTTTTTTTAACTTATTTTCAGAGTGGCCAAGATTTTTTGTTTGTTTGTTTGCTTGTAATAGCCAGTTCAGTGTGTGTGTCACAAATCTTTTGTTTCGCAAACAAATTACTTCACAAAACTTCACTATGACGACCTCACCCAAACTGAAAACCAGAGCCTCAGTTGTAATGTGAACAAACTAAACTGGGGTAGTGTGGTGTCGGTCCAATGAGGGCCGGGTAAGTAGGTGCTGATGTGAAACGGGCATTAGAAACTGGTTGGGGCAGTTCTGGGTGGAGCCTTCCTGGATGAATTTGCATAAGAAAGGCTGAGTTAACGAGGAGTGACACACCAGCTCAGGATCCATTTTAAAACTCAGGTTGACAATCTCTGACTTGGAAAACATCTTCAGATAGTCCAAAACTACAAGAGAAACGTAGGACTGAGTCCAAACACCATCATCTCAGTTTTTGAATCATTTATAGATTGAGGAAATTCAGCGCCATCCAAGACTTGATGTCATGTAAACATGCTTGGAGAGAGTTTACAGACAGCCCATCCTTCTTATTTAGCGGGAGGTAGATCTGGCAGTCATCTGCATAGCAATGAAATGAAATGCCATACTTCCTAATAATTGAACCATGGGGAAGCAGATATAAAAAAAAATAAGAGTGGGCCCAAAGTGGACCCCTGTGGCACTCCGTACAACAATGGAGTACATAAATAGATAATTTATTAATCTCTAACAATAATCTATTATTGGCAAATATTTTATCTGTTAACGGTAGAGTAACTGTTAACTATACATTAACAAACAACTGCATTATCACAAATAATGCTTCAAAGTTATTAATGGAATATTTATCAACAGTTTACAGTTATACTCATGATCACATTTTTAACACTATATTAAGTGTTTGTTTATTATTTATATACCTTTAAGAGAACTGGTTGTAAAACATTTATAAAGATTAAATATGTTGAGGACCACTTATTTTGCTTTTGGTTTATATACCATAACCATTCTTAGATGGTTATTGTAAGCTGAACTGATTTTTTTGTCTTTGTAAATGGTTAATAAATGGTTTATAAACATCGATAAATAATTTTAATGGTTATTGTAAGTCGTGACTGATGTTTATAATATTTTCTAAATGATTATAAGCTGTTTGTACACCATCAAGTCACATTTATTTGACCCCATCAAAACTTTTATTGGTGATTTTATTGGTAAATTTTTAGTATCCAACTTAAACATATTTTAAACAAACCTTAAAGGCAAAGTTAATTTGCACCACTGCACTACAATAAACGGAGTGGAAGAAAGAGTGAGAAAAAAAGTCAACTACAGATAATAAAGATAGTAAAGCCTTTCTTTTTTTTTTTTTTTTTTTTTTTTTTTTACTAAACTACCATTGCCATGCAAACATTACTTCAAAATATTTAAGATGAATGTGAAACAAAAATTATGGCCTGATTTAAGGAAAAGACATCAGAAGTGAATTTGTGCTCCTCTAATTTGACAAATGCTTGTCTTAAAATCAAAGGAAAAATAACAGTGAAAAATCACCTAACAGTAGCCTATTATTCTGTATTAATAAGGTCCAGTGGCTAGTGGTGACGTTTAAGCTAATAACTCTTTGAACCCGAAGCCCATTTTTCCTGAAATTGCATACTTAAATTGAGCGTATCTCTGCAACCACAAGGTCTATTTGCGTAAATTTGGTGTCAAATTAAAGAAAACACTTGTGAGATTTATGGTTTAAATATAAGTTTGTTACTGGTGAAGAGTACATGAAGATGGCACAACAAAATTTCAAACCTTGTCTTTAAAAAAAAAACACTTTCAGCATCAGCAACTCTCTGAAATGTTACTGTCCATCATGCCACAGTTTTATAATTCTTCCATAATAAATATCTTACTAAAAAAAGCAACAAAAACGGCCTGAAACTGCACTTTTATGACTTCTGTTTCTGCACATGCCCTCACAGCGCCCTTACCTGGCTGTTTGTGGTTACGCAGGCCCATAATTCCACAACGGATTGATTGATTTTGGTGAAAGAGACATCAATCAACTCTTTAGAGTCAGTAGAATGTATCTACTGTAACTGTTGTATGCTCTCAACACCCTCTTGTATGTGGCAATGATCTTTGTGGGACGACAGGCTACAAATGTAAGAGAAGAGTTAGTAAATAGGATGAACTGCTCAATAAAGAAATCACAAAGTAGCGCACAAATCCTGGGACATCTTTGCTTACAAATCCTAATGGCCCAGCTGATACTGTAATTCACCTTATCCAATTCAACTTCTGCTGCTGTGACTAGCCTCTCGCACAGGCGATGGGGAGCACCCATCTACTTCCGCCTTAAAATCGAAAAAATATGAATAGGAGTCAGTGGGGAGAAAATAATCATCTTCTGTTCGAAGTCGTTCTCTGCTTTGGATTCCAGATATGTTGGTTGTGTTCCTCGTAATTTATTCATAATGTTCATCTTGTCTTCAGTGTGATAAGTTATCACACTGAAGATGTGTAGGTCGTGGTTTTAAGTGGAAATTTCCCATGCTAACAAAAAACAAAATACTGCAAACAACTATGATTATGATTTAAAAAAAAAGAAATTAAGTTGCTTTGTCTGCCTTTATTATGTTGTAAAAGTCTTTTTTGTTGAGATTGCTCATAACCAATGTCATAAATATAAAGTGGATGCTAGCAGCTAGCTCTCTTATGCAAAAGTGTATGTTCAGGAATCTCAATGATGCAGACAGTCATAACCAAAACCTTCTTATTGCTTCCTCTGCTTGCATTATTTGCAACGTGTGGCACATGCATAATGCAGAGGAAAGATACCGTAGCCTACCTTGCTATAAAACCTTAAGTGTCTCCAGTGAAGATTGAAAAACATGTCGGTTACTGAAGACGTAGAAACTTGAATCAAATTTTTATCACACCTTTTATGTGCCCTAGAGTCACATTTCATTAACAAATGAAACTCATTGTGTTTAACTGTCTGCAGTGAAGCAGATTATTTTATTATTTTAAACTCATTTGGGGAAAGTAGTTCCTTCTCTCCAAATGTTTCATAGGAATGTTGGGAGGAGCACTGAAATACTTTATGAAAAATATGAAATTGAATAAACATCACAAGTTTTGAGAGTCTTTATGCTTATTATACTATTGTGTTTGTAGGGTGTAACTATACATCAATCTATATCAGTACAACAATATAGATTGATGTATCAATCGTAAATCGATCCAAATGCCAAAAATCAGCCAAAAATTGATATCAAACCCATGTTTATTATTGAAATGGCTTTATTTTAGCATCCATGTTTATAGTTGTACATTGGATGGATATGACACAGGGAGATTGTACTACATATGTACTTTCCAGTAAGTAGGAGCTTACAGTTATGTTGAAAGAAAAACAACCTCATTTATCACTTGTAATACTGTTTCATATCGTTTCACATCGATCAGTGGATCCTACATCACATGGAATCAAAATCATATTGTGAATGAATTGGAGATTTTGCTCCATTTTGACATGAGAGCATCACACATTTGCTGCAGTTGCTGTGATGAGAATCTCCCGTTCCACCGCATCACGATGAGAATCTCCCGTTCCATCACATCATGATAATCATTTCCCGTTCAACCGTATCACAATGAGAATCTCCCGTTCCACCACATCATGATGAGAATCTCCCATTCCACCTCATCACGATGAGAATCTCCCGTTCCACCTCATCACAATGAGAATCTCCCGTTCCACCTCATGGTGATGAGAATCTCCCGTTCCACCTCATCACAATGAGAATCTCCCATTCCACCTCATCACGATGAGAATCTCCCATTCCACCACATCACGATGAGAATCTCCCGTTCCACCGCATCACAATGAGAATCTCCCGTTCCACCTCATCACGATGAGAATCTCCCATTCCACCTCATCACGATGAGAATCTCCCGTTCTACCGTATCACAATGAGAATCTCCCGTTCCACCTCATCACGATGAGAATCTCCCGTTCTACCTCATCACAATGAGAATCTCCCGTTCCACCTCATCACAATGAGAATCTCCCATTCCACCTCATCACAATGAGAATCTCCCGTTCCACCTCATCACAATGAGAATCTCCCGTTCCACCACATCACGATGAGAATCTCCCGTTCCACCTCATCACAATGAGAATCTCCCGTTCCACCTCATCACAATGAGAATCTCCCATTCCACCTCATCACAATGAGAATCTCCTAAACACTGAGTTCCACCTCATCACAATGAGAATCTCCCGTTCAACCGTATCACAATGAGAATCTCCCGTTCCACCTCATCACAATGAGAATCTCCCGTTCCAACCGTATCACAATGAGAATCTCCCGTTCCACCTCATCACAATGGGAATCTCCCGTTCCACCACATCATGATGAGAATCTCCCGTTCCACCACATCATGATGAGAATCTCTCGTTCCACCACATCATGATGAGCATCTCCCGTTCCACCACATCATGATGAGAATCTCCCCGTTCCACCTCATAATGATGAGAATCTCAGCATTCGGTATCTTTTTTAAAAGACAGTTCTGCTTCAGCATGGTGGGTGGATGTCTTGTGTGTACATGTTTGTGTGTGTGTGTTTTCAGAAGATGGGTTCAAGTGCACTGTTTCAGTTAAGGCCACAGATATTTTGGCAGAACTCAGCATTAGTCTCACTATCATATCCTTATTCTACTTTAAAAGAGCACACGTAAAACTGTGGCCAAGGTCACATGTCCTGGATACTTTTGTTTGACAGAGAGATCCAAAAGTAAAGATGCCATTCGGGCAAGTGATGTGTCTCACCAGCAGAAACGTGATCACTGTTGATTTCTTTTATCTCTGTCCAGAACAAAAATATCTTGGCCTGTATTTGTAGTTTTGTGGGCCGCGTCAGTGCAGCAGCTTTTCATCTTTCTTCACCTCCACCGAAAGTTAAACTTTACTTCTGATTAAATTTGAATGTACAGTTGTGTGAAAAAGTGTTTGTGCCCTTCCTGATTTCCTTTTTTTTTTTTTGCTTGCTTGTCACACTTATATGTTTCAGATGATCAAACAAATTTAAATGTGAGACAAAGATAACACAAGTAAACAAAAAATACAGTTTTTAAATGAAAATTTTTATTAGTAAGAGGAAAAAATCCAAACCTTCATGGCCCAGTGTGAAAAAGTGATCCCCCCCCCCCCCCAAAAACATAAATTAACTGTGGTTTATCACATCTTTGGAAAGCTGAGTTCAATTTCTCTAGCCACACCGAGGCCTGATTACTGCCACACCTGTTCTCAATCAAGAAATCACTTAAATAGGACCTGCCTGACAAAGTGAAGTAGACCAAAAGATCCTCCAAAGCTAGACATCATGCTGCCATCCAAAGAAATTCAGGAACAAATGAGAGACAAAGTCATTGAGATCTATCAGTCTGGAAAAGGTTCCAAAGCCATTTCTAAAGCTTTGGGACTCCAGAGAACCACAGTGAGAACCATTATCCACAAATGGTGAAAACATGGAACAGTGGTGAACCTTCCCAGGAGGGGCCGGCCGACCAAAATGACCCCAAGAGCACAGCGACGACTCATCCAAGAGGTCACAAAAGACCCCAGAACAACATCCAAGAACTGCAGGCCTCACTTGCCTCAATGAAGGTCAGTGTTCATGACTCCCCCATCACAAAGAGACTGGGGGGCAAAATGGCTGCATGGCAGAGTTCCAAGACCAAAACCACTGCTGAGCAAAAAGAACATAAAGGCTCGTCTCAGTTTAGCCAGAAAGCATCTTGATGATCCCCAAGACTTTTGGGAAAATACTCTGTGGACTGACGAGACAAAAGTGGAACTTTCTGGAAGGTGGAGGTCCCATTACATCTGGCGTAAAAGTAACACAGCATTTCAGAAAAGGAACGTCATAGCAACAGTAAAATATGGTGGTGGTAGTGTGATGGTCTGGGGCTGTTTTGCTGCTTCAGGACCTGGAAGACTTGCTGTGGTAAATGGAACCATGAATTCTGCTTCTACCAAAAAATCCTGAAGGAGAATGTCCGGCCATCTGTTGGTGACCTCAAGCTGAAGCGCACTTGGGTTCTGCAGCAGAACAATGATCCAGAACACACCAGCAAGTCCACCTCTGAATGGCTTAAGAACAACAAAATGAAGACTTTGGAGTGGCCTAGTCAAAGTCCCCACCTGAATCCCATTGAGATGCTGTGGCATGACCTTAAAAAGGCGGTTCATGCTGGAAAAGCCTCCAATGTGGCTGAATTACAACAATTCTGCAAAGATGAGTGGAACAAAATTCCTCCACAGCGCTGTAGAAGACTCACTGCCAGTTATCACAAACGCTTGATGCAGTTGTTGCTGCTAAGGTGGAACAACCAGTTATTAGGTTTAGGAGAAGATCACTTTTTCACATAGGACCATGGAGGTTTAGATTTTTTTTACCCCCTTAAAAATAAAAATCTTCATTTAAAAACTATGCACAACTAAAATTCATTCATTCATTTTCTTTCCTGCTTATTTCCAGCTCAAGGTTGCAGGGAAGCTTGAGCCTATTACAGGAATTAGCAGGAGGTGATTATCATTCTTATATATAGCAAAATAGTTGGGGACTAATTTAATAATCAACTAATCGTTTATTGTTTTCAAGCTTTTTTTTAAAGCCTCTCAAAATTGCCATTGAACCTTCTGCGGCCATTTCTGCCTTTCTGCCCATGCACGTACGTAGTCGTAGCTATCAGGGTTGGCTTTTCTTGAATTATACATTGACAAAAATAAACACACACACTACCAGTCAAAAGCTTGGACATGTTTTTCCAATAGATTCAGCGAGAGAAAGTGTCCAAACGTTTGACTAATGCTGTAAATACACAACAATTTTCGGATGATCTAGTTGACTAATCGCCAAAATAATCAATGAGTAGTGGATCATCAACGTAATTGTTTGTGGCAGCCCTTTATCTAAGAGCCCCATGAGAAGAAATTTCTGCTCGACCAACATGTCGGGAACAGGCAGCAAGATCTCCCAAACCAGAGCTGCGAGGACAAAGAGACGTTTTCGTTCTTGCGGTCCTGAGAAGAACTAAGCTGCTTCTTGTGCAGTTTGTTGCAGGTTTCAGCGTTAGGAGTGAATAGGAAAGAGAAATGACCTCGCTGTTTAGAGCATGGTTGAAGGCAATGAATATTCAATGTTAATATAATTCCAGACCTTGACCAGCTTGTGCAACTTGTTTTTCAACCCAGGGAGAATGTAATTTTGAGTGGTTTTAACTCACAGAATACTACAGACTATTGTTTTTTACCATAGAAATACCATGTTAAAAAAAAAGTCCAATGTTTAGTATGCATGCGGTGTCTCAACAGTGTTGACTACTCTCACTATGAGAGACAATTGTGCCAATGCTAAGCCTGTTTTGGCATGAAGAAGCATCCGTTGGGATTTACTAATGAAATGCGTGCTGTTACTGTCTTAGAGCTGTGGAAAGAGTTATTTTTGTCCACAAACTTTGTTGGACCTTGTGCTCTGGCTCCCTTCCAGAGCACAAATTCTGAGATTAGTTCATAAAGTTTGCTGTATTTTTGCTATTTGGCCATATATCAGGCTGCCGGGACTATTTTCCAACTTCCAGGTGCTGTTTGAGGCTCAACTAGAAAACTAATTTTGACTTTGTTTAATCAAAGTAAATAGACAGTACATCTGAAACATTATAAGCAAAAAAGTCCCTGCCACCATTGCTGCTAAAAGAATAAATTAAAAAAGAAAATCTGGGTCTTTATCTGCAGTGACAACCAGATGTGCTGTTACAGGATAACTTTCTTTTTTTTCAACCTGGACCTTATTTCTAGGAGTTTATACGTGCATTTACTCACCGGTAAAGTTTCTGCCTCACTTTGGGTGAATCCCATTTCACAGCTTAGCCCTTCCCCTCCATTTTGTGCATTCATGTGTAGGGGTAGGGGTGTCCCAATACCTGTTCGGATGGAGGGGAAGGGCTAAGTGGTACGGCTATATACCCCTTCAAATGAAGATTTTTCGGTAGCACACTTCAAATGAAGGGGTATGACAATCACTGGCAAGATGGCTGCTACAGAATCCAAAAACATCCAGAAATATATTTTCACCAAAGAAATAGTTTAAAAAGTATGAAAACTATTTTATTGTCTAGTTTAACGCTGTTTAGATGTTTAACGGTCATTTTCTACATAAAATGCACATAAAAAAAAATTGCTAGTACTACACTGACCCTTCAGTTACATAAACGCTACCAGGCTGAAAACCAGGCTCTGCAGCCCTGATAATCTCCAGTGATGGATGATCAATTAAAATTTTGGCAACATTGCTGCTGGTCTTCATTTACATGGAGGTCCTTCATGGGATATAACACAAGCAGGGATGTTATGCACACATCAGATTTGCTTGTTAACGTTCATCCACAGCTGTAGACGGCTGATTTCTGCAGATTTGCGCCGACAGTAGTGATGTGTCATGCTCAGAAGAGCCGGCTCTGAGAGCTGATGCTTTGCAGTGAATCAGAAGAGCCGGCTCCCAGTGTTTTTTTAGGAGAACTTTGCAAAAATTTGTTTCGAAGGACCACTTTAAAGACCACACAATCAGTCACATGTGAATATACAGGCTTGTGAAGACAGCAGACAGTGAGGAGTGTGGTAGTGCATCGCATTGTCCTGTGATATAACTTGAAGTTACACCAGAAAATAAAGCAGCATCTGGCTGCAGTTTAATTAATTTTGTTGATTTATCTTTTTTTTTTATTATTTGTTTATTTATTTTATGTCCCTTTTAACAGAAAAAAAAGAAAAGAAAAACAGTTGATTTATTGTGTTGTGTATCTTTTTTTCACCTGCCTAGGGTCTACAAATGCAAATTAGCCTGCTATAATCCAACATGCTCACATCTGTTACATCATTAATGTGTACAGTCCCTATCAAATAAGCAAATAGGTTATCAAAAAGTTTGAAGATGGAACAAATGCACAAATTTATAAAGCACCTCATAAAAACACTGAATACAAAAAGGTTTTCAACACACAAGCCTTCAATTTTTACAAAGTTAACGTGGGAATATGCGGCTACAAAAGATCCTAAATTAAGAGCCGTGCGGGATTCATAAGAGCCGGCTCTTCATTGGGAGCCAAATCAAAAGGGCCAGCTTTCTGAAAACAGCCGAACATCCCATCACTAGCCGACAGCTCAGCACACATCTGCTTACACACAAGCCGGCAGATCACTGATGACGTATGTGATTGTTGAAGGGCGGTAATTGAGGGGCTGACCTTCAGCAGTACCCCTCGTAGCTTAGTTTTAAATGGCAAGAGCCAAGGGAAAGGGGTAAAAAGAGAACTGGGATTGGGCCTTTGTCTTCTTGGCAAGATGTTATGTTGAGTCGCCCTTCGGTGTACATCCAGTATCATGGCAGAGACAGGGCAGTCACTATATAAGACATCATCTGCAGTAAAACTCCTTCATTTCATCAATGCTTTAAGTAGAATGAATGAACGAATAAGTACTATTGTCCTGTGAGTTCAGTTTCGCTAATTGTGTTTTTGTTGTTGTCTGGGTAGCAGCTGCTCTTCTCAGCTGTACTACAGAAGCACGCATCGTGAATGCACGGCCCTGAAAAGTGTGTAGAACCCTGATAACCAACGGAAAGATAAATCTGGACTCACAGGACAATAGTACTCGTTTGTTTGTTCATTCTACTTAAAGTATTGGTGAAAATCCAGGAGTTTTACTGCAGATAATGCCTTCTATATAGCTGCCCCGTCTCCACCATTATACTGGAGCACCGAAGAAGGGTGACTCAACATAATATCTTCAGAAGTCAAAGTGATGCAGAAACTTGACCAGTGAGAAAATGCACGTATAAACTCCTAGAAATAAGGTCCAAGTTGAAAAATAAAGAAAGTTATCCTTCAAGGACAAATAAGCCTTACTGTAATTTTTGAGTTTTGCTTTGTGAATCAGGCTTGAAAGTTAAAAAGGACAAGGAGAGGTTGATGATTCTGAGATGTTTCCATAATCGACAGACAGTAAAAGCTGCTTATTAGACTGACATTCATGCTCAGCTGTGTGCTGTATTCGTATTTGCTGTTTAAGTCAGACTGGAAACAACATATTTGGTTTCAGTTGAGTGGATTTCAACACAAGTCCTCTGCAGTCATTCTCATATGGCCATTAAACTCAGAAAGCTTTTAATGTTTAACGTTACCTGTCATACTGCAGCAAATTGTTTCAACTGCTATGATTTATCCAGTGGAGCAATAAAATCACTCAACAGTGGACATCCATCATATTTAAATCTGCTGCAGAGCTTTTTGCATATGCCTCGTGCTGACTGTAGGTCATCCTTCTTATTCTAATCCCTCTGTCAAACCAGTTCATAAATACTCATGTAATAACACACCCTGAGTTTTAACCAATATTTGGCTTTAAACATGCTGAGAAAATCTAATCTCAATATTAAAAGCAGACATTTGATGGCTGACGTTCAAAGCACTGCTCGCGGTTGATTGTGCACGGACTGGACTGCACGTGCCAGATCGGGTGAAATTAAATGAGAAGACGGTGAACTGGCTCAGCTTTCCCAAAACATTGCAGCGTTTCTGCTGTCACGTCAGGATACTGAGATTCCAGCAGAAGTCTCACTGTGCAGCGTTTGTGACGAGCTTCGTCTCCTCGTCTGATATCTAAGACGGCGATGGCCTTCACTTTATGTGCCTTAAAGGAATAGTTCACCCACAGAATGATGGTCCTTCATTTTCTACTCACCCTCATGCTGAGCAAGACTCTGGAGCACTTTTTTATATCACAAATGCAGCTGGAGACCTGTTTTTTTTTTTTTGTTAATCCACCAATTTTTATATAATGGAGTTCACCGGCACTCGAACCAAAAAGGTCTACAAAAGTCCACAAATACTTGTCAATCTTCCTCCATACTTCTTGTCCAATGTAATCCAAGTGTCCTGAGTGGGTAGCATCCAGAGTTTACCGGAAACAACGTCATTTAGTAAATTTTTTTAGCTTAAACAGTAGGACATCGAGCTGCTGCGAAGCGCGCCCCTGCGAATTCACGACACCAAGAAAGGAAGAGGATATTGCACTTTTTTTCCTTTCTTTCTTTCTTTCTTTCTTTCTTTCTTTCTTTCTTTCTTTCTTTCTTTCTTTCTTTCTTTCTTTCTTTCTTTCTTGCTTTCTTTCTTTCTTGCTTGCTTTCAAATCAGTATCCAATCCCTCTTGTGTTTGTCCACAGCTTGTTTGCTCTTAGCACAATGTAAACAGGGAATTTCTTCTTCTACGCTTGCATTATTGGCAGAGTAGAAAAACTCTGGATTCTATCTTTAAGCATTTAAAGAAAGAGATGGGTTTTAGAATATAAAGTGTCAGTCTTGCAGCAAATTAACAGAAGCTCAATCCACCTTATTCCTGAGCTAACGAATGCAGAAACAATTATGCAATTAACTTCTTGTAAGCGACTGGAAATGCCGCTCAGCCACTGACTCAGTGGAAATTGTTGTTTCTGTTAGTGGTTTATTCTAACATTTCAACAAGATTATTCATAACTTTTCCAAACTATTTGTCCAAGAAAAATGTACTTGCACATTTTGGGAACATGTTGCGCTGTTCGTGGTTGTATGAACAACCAGAGAAAGTTAAATTTGTGGCTCCAAGAGTGATGTGTAGAACATGAGCTCGGTCTGAGACAGAGAGGCTGCAGGACTCCAGACTGAGACCAAATGGTCACATTTTACAAATAAAAAATTTACATCTGCTGTTAAGTAAATAAGATTGCACCCCCCCCCCCCCCCCCCCCCCCTCTTTCAACAAAACATGACAACCTCATCACTGTGTATTACTCTGCTCCATCTCTGGAATTCCTGATCTCCGTTAGACGTTTTCCTCTCTTTAAATCCAGACTGTAAACTTCTGTACAGACGTCTGATTCTACCCACGTCCAGATGCTCCAATGCAATGTTGTTTTTATGTAGTAGCTGTTATGTTTTGTGTTTCTAATGTTTTTTCTGCTTTGTCCAGTGTTCTTGGGTGCTCTCATAAGGCGCTTTTCAGATAAGATGTGTTGTTTTTATTATTAATACCCTCGTGTAGGTAGTAATAAGCCTCGAAGCTTTCTAGATTGCTCATTGCTTTTCAGTCTGATGTGACAGAGCTAAGTGGTTAACGTGGCAGAGCCGGTTTGGACCTTCAAGGGCCCTAGGAAAATTCTGGTAAGGGGCCCTCCTAACGGAACAGCAAAAACTTTAATAGTTGCACATGACACCAGTGCTTTAAAATAAAAATATATATTTGCACATTGTGGATGTGCCTGCATTGGGTGATAAGCTGGCGCATCTGTGCCTGTCCTAAATGAACCTGCTCTGTCTGTGCTGCTGCTTGTCGGAGAAAACTTAAACACAGCACCGTTATATGAATACGGCTAATATTAATTCATCTCCATCAAATTGGCTGTGCTTGTTTTCTTTCATATACTTAAATGTAGGCAATTATTTATATTATCATTTATCATACAAATTATTATTTAGCACTATTGTCAGAATATTTTGTGAATTTCAGTTCTTATATTCTTAGAAAATATCTGCATCTACTGTTGTCCTAAAATATTCATACCCGCCAATTAAAGAAGGAAAAAATTAAGTGAAATAATTTGAAATTGACAAAAGTAATGATAAATAAAAATTATGAAAATTATGTTGATTTTTATTTGTGGTTTGACAGAAATATTAAAAACAAACACAAGAAATAAAACAAGTAAACAAGCATGATGGGGCTCCAAAGCTAAAATGTTGTTGAGCGACACTTTGACACAATCACTGTCATCAGGTGTTTTCTGTAATGTTCAAAAAGACTTCTCCACCTGCTTACAGGTATTTTGGTCCACTGTTCATGAGAAAAGTGCTCTGATGTGTCTGGAACAGTTTTGTTTGTTTGTTTGTTTTAAATGATATTTTCAACCATAATTCAAAATCAATATTTTCCTCATTAATGATAATTTTATGATTTTTTAAAAATTCATTATTAGTTTACTTAGTTTGTTGATATTTGAATCACTATTGTGAATATAGCCTTTTCTTTAATTGGAGGGTATAAATAATTTTGAGGACGACTGAATATTTGCCTGCTGGTTATCCAAGCTAACAAAATTAAATCTTAGTCAGTATTTATCCTTTACTTTTTTATTGTTTTGTAAGTACATTTGTAACTTCAACTGTTAGCAGCCAGCAAGATGCACAGGGAGACCGGAGACCCCCCCCCCCCGAGTCCCTCCCATTCTCCCACCGAGAGCAGACAGTTACCTGACTGCTGTTCCTGCGGTTCATTCTTATGTTCTTTCCTTCTCCTTTTCTCATATCCTTTAACTCCGCTTCATCTCTCACTTCTCCTCTCCACCCTGATGTGCTGGAAATGCGGGACACATGCGCGACCGGGCAGTGACGTCGTCACGTTGTTTTTTGTTTTTTTTTTATCCCTTCACGGGGCCTTTATGAGTTTGCGGGGCCCTACGCAACGTGCGTAGTGTGCGTATTGGGTGAACCGGTACTGAACGTGGCTAATAATACTACTGTGTTATTTTTGGTCAGATCTTCATCCTCCTCCTCCGTTTTACGAGGCAGAGGGATTGTAACGTTGTCCTGTCTGAGCTGTGACAGCTGATGTTCACATAGTTTACCTAAAAAGTGGAGTAGCGCGAACATTTAGCATGCAAATAAACGCCTGTTCCGGTCGAACCAGAAGTCGGCCGCATGTTTTACACAAAGACTCGGGGGCTCGGAGGAAGGTGGATAAACTTCATTGTACTTTTAGTGCTTCCTTAAGTAACTGTCATGTTTTCCTTTTCATAAATATCGGTATGATGGTCAAAAATATCAGTAAAAGGATCATTTCATGTAAACCAGTATCAAAATCTTCAGGGTAGGGGCTTTTTGGGTTTCTTTTCAAAGGGCCCAAAATCCCTGGCGGGACACCTGGATGGTGGTGGTGGAGGGGAACAAGCTACTGGCAGAGGTCTGCTCTCTCAGAACGGGACTCGTTGGTACGTAACACAGCTGCTCTGTTTTCAACTCTACGGACCGTCTTTTCTTTTGATTTACCCAGAGGAGTCATGATAAGGGGGCCATTTCTGGTCCCAATGAGGTTTTTCAGAGAAGACAGAACAGAGCGTAGCAAATGCGTCACAGTCTGGGCTTGAGACAGGACCTGGACGTCTCTCCGTCCCCGAGTTGTGGACAGAAAAGCAAAGTGCAGGTGGTGATAGCGGGAGAACTTTGAGCTGTGGCCTATCAGAGGCAGACTGGCTGTGGGAGTTGGATTGGATTTAAAGACCTGGCACTTCATTAATCATATTCAAATCAGCATCCCGCTGAACGCCTCTCCAAAGCCTCTCACTTCTCACTCACGCTTATCTTAATATGGACAGATGAGGCCACTGTGTTGTTTGTCATTTTTATAGTTGTTGTAATCATCCGCCCATCACTCACCGCTGATGAGTTCAAATTTCTGGATGACTTAAAGCTGTGCTGCTTTTTTGTTGACAAACATTTCATCAACTCGAACCAGCAGCAGCACAGTCTTCAAATGAATGACTGTAATTATTTTTCTTGCAGACACATTTAGATAATTTGCAGCATCAAATGATTGAAATTAAAAGATAGAAAATACAAGTTTCTGTATTCATGAAAACTCTGAGTAAATCTTCGTCTCTTCTCCTCACAGTGCTGTTTCAACTTCAGCTTTAGTTAGAAATGACAAGAGGTTTTTGATAGATCTATCTCGAATGTACAGCTGGTCAAAGAGCTCATAATTCCACCGAGAGCTTACTGAGATCTATGCATGTTTAGAAAGATAAGAATTTCATTATGCTCTCAAGGACTATGAATATCGAATGGGAATTTGTCTCTGATGACTTGTCTCCGTCTGCATCTCAATGATATTCTGTACAACACAGAGATTTGAAGGAGGTGTTTGCCTGTTGTTCCTACTGGAAGAGGTAACCTGAATAAATATAGACTAAAAAACAGCACTGCAGGGAACGCAGCTGAAACCTGACCTTCACTACTTTAAAGAACACACATGCACAGACGGTTTTATCAAAGCAACTTTGCTAGCATGAAATAGACACTGGCCATGTTATCAGGTATGATTGGTCAAGTGTTTGTCAACACAAGTGGTTGATCAGCCAATCAAATGGCAGCAAATTAATGCATTTAGTCATGTAGACATCAAATCGAATCAAACTTTATTTATTCACCGTATTTTGCCCCGCCCACTTCTAAATGTGTGCGTCATCTGGAATTGTGTTGGCATTTCCGGTTGCTAGCTGCTGCTAGTTATTTACATTGAAAAACACGGTAGCGAGTGTAGCAAGATGCAGCGACTCAGTTGGGAAGAAACTAAACAAAGTACTGAATAAAATATGGAATATTGAGTGTGAAAAGCGTGATACTCTGCTGGAAACTCGATTAGCATGAGTGCTCATCTCACACAGATCAGAAGACAGAGATGTTGTGCGATCTATCTTTTGTGACTATCAGGTGTGTGGCGTCTAAATCTGTGCAGGTTGGAAGAGGCAGTAACGTATGCCAGTCTTGAAGACGTCACTCCCTAATGTTCAATGCTTCATATTTTGGCATAATAAATCATTCCCGATGCTAAAATGTACTGAAAGTAAAAGCTTAAAAGTTGGATATGGAACACGGACAGAACAGTGACATCACGTGTGTCCAGGTTGTCGTTACAACAGCAGAAAAACAACTCCAGCCGTTTGTATCGTTAGCCACGTTAGCAAGTGAGCTAGCCAGGTGAAAAGTCCCCATTTCCATGTTTTGATGCTGTGAAAAAAACGTTTATGTGGGTCCATCTAGTGTAGCTTCAACTAAATTTACTCCAGTTTTTGCTCTTCTGACGTCACTCCTCTTCTGAGACACATAACATCTCCGGCTCTGAAGCAGCTGCTGGACTTGCTGAGAATTTCTTGGCCCACTTTGGGCCCCTGACTACCAACGTGGCATGATTTAAAGCAGAACTCAGTAAGTTCAGCTCGGGGCTCCCCCTCATGGCGTCCTTTCACTGTGGTAAAGTTTGTACCCCCCTACACCCCCACAGCCCCCAGACGTCTTCTCTACTGTCTTTCCTCTATTCTGAACCCTGGATATATCTCTAAGCTTTTACTAGCTTGTTGATGCTACGTTGCTACGTTGGTAGATTGTCTCCATCTGCTCAAAGCAGAGTCCTGTGTCTCCTGCAACGGGACGTTTTACCTGCGTTTTGCAGATAAATATGCTGTGGATTATAGTTTTCTCTGGTGTTGGCGGGTAGCAGGTAAGAATACGAACTTTTATTTGATTTTTTAGACATGACAAGTGATTATTGAGCCTATTCGGCTGTGTGGCTCGGTGCTTCACCCGGTGCCCAGACAGCACAAGCTACGTGAACCGGATCTTCACTCTGGTCCTGCATAGAGTTGGTTTTAGAGCCAGGAGCCGGTGTTTAGGTGGTGGGAAGCGAAAGAACCAGTTTTTAGTCTGGTTCTGGTTCTAACAGCACTACAAGCAGCTCGGTGGATCGGGGACCTGTTGTCACATGATTCATGTCCGGTCAGCCACAGAGAAAGTTCAAGTACGGCTTACAGGCCAGAGACACTGGGGGGTGGGGGTTGGGGGGGGGGGCATTGAATCGCTTCGTAAACACTTTGGCTGTGTCCCAAATTGCATACTTCCATACTCAATACTCAAAATTTTGAGTATACTGCATCAAAATGAAAAAACAGTATGCATAATATGTGAGAATTGAGTATGTGAAAGTACCCGGATGACGTACTCAAACCCGTCAAGATTTTGAATAGGGGACAGTGGACAGTCACCGCACTGTCTCGTCCCAAATTTGGTTCAGTAGGTGGCGGTAGTGCTCCCTAAAATGGGTAACAAACTGCCATAAAACTCAACAGAAGAAGAAGAGAAGAAGACACCCGGCGCACTCTTAACGAGTGGAAAATTGCCAGCTGTGCAGCTTCAGCCAATAGCAGGAGGACATCGATTTGTCGGCACCGATTTCGGCGTAAGGCTTCACGAAGGATGTTTGTGTTTTCGTGATGAGAAATAACAGACAAAGGTGAAAAGCGCCAGCAGAAGATGGCAGCAATGCGCTGTGGCTGTAAATCAATCAAAAATTTCCATAGAAGAAGAAGTTACATTGCGCTTTCATTTCTGGTGAGTTCTCCGCACAGTAGTATGCGATTTGGGACAGCACTCAGAACTCGAAAATCAGGTACTGAGCCATTGAGTACATGGTATGGTTTGTGTACTCAATTTGGGATTTTGAGTGTTGAGTGTGGAAGTAGGAGATTTGGGAAACAGTCTTTGTTTAGCTCCACAGGGATTCTGATAAGCATTTATTGAGGTGAAAAAGTTACTTAGTATTGTTTTAACCACCACAGCCCACCCTGAGTATTGTTGCTGACCATGTCCATCCATTTATGACCAAAGTGGAGCATCTGTTGCTGCTTCCAGTAGGATGATGATGTCACAAAGATGACATCATCTCCACCTGCTTTCTGGAACATGACCATGAGTTCACTGGACTCCAATGTTCTCCACAGTCACAGGATCTCAGTCCAGCAGAGCAGCTTTGGGATGTGGTGGAACGAGAGATTCTCATCGTGATGTGGTGGAACGAGAGATTCTCATCATAATGTGGTGGAATGGGAGATTCTCATCGTGATGCGGTGGAACGGGATATTCTCATCGTGATGTGGTGGAACTGGAGATTCTCATCGTGATGCGATGGAACGGGAGATTCTCGTCGTGATGAGGTGGAACGGGAGATTCTCATCGTGATGCGATGGAATGGGAGATTCTCATCGTGATGCGGTGAAACGGGAGATTCTCATCATAATGTGGTGGAATGGGAGATTCTCATCGTGATGCGGTGGAACGGGAGATTCTCATCGTGATGAGGTGGAACGGGAGATTCTCATCGTGATGCGGTGGAACGGGAGATTCTCATCGTGATGAGGTGGAACGGGAGATTCTCATCGTGATGTGGTGGAACGGGAGATTCTCATCATAATGTGGTGGAATGGGAGATTCTCATCGTGATGAGGTGGAACGGGAGATTCTCATTGTGATGCGATGGAACGGGAGATTCTCATCGTGATGAGGTGGAACGGGAGATTCTTATCGTGATGTGGTGGAACGGGAGATTCTCATCATAATGTGGTGGAATGGGAGATTCTCATCGTGATGAGGTGGAATGGGAGATTCTCATCGTGATGAGGTGGAACGGGAGATTCTCATCATGATGTGGTGGAACGGGAGATTCTCATCATAATGTGGTGGAATGGGAGATTCTCATCGTGATGAGGTGGAACGGGAGATTCTCATTGTGATGCGATGGAACGGGAGATTCTCATCGTGATGCGGTGGAACGGGAGATTCTCATCATAATGTGGTGGAATGGGAGATTCTCATCATAATGTGGTGGAATGGGAGATTCTCATCGTGATGAGGTGGAACGGGAGATTCTCATCATGATGTGGTGGAACGGGAGATTCTCATCATAATGTGGTGGAATGGGAGATTCTCATCATAATGTGGTGGAATGGGAGATTCTCATCGTGATGAGGTGGAACGGGAGATTCTCATCATGATGTGGTGGAATGGGAGATTCTCATCGTGATGCGGTGGAACGGGAGATTCTCATTGTGATGCGAGGGAACGGGAGATTCTCATCGTGATGTGGTGGAAAGGGAGATCATCTCATGACGGATGTGTGTGACGCTGTCATGTCAATATAAAACAACATCTCTGAGGAATGTTTCCAACACATTGTTGGATCTGTGACACCAACATTAAGGCAGTTCTAGAGATAAAAGGGTCCAACTCAGAATAAGTAAAGTGTACCTGATAATGTGGCCAGTACGTGTAAATCTTGATGTGACACAACATAGCAGCTATGAATTAACACTATTTATGATTTAACACTATTTATTGCTACATTTCTTTTTGTTATCTTAGAAAACATTTGCATTCACTTATTTATTTGTAGTTAATGATGTATTCCATGTCATTTTATGATGCCTGACTATGAATACAGATTGATACAATCGTGCCGCTCGACTCTCACCTTGGTAATTCATTAAATCATATCAATATGCAAATCATAAAATAATCACTGCTTTGGCACTAAGTATTACATTAATTTGATTAAGCTGTTTTTGTTTTTGTTACAGAAAGCACTAATTTGTATAATATTCCCATTTTCATGCAATGCTTGATGCTGTAATTATTGACCAACTCTGTGCAACTCATCGAACCAAGAAAACATCTCAAAATCCTCTCATTCTAGTTTGTTTATTCAGTCTTTTTAACGCCATAAAACCCAAATTGTTGGAACAAAAATCCAAACTGTAAAAAATTGTCAATATGTTGAGTGTATTTGACATATTTTATGAAATAAGAAAAAGTTTCCCTGCTGTCTAAAAAATCATTATTTTGAGATATTCTTTAGCTGCACAAGGCAACCTTCACGTGTTTGTTCAGCAGCTCTAAAAGGTAGCAAAAGGGAACAAAATGTAAATTTCAGGGGGCTGAAATCCTGTAAGTGTTGTCAGAAAACTGCACACAGAGCATTTCTTTTCTCGGGCTGCTCTGTGATGCTTTCCAGCTAAGAGAAGCAAAAGATGTTAATGAGTTCAGCTTTCTCTGGACACAGCTTTTGTGTGCGACCGTCGGTGTGTACTTTGCTTTGTTTTTAGTCCTGTGGAGGAAGAAAAGACTAAATATACACATACACATATCCATGTTCTCCATTTTATTTACCAGAAATGTATTTTTCCAGGATCTCCAAACAACATAAGAATTGGCTGAAAAAGCTAAATGTTTCCAGATTGCTCAGGTGAGAGATGTCTAGAAAAGATCACTGCTTTCTACAGTAAAAAAACTGTAAGTTTGCAGGCAGAACGATGTGTGAATAAATGTCTGGGCAGAAGCCTCTACTACAGGAGTCTGCAACGTTTACAGTCCAAAGCGCCATTTTTACCTCAACTCAGCTAAATAATATTTATCTAGAGCCACAAATATTTCATGGCCTTCTTTGAAAAGACAGCTTATAATTTTTGATAAATACTTACTTTATTAAATTTGTTTGAAGAACCACAGTTTTATTTTGACTTTTAGGTTTGTAAAACAAAATAAAAACTTAAAACTTTTGAAAAATAAAAGGTTAGTTCTATTTTCCTTCATAGGATTTTGCTCTTTTGAGACTGTGCAGAAGACGCCCATAATTTCCAAGCTAATGAGACGAGAAACAGATGAAGAAAAATAAAAATTACTCGTATTTTTACTTGTAAAAATTTAGTGCAATTGCTTCAATGAAAAATTGCTAAAAGCTACATTTGTTAACATGTATATTATAAAAAAATATTACTCTGTTCTTTATTATTTTTACACTGTAATTGTTGACAGTGAAAAACTGACAGTTTTTCACTATAAAAAATTACAGTAAAAAAGGTGTCAATAGCTGCTGCAAGTTTTCAGTATTCAGCTTTTATTTTTGCAGTAAACCATGAATAAATAACAGTTGTATACAGCTAAAGTTACGGTTACCAAAACGGCATAATAATTTATTTGATTTATACATTTATACATTACCACAGTAATTTATAGTGTGAGAATCAGTCAGTTTTTTCACTGTAAAGTTTATGACTATTTTTTTAAACGACAATATTTTTTACTCTTAAAACTTATTATTGCATGAAAATACAGTAAATAAATAACAGTTGTGTACTGCTAAATTTACGGTTGCAAAAACAGCATACCGTTATATCCTCGACATCTCTCTCAAAAAATGGCAGCCACAGCGTCCAGTTTTTTCACCATAAATCATACAGATTTTTTTACAGTGTAGTCAGTGTTATTGAGAGCCATTGTGGACGGTCCAAAGAGCCGCTTGTGGCTCTGAAGCTACAGCTTACTCATCAAATAAAACTAAATAAGAACTCCTGCATCATCGTCAGACCCACAGATTTAGTGGGGTGTTTTGTGATGTGCAACTAGGGATGGGTACCGAAATCGGTCTTTTATTGGTACCTACCGAACTCCGTCGGTACTACCGGGTACCGATTCACGTAAAATCAAAAGGTACCATGTTTCGGTACCTAAATGCATCCTTTTAATGTGAGGTAGTGGAAGAGTTTGGATTTTGTGCCGCATGTGAACGTTGCATGGCAGCATGACATAGCAGAGCGGCCGCGTGTTCAGTCAGAAGCTTTCCTGCTTCACTCTCTAAAACATAAGTTCGCTGATTATTTGTGATGCCAGCGGCGGGAACACGTCTGATCTGAGCAGCTGATTAAACACAATACTTTTAAAGTTCCGTCCCGCCGCGTCATCCGCAGCCCGAGAAAAAGAGGGAGAAGTCCGTCAGCACCTCAGCGGCTGAACAGATGTAATCAGGGGCAGATAATAACCAGCAGGGTTCACAAACTGCCGTAAACCAGATCTGGAGCGACGCGCATGTCACGTCTCTCCCTCCCTCCCTCTGTCGCATCCCACATCTTTATTAAACTCTTCATACAGCGAGTTTCCGCACGCGAGTGCACCAGCCACCATACTTACATCTGATAAATAAGAGTCTGCGTCCTGAAACAGCTTGTATGGTTTAACCAGCACCGCAGAAACTGTCTGCATAAGTTAGTAACCTGATCCTGAGCAGGATTACAGCCCCAGACCTGGAAAACGCCGCCACAAAATCAGTATAGTGTCGGAGAATATTCCGTTTTTCATTAAATTATTCTGTCATTATTATTATTTCCTGAAACAAACCCAGAAAGTAGATCAGCTGAAACACTTGTTCTCAGCTGCATTCACTAGATTTTACTCTAAAGTTCAAATCTGCACGTCTTGTCTTTTTAATTTTAATATTTTTTTAATGTTTATCATTTTAAAATCATACTTCTACTTTTTTGTTCTTAATCATTTTCCTTTTACACCCCGCTGCAATGCTTATGGTTTATTAAGCACTTTGAATTTTCCTGTAGGCTACATGAAATGTGCTGTATAAAAAAACTTTCCTTGCCATTAAGTTTCCCTGTTCCAGACGCTCTGACATCAGAGAGAAACAGCTGGATTTTGCTTTAATATATTATTAAAAAATTCTATGTTGAGAATGAGAAATAAATCTATTATTGCCATATAAATACACATAAAAGTACCGAAAACTGGTACCGTTTGGTACCAGTACGATTCGCAGGTACCGAAAGTTGGTACCGTATCGATTCAAATGTGAAAGGTACCCATCCCTATGTGCAACCCCTCATTTCATGGCCACTTCTAGAAAAGTTGCCACACAAATTGCAGTGGTTTTTAGCCTTTTTTTTCCCCCCTTGGAAAAGCATCTGATACGAATTGGTTTTCTTATTTAATAATTCGTTATTACTATTCCAAGTAGAGCTGCATGATATATCAAAAACTAACCTTCTTCGTGATATTAGCCTGCACGATATGCATGTTGCAACAACTCCCTAAACATAAAGAGAAATAATCCCTTTATGCTTTTTTGAGGATGTGATGTGACTTTTTTCCGAATGCTGCTGTGCATTCATGCACATGCACTCCATACATCTATGGTGGTCTATTACTGGGTGCCTGTAGAGCACATGAGGTGAGCGGGGGGGGGGGGGGATGTGGTGGTGGAAGGCAACAACGGGAGCAGGGGAAAATGGGGAATGGCAGTGCTGCCATTGCTGTGAATTAGGGCTGCTCGATTTATGGAAAAAAATCATTATCATGATTATTTTGGTCATATTGAAATCACGATTACTCAAATGATTATTTTTTCAGTTAAACAATGCATTTATTCAGCATTTCTCTCTGTACAAAAACACTTTGTTGTTGATAATTTACGCAAAACACAACGTACCGCCCTCACTCCTCAGCTTCGTGAATGTAGGTTGTAGCAGGAATGTATTGCACAAGCGCTTTTCTTTCAGAAATTGTGTTAAGAAAAATGCCACATAAATTGTTTTAAATTGATTATATGAGTTTGGAGATCGTTTGACATGAAAATTGAAATCATGATTAAATTTCGATTAACTGCACAGCCCTACAGTGATCCTAATTCCCTCACATCTGCCGACGTGGACAGGAGCATGAGTATCTGAGTGGAAAACGTTAGACAGTCCACAACTTTGATAAGGGTGTCTTATCTAGAGATCTCCACTTTTAATAACTGACAATCCACGCTGGAATTTAAAACAGATCAGGTTAGTATTTATCAAAAGTTGGGACAAAAATGTCTTCAAACTTTTGCACAGGCTGTCAATTTTCCATTTTATCTTTGGTCTTTAGGCAAGCCAAGTTTATTTGTAGAGCACATTTCATGTATAAGACATTTCAATGTACTTTGTATAAAACAAAAGCATCACAAGTGGGTGCAGAAAAAGCATAAAAAGTAGACAAATATGAATAAAGAACAAAATCATTTTAAGACATTGCAAAAATCATGATAAATTAGCTAAATTAAAATAGCAGCCGCAGTCTGCAAAACTGTTGGAACATCTGTGACTTTACTGGACAACCAAACCAAATGATGCTTCTTTATTTCTTTTGTAAAATATTCATATTTTGTTTCCTTTTATGTGAGCAACCTTTAAAAAGTTGCTTTTCAAAGTCAGTTCTCAATCAGTTCCTCAGCTGATTAACTAAAACGTGGCACACGCCCACCATGCAGGCCCTGTGGCAGACACACCGAACAGACTCCTCACTCTGATCCCTTTAATATTAATAAAATAATCAGTGCATTTGTGCTCAAACCCGTTACCGGGGAAACCAAGGGTTGATAAATGGTGCAGCTTAGTTTGGGGCCAGACACACAAACCTGCGTTACATCAGGAAAGCCACCAGGTGACGGCTCTAATGCCGCAGAGAGGATAACCTTTAGACAAGGCTGCAGGGTCCATAACCTTTAGAAACATTTAAACATTCATGTAGTGGCCATTAGCTGTGAAGCATGTTAGATACTCATGAGTTCTGCCAGCATGTCCATCCACTGGAAAGGCTTTCAGACTCACTCCTTAGAACAGAAAACTTTACAAAGGAACATTTACGCATAAATGACCATTTGAATTTCGAACCCCACATAACAGCTGTTTGCATGGGTTTCCCCCCCCCCCTCTCCAAAAAAACATAAACAAAAACAAAAAAAAAACTGTGGTCCCACAGGGGCTGCAGTCCTGCAGGTTTTTACAGTTTCTTTCAGTTGCTTACACACAAAACCTTTACATATCACACTATTTCTTAACTTATTCACTCAAACCTCAAAACTTCACCTCAAATCAGTAAAACCATAAACACATTCTCAGCCTACCACAGTTTTCAATGAAGCTACTTACTTTTTGCAAATAACTAGACACAGTGTTCTAGCTAACACACTAAAATCTATCTAAGTACAGTAGCTTGATTTCCCATTTTAAACACAACCATATAAATGCCACGTATTCATCAGAGCCTTAGGGTGAATCCTATTTACCCTTAGCCCTTCCCCTCCGTTTTGCGCGTTCATGTGTAGGGGTAGGGGTGTCCCAATACCTGTAGGATGGAGGGGAAGGGCTAGTGGTAGGGCTATATACCCTTCAAATGAAGATTTTTCGAGAGTACACTTAGACGAAGGGGTATGAAAATCACTGGGACGATGGCTGCTACTGAGTCCAAAACACCACAAATGTAAATATTTCTCCATAAATAAAGTTTAAAAAGTGTGAAAACCATTATATAGTCTAGTTTAATGCTGTTTAAATGTTTAACGGTCATTTTTTTTGCAAAATGCACATGAAAAAAATCGCGAGTTCTACATTGACGCTTCAGTTATATAAACGCTACCAGGCTGAAAACCAGCGGTGCTCTGCAGCCCTGATAATCTAGATGATCAATAAGAAATTCACAGCATCGCTGCTGGTCTTCATGGGATAAAACACAGGCAGGGATGTCATGCAAAAATCGAATTTGCTTGTTAACGTTAACCACAGCTGTAGACGGCTTGATTTCTCCAGATTTGCGCCAACAGCTCAGCGCACATCTGCTTACACACAAGCCGGCGGAATCACTGATGACGATGTGATTCTTGAAGGGGTGTCCCAATTTGAAGGGGTTGATTTTCACCCCTACCCCTTGTAGCTTCGTTTTAAGTGCAAGGGCCAAGGGGAAGGGGTAAGGGGTAGGGGGAAAAAGAGAATTGGGATTGGGCCTCAGACTCCGTCCTCACAGGTGGAAACAATGACTGCTTTACTGAACACCAACCAATCACCCCTACACTGCAAACGCTCAAATCTAACCAAAATATTTTTCTAATTTCTACTCAAAATATCTCATCACACTCAAAATGAGACAAAATTACCTAAAGAGAAACTTTTCAGTGAGATATAGGAACTTGTTTTAAGGCAATGCATCTTGTTTCAAGAAATCTTATCAAGAAAATTTTGCTCATGCCATTGGCAGAGGTTTTTTGCTTACTGTATTACAAGCAAAGAAATCTCGGCCAATCTTAAAGTAAGATAAGTTTTTTTTTCTTTTGCTTGTAATACGTAAGCAAAAAATTCTGCCAATGGCATACAGTAAGCAAAATTTTCTTGATAAGATTTCATGAAATACTGTAAGATGCACTGCCTTAAAACAAGTTCGGATTTCTCACTGAAATGTTTCTCTTTGTCTTATTTTGAGTGTGATGAGATATTTTGACTAGAAATTAGAAAAATATACTTGCTAAGATTTTAGTTTTTGTAGTGTTGACATACATGTAGGCCTATAAATACTGTAAGTCAAAGGTCAAACTATCTGTCTTGAACGATGGAACAACAATGCAGAGAGAGCTTTGCTTTAGCCTCTTCCATGTGTGATGAGTGTACTTTGCTTTGAGTTCTATTGCAGTACTATACACACTCATAAACAGAGGTACGAGACAGGAACATTTCTGTACCTGTAGGTACATTTTTTACAAATATTCTCTCAAAAGTACAATATTGGTCTTTATGAGGCCAGAAGTGCACCTTTATACTATGAAAAAGGGTCCAAAGTAATATAAAGTACAAATTTGTACCATTTCAACCCTAAGGGTACCTGCAGCATTGAAAAATGTGTGTAGCTTGTACAATAACTATAAATAGCAGTACTTCTAAACAGTAGTATAATTATAGTTATTATATTATGATTTTCATAATAATCATAGTAATAATTAGATGTATAATTATATATGTGTTTGGCCTAATATTTCTATAATAATTATTCATTTATTATTAGCATCTTTGATTGTTGTCATGATCTCTGTTTTATTGACTTTTATTCATCATCTTTAATTGGTTTAATTGTACTTTATTAACTCAAACAGCTTGATAAGGTACAAAAATGGACCAGGACCGAAGGTACAGAAATGTCTTTCAGAAAGGAACCCCCCCAGCAACAAGCTTTGGACCCTTTTAAGTACAAATTGGTACCTCTATTTTTGAGTGTGTACAATGCTGCATCCACAGCAGCAACAGATTTATTCCGAAAATAAAATATTTTTGGTTCCCTTATTGCTTGTGTCCACTTCTATTTGTATGCTATTTTTGCTCTTATGGCAATCATTTACACTACGCACAAAAAGTCAGGGATAACAGAACATGTCCACAGCAGAAATAAACGTTCACAGCAGAAATAAACACGTCTGCAGCAGAAATAAACATGTGCAGTGGATGAAGGGAGAACTACAAATATTACCTTCTTCCAGGCAGTTTCATAGTTGGCCACTTGAGGTTGCCGCTCTCTGTTTATTTATGCCAGTATGTCATGTCATATTATGTCACATGCATGTTTGGTGAACTGATCTCTAAAGGTAATCCGCCAAACTCAAATTCACCGTCTCTTTCTTTTCTTATAATAACTTGTCCCTACACAAATTAATAAAAAAAAAAAAAAAGGGAGGATAAGGATTGTCCCTAAGTACGAATGTGAGTGTGAACGGTTGTCTGTCTCTCTGTGTTGGCCCTGCGACAGACTAGCCTGGTACACCAGCCAGACCAACACCATGTATGAGATACAGGCAGGTCAGTCTGGGTTCCCTCCAATGGGAAGTGATTTCCACTCCGGTAAAAAACTGACCGGACCAATCACAGCGCAGCAGTAGAATGATTAAAACTCCTCCGACGTCTCCACCGCTGTTTTGCTCTGTTTTGGTGCTTAACTAACAGCTTCCGGGTCATAGTCACATGACGTGCGACACAATTGTTTCTCATATTAGTAGTTCAGCAATTATCAACGCTGACATGTAACAGAGTATTTATAATCATAAACCAAACGTTCTATGTTAATATACACAAGAAAAGTAAATTAAATAGAGAGAAAAACAACGTGTAAGCGCTGACTTCCGGCGTCGCCATAGCAACACAGCAACAGAGTGCTGAACGTGCCGAACGACGCCAGCTACAGTCACCTCTGATTGGTTCTCTCCGGTTCACTGTCCTCCTGTTAGTCCCGCCTCTCGTCTCGCATTGGAAATCAGCCTCCAGCGGAGGAACCAGACTGACGCCGTGTATCTCATACATGGCGTTGGTCAGACTGGTGGACCAGGCTAGCGACAGATGCGACCTGTCCAGGTGTACCTGCCTCTTTCCTGATAATGGCTGGATAGGCTCCAGCAGCCCCCGTCACCCTGAACTGGATAAGCAGTACAGAAAATGACCGACTGACTACAAGAAAAGCTGAGCAGACAGAAAGGCAGACAAGGCAGCAGAAGGTACAGTGGCAGTTTTAAGAGGAAAAAAAAGCTTATAAAGAATAAGGATTAGTCAATTGTGAAATTAGTTGCCGAATATTTTG
Organism: Atherinomorus stipes; assembly: GCA_023101725.1. NCBI lineage: Eukaryota > Metazoa > Chordata > Actinopteri > Atheriniformes > Atherinidae > Atherinomorus > Atherinomorus stipes. Next base: position 168,505 of record JALJCO010006567.1, read on the forward strand.
ATAGTCTAATTGATTGATTGATCGTGGCAGCCCTTTTCTCCATCCATTCATCCACAGCTTCAACACTGTAAGATTCCACCTCTGAGCTGGGGTAAAGGTGGTGTAAAATATCACTTCTCAGCCGCTGACTGTGTGGTAATGAAAGAGTGCTTTTGATGTCTGTCACAGCCTAAAGTTCTTTCAGTTTGATAACAAGTGCTGCATCACCAGCAAAGTGCAGTGGAGGAAAGCATTTAGCGATGAGGTGCCAGGACTAATACTCTCATGGTGCAGTCGTGTCAAGCAACCTTGTTTTACTTCTCTGACACCATGCCACATGTGTGTGATTGACATCATTTTTTTTTCCTTGGTTCGTACTCTGCATTGGGCTGTTTCACTCCAACAAGTTCTGCCACTGAACTAATTGGGCTTGGTACAAAACCTCAAGTTATTCAGCAAAGTCTGACAGGCGAGAGGAGACGGTGGCTGCCACAGCTGCATGTGCTGCTTTCATACAAAATGAAAACACGACTGGAAACTAGCATCAGAAGCTGTCACAGTAACAGAAAAAGGTCATTACGATGTCTTTGACACCAAGCAGTGAGTTCAAGGCGAGGCACGGCACGCGAAAACCCCGTTTTTCCATCACCTGGTCAGTTCTGAGTTTGTCGTTTTTTCCCTCCTTCAACTTGTTTTCTTTTGGACTAATGTGAAAAAAACATTCCACAATATACATTTTAGGGAGTTTATTTAATGATACTTTGTCTGATGCACCCAAATCTCCTCACCGTGGTGCTCGTCTGAACCCTGTCATGTCTGGTATCGTTGGAAACGTCTTTTTTTCCTGAATGATGCATCTCAACTAAACTTGATCTTTCCAGCTATATTGACTGCTAAACATGATCGGAACAGGGAGGGTTTAATGCTCAGCTCAGGCTCTCATTGACTGATCTCAATTTTGGACAATGTTATTGGTTCACACTGGTCACCTGACACGGTACAGCCTCTTCCCGTCTGGCTTTCGTGGGAGTTATGAAGTTTAAATACAAAAAAAAAGTATCCAAACTGTTTTTCAGAGAGAGATGTGTGTCTGTAGGAGACAACAGGATGTCACAATTGTCCTAGGGCTAAGCCACGCCCCCCCCCTCACTCGGACGATCAACATTCGGTGACAGGCGCTTTGTGACGTCTCGGGAGATGACAGCCGTCAACACGGACAGCAGACGTGGGATTAGACAGAGACTATGACAAATAAATAAATAAAGAAAAGAAAAGAACTTTGGATCTCATTCATGAAACATTCGTAAACCTTACTCTTGATTCAGGAACACATTCGGGAAACTCAGATATGATCGCAAACACGTGTGTAGATCATGAATGCCAAACGATCGTAAATTGACAGCTCGCACCGGTAATCAGTTGTTTGCATAAATCTCTGCCCATGAATCAGCAATGAGCTCCATGAAAGGAGCTTCAGATTGACGCCTCCGGCTACCTGTCAGTCACAAAGCAGAGAGAGAGAGAGCGAAAGAAGGACTTCCCTGAAGCAGAGATAGAGATTATTTTGAGTGGAGTTAAAAACAACAACAACAACAAAAAACCCAAACAAACAAAAAAAAACCCATTTTATTTAAATCAATTCATCAGTTAGCAGTGCTGTGACGGGGACAGGGAGATCAAAGGCCTGGAAGGAATAACAGACGCAGTTCATGCGTCTCTGCTGTCCCCGTGCCCGAGGTAAAAAAAACATATTAGTGCACACAAAAAAGTTGTCAGACGAGCGCATAACAGGAATTATGAGAGCGCTTTGCTGGAATCATTCCGGACTACTCCTGCACTGCTGCTGGTGTTGTGCCAAATAGTGAATAAGCAGCCACAAAAGCAGAGAAGAGTCTGGCTGCAGCTTGGAAGCTACCACACCTACCACACCTATACTACACCACACCTGTACTACACACACCTATACTACACCACACCTGTACTACACACACCTATACTACACCACACCTGTACTACACACACCTATACTTAGGGATGGGTACCGAAATCGGTACTTTTATTGGTACCTACCGAACTCCGTCGGTACTACCGGGTACCGATTCACGTAAAATCAAACGGTACCATGTTTCGGTACCTAAATGCATCCTTTTTAATGTGAGGTAGTGGAGGAGTTTGTTATTTCTGTGCCGCACGTGAACGTTGCATCGCAGCATGACATCAGCAGCAGCGGCCGCGTGTTCAGTCAGAAGCTTTCCTGCTTCACTTCTCTAAAACATCAAGTTCGCTGCATTATTTGTGATGCCAGCGGCGGGAACACGTCTGATCTGAGGAAGCAGCAGATTAAACACAATATTCTTTTTAAAGCTCCGTTCCCGTCGCGTCATCCGCAGCCCGCAGAAAAAAAGAGGGAGAAGTCCGTCAGCGTCTCGGCGGCTGAACAGATGTAATCGGGGGCAGATAATAACCAGCAGGTTCACAAACTGCCGTTCAACAACTTACGATGTGAATATTTACTGAGTTTACCATTAACCAAGACAGTAAACCAGATCTGGGGTGACGCGCATGTCACGTCTCTCCCTCTCTCCCTCTGTCGCATCCCACATCTTTATTAAATTCCTCATCACAGCGGAGTTTCTGCACGCGAGTGCACCAACCACCATGCTTACATCTGATAAATAAGAGTCTGCGTCTCTCTGAAACAGCTTGTATGGTTTAACCAGCACGGCAGAAACTGTCTGCACCAAGTTAGTAACCTGATCCCTGCAGCAGGATTACAGCCTCCAGACATGCGCAAAACGCCGCCACAAAATCAGTTTAGTCTCGGAGAATATTCCGTCTTTTTTCTCATTAAATTATTCCGTCATTATTATTATTTTGTCTGGAACAAACTCCCAGAAAGTCTCAGATCAGCTGAAACACTTCGTTTGTTTAAATCCAGGTTAAAGACCCACCTGTTCTCAGCTGCATTCACACATAGATTTTACTCTAAAGTTCAAATCTGCACGGCTCTATGCTCTCTTTTTAATTATAAATATTTTAAATTTTTATCATTTTAAAATCATACTTGTACTGTACAGTGAATGGCTGTCTGTCTCTCTGTGTTGGCCCTGTGGCAGACTGGCGACCTGTCCAGGTTGTACCCCGCCTCTCGCCTGATAATAGCTGGGATAGGCTCCAGCAACCCCCGCGACCCTGAACTGGATAAGCGGTACAGAAAATGACTGACTGACTGACTTGTACTTTTTTGTTCTTAATCATTTTCTCTTTTACACCCCGCTGCAATGCTTGGTTTATCTAAAGCACTTTTCATGTAGCCTACAGGAAAATTCAATGTGATGTATGAAAAAAACTTGCCTTGCCATTAAGTTTCCCTGTTACCAGACGCTCTGACATCATAGAGAAACAGCTGGATTTTGCTTTAATATATTATTAAAAAAATTCTATGTTGAGAATGAGAAATAAATCTATTATTGCCATATAAATACACAGAAAAGTACCGAAAACTGGTACCGTTTGGTACCGGTACCGATTCGCAGGTATCGAAAGTTGGTACCGTATCGATTCAGATGTGAAAGGTACCCATCCCTACCTATACTACACCACACCTGTAGTACACCACACCTATACTACACCACACCTGTACTACACACACCTATACTACACACACCTGTACTACACCACACCTATACTACACTACGCTGTGAATCAGATCACTGCAGAATGATGGAATCCTCCCCTCTCTCTCTCTATATATATATATATATATATATATATATATATATATAGATATATATATATATATACAGTATATATAATAGCTAGGATAGGCTCCAGCAACCCCCGCTACCCTGAACTAGATAAGCGGTACAGAAAATGACTGACTATATATATATATATATATATATATATATATATATATATATAATATATATATATACACATACTGATATATATTGATACTTTTCCTCTCCCATTCTGAAGATCAGAGATGTCAAAAAATTCATTTATTTCTGTTTTTTCTTTTACTTTCTTGAGTATATTTTTGTTTTTGGCCTAATGTAAACAATGCTATAAATTATGATTATTATTATTGATAATAATAATAATAATAATTTTTGTGGGTTCTGCACTATAGAATGAAGTTGCACCATGAAAAAACTGGCATTTTAAGAGTTAAAAAAGTTAGAAATTTATTCAGTTTGTACATTTATGGTTAGGACTGATGCTGGTTTGAAAGACAAAGAAGAAAAAATTCCAATAAAAAAAGCCCACAATTTTTTTTGTGATATGATAATTTTGATATACACTTTTTTGTGTTTTCGGGTCCTTAACAGGAGTATTTAACACTAAGCAAAAACTATTGCATACAAATTCCTTTTGGTCCTAATTTTTACTTAATACCAGGTGCAATTATCAAACCACAAATAATCCAGTTTGCATAAAGTATTTCAAAAAATGATTAATTTTTGTGGTTTAAGCACAATAAAATGAACTTGTACCATGACAAAACCTTGAATTTTAAGAGTTAAAAAAGTCAAAAATTCATTCAGCTTTTATATGCATGGTATGGACTGACGCTGACTTGAAGAATAAAAAAAAAGAAGAAGAAGAAGAAAAAAAGAAAGTATTATTATTTTTTTATTGTTTGACTGTCAGTGCACTTATTTTTGTGGGTTAATAACGAAACCCTCAAAAAAAGAGTAAAGTTTTGTGAATCGCTGCACGTCTCCTCAAACCTACCAGAAACTCATCATGATAAAAAGAGGAGATAAATCTTTCCATCTTGGATATGATGATATAGATGTTCTGCATGTTTATTTCTATTAATTTTACTGGATCTGATGTCTGTAAAAGTGTTTTATGACAAAAATGTGGAGAATTTTACAATCTAAAACTTTAAAGGCTGTTTTCTGAAAATGAGTTTTTTCTCTTATTCCAGGTAAAAAATCTCCACTTCAGGAGCACTTACAGAAACCAAACTTTCAAGTTTGGCTTCTGACTGTATTCTTAAAGTTTTTACAGAAGGATTTTTTTATATCTCATTCACAGCCTGGCTTATAGAACATTTCATCACAAAAATATGCCAAAAAATGAGTTTTCTCTGGTTGTTGACAGTATATTCTAAATTGTGAAATGATCAATAGAGATATCCAAAATCCCCTCTGTAAAAACTTTTGACTTTAATAAGTGAACAAAATTCAAAATAAACTTTGGACCTGGCTTAATCTGTGTTTAGATTTTTTTTTCCTAGAAATGTATGCAAAGAAGTGCATTTTTGGCTAACACCTAATTTGCATATTTAAACATAAAATTTCAGGAAACTTGCAATACAAAAAATGATAGCCTTAATGTGAGGAATAAACCAGTAAAATTTTATGGTGATACCGGTTAGTTACATTTTTTACCCTATTTGCCTGTCTCGCTTTAAGTTTTGTATTTTGTTCTATTTATGTTGTGAAATAGCTGAAGAAACACTTCAGTCCCAACATGAAGCATCACGGTGATCTCTGAACTGTTCAGATATCCAACAAATTTAATAAAAAGTACAAATGACAGCCTGCATTTGGTAGCGTATATGCCATCCATGTATTTGCCTGATGTACTCCTTCATTGATATTTCTCTGCAGTTTCTGCGAAACCCTCTCAGCCTGTTTCCTGAGTTTTGTGGATCATATCTCCTCTTCTCTGCTGTGCCATTGATCTGGGACTGTAAAAAGGGAAACCTGCCAGCTTTACATAATTGGATTTCAAAAGATTGCTTCTGTGTTTGAGGCTTACATCAATCTCTGCACCTATTAGAGGCAATGAAGTAAGTCTTATTGTCATTTCAATTGTCTTTTATTGAAGGTATGCATTAGAGGCGTGCATCTTATATGTCATGTTTGCTGGTATTACATTGTCCTATAGAAAGCACCCACATTTGTATGCCTGAAGCACAAAGCTTTTTAATTTCTGTTAGTGTTTATTTAATGTTTCCAACCCCAGCTAGCTGTATGTGGGTTTTGTTGGAGGTAAATTAAGAAAAGACTGACAGGTAGAACTGCATGCACGTAGGTGATCGCATCCACGCACGCGTAAACAAACACAAAGCCTTGCCTTGGCAGCTCTGAGCCTATTTCCCCTTTGGAATAATCTCAGCACACTTTCCTGCACAGCAGAGTGTCCTGATCATTCCCGGTTTCTGTGCAGCTGATAAGACTCTGCTCAGCTCGTTGCGGTTTGTCACAGGCTGCAAACGCCAGGTTCAGTGGACAAAAGCTTTGCATACTAATTTCAGCGTTACTGCCTTTGCGAGCAGCAGCTGTGTGGTCGTGTCCTGAAGAGTGCTTTAACAAACTATCCCCCTGTTACCCCTCCACTTGCAGCAGCTTCCTATTACCAGATGCTAAATGCTTGTCCTCATGCAGAGATGAAGCGCAGCATTTAATTGGCTGCTATGATTGATATAGACTGTGTGTGTTAGTGCCTGTGAGCGAGGTGGTGACAGAACATTTCTGATCCGCTTCCGTTTGTATCACACCAAAGAGCCAAACAGGAGAGAGGAAAAAAAGAAAAGATCTATACATTACTTTGATTTAATCGGTTTGATTTAATTGGACTATAATTGGATTGGACTTTATCTTTGAAAGTGCCCACAGATGACTTTGTGGTGAAACAGCGTCGTACAAATAAAGCTGAACTGAACTGAAATGGATTAATTCTGCATTCTTAAATCAGCTTAAATCTCAATTTTAGGGCTGAGATCTGAAAATATTTACATTTCTGGAGCCCAACCCAGAGTTTTGAAATAACATAGACGTTTGATGTTAAAGGACTTTTTAATTCTCACTGTTGGGGAAAACTTGGGGAGTGGCACAAACTGCACCTTTTGATGATTTGAAAAATCGATTAATCTGCCACGGAACTCGATTGATTAGAAGATTGTAATAATTTCTTTGAAGATCTTGTGACAGAAATGTAACAGAGCATTAATTGTACAAAAGTTAGTAATGCATACAACATATATATGTGTGTGTGTGTGTGTGTGTGTATATATATATATATATATATATATACTTATATACATCCTCCTGAGACCCGAGCTTTTTTTTGTGCATTTTTATTTCTTTCATGATATTTCAAGAGAGTATGGCCATAATAACTACATAAATACATTTTGTTTTTGTACAATAAGTGGTTTCTGAGAAATAATATGTCCTCATACTGTAAGTCGACAGTGGGTCAATGTTAATGGATAAAATTACAAAGTCATCAGAGTGGAAAAATGAATGAAACTCCTGTTTACTTCCACAAAATGACCAACACTAGGGGCTAGGTTTATCAAGATCCAGAGATGCAGTAATGTGACAGCAGGTGCAAACGTGTTATAAACGCCCCGATATAAATGAGGTTTTGCGTGTTTTGAGGTTTACAGTGTGGCGAATTGCGAGACGACAGCGCAAAAGGAAAAATGACGCCAGATGAAGGTGGAGATGTGAGGAGGATGGAATAAATTGAAATTATTTAAAATAAGTATGATAAATATAAAAAAATAATACAACATGTATCTGTGCAGAGCCTCAGAAGTGTCCAGTTTATGAGGACATGGATCAGGAGTTGCTAAACAATGAAAGTGTCTGCAGCTCCGACATGGTCTCTGTTACCCTGGAGGTGCACAGTTTAGCACGATGCCAACAGCTTCAGAGGCTTCAGATGACTGTGATCCTGTCCAGCTGCTAAAATCCAAGTTAAAATGTGACGTTGACAAAAAGGGAAAATAAAAAGACACAATTAATGCAGCTTTAGTTCTCATTCAGCTGCAGCGGCTGCAAACTTTCCTTTAACCAGAATATTTTATACCGTGTTAAATAAAGGTTTGCTGTGGTGATTTTTATTTAATTCAACAGTGAGAACTAAACACGCTGCCCTCACTGCTCATGAAAAATGATGTTGAATCAGATGTGTTTGTCCAGGACTGTCCTCCTCAGAAGTTGCAGCCTTTTGTGCACAAAGCTGCAAGTTGCACCTGCTTTTCAGACGTACTAAAATAGATGTAAAAAACCAACAAAGCAATGCGTCTCACGGATGGTAAATCACTTTGCTAGTGCTACATTGATAGCTCCTCCCTTTACACACACTTTTGCGTGTAAACGCCCCATATTGCATATTCATTGCAGAAAAAGTACTAAATGGATAAGAGGCACTATTTAGCACGTTTTAAAGACCGAACCCTTTAAGCACGCTGTTAGTAGATCAGTTTGGACATTTTTCTTGTGTGTGCAGTGAGATAGCTCACGTTTTTATACACACAAACCTTTAATAGATCCGGCCCAGAGTGTAAAATGTAACAGAACAATTAGGTTGTGATTGCAGTTCAAAAAAATATTGCATTTCACCCCGCACACTTGTCATTCATGTACAGCCCTTTACATCACACTGCATTAGTTTATTCAGGTTGAGAAGCTCAGGAAAGCTGCAGACATGACAAATGTAATGGAGACATCACAATATTCAGATGAAGAATTACAGAAGTTCTCACATTTAACTGATTTATTTGACTCAGACCACAAATGAACTGATGTATTTCAGCACACACTCTCTTTAGACTCTGATGAAGAGCACTTCATACTTTTATGCTAATGCATGACAAGGAGAGATTCAGATGTTTTATCCTTGCATTTTTTGGGATCTGACGCTCCACTAAGGATTCACAGTTGAAGTAGATTTCTTGCTTTGTTTCTAGAAGCTCAGGAAGGTGTTTTGCAAATATTGTGCAAACTGTGGCATGAAAGATAGTTATTATTATTCTTATGTGTTTTTATGGTCCATCTCCTATTCTTGAGTAACATCATTCTGTTACACCTGACCAAAATGACCTGTGACACCATCATGCAGAAGTCAAGGAATTGTACGAGAGTCCTGATGTAAAACTGTAAATGTTGTTCTGGCAACACAAGAAGCAGCTTCTAGATCAGCAAAGAGCATCATAATTTGAATTGTCCACTTAGTTTGGACATTCAGTAGGAACGCATCACCCCATCTACCATGTCAACGCCGCCCACCAGCATGTACCAGTATAAAGCATGGTCACATGATACTCTCATATTGTTCGTCCCTGTTGGCAAACTTGACGGCATCAAACTTGGTTTGTTGTCAGATCACCTTTCTAAGCCGCGTTTCCATCATCTCTGATGATACCGATGTTCGTCTTCCAAGTGGTTTCCCAAATTTGCCACTAGGCAGCTTTTGGAGGGCCTTGATGATCCAATATAGTTTTACTGGATGCAACTAACATCTATTATTTAGAAACTTAGAATTGATGCACAAAACTAGACGGCCTGTCCTGAATATTCTACTAGGTGAACTTTCTTCTACTCTGCATATGTGGTAATATGTTGTAAAGTTCGCCCCAATGTCCTCATACGAGTACAACATTTAACTTTGTTTTGGAAAGTACTTGCTTTACATGTTTTTGAAATATGCATACCACATGGAATTATAGACATTGTTCTCTTCAAATATTCACATTTTCGCATAAACATCACTGTTATTTCTTAGATTTTTTTACTTTTCTTCTGAAAAGTGCCATGGCAGATTTTCACCAGGCCAAAATTACCTGTGACACCATCATGCAGAAGCCCTCTTGTGGTTTGACAGAGTAGTGCACTGTGAAAAATGCAATCACTAGGTGGAAGCTAAAAGTGTCCACTTTTAAGGACAACAGGTCTAAGTTATGTGGAATGAAGCATGTGAAGCATGTGGAGAGAAGGTAAAATGTAAGGTCCTTGTATGTGCACGCAGGGTCTCAGAAAGATTGCAATATATACTGCATTCAACTTCGTTTTCAGCTACCGGACTATATTTAGACAACAGCAACAACATCGAGAACAGGATTTACTAGAATCAAAACTGTCTAACTAGAGAAATCTGCTACAACAATCCCACGAATGAATCACTATCGGCACCTGATTAATGGACAAAGTAAACCGCGGCATCCGTCTTTTTCAGCAGACATTCTGTCCATCATACATTTAATTTAACTCCAAGTCTGACAGTTAAAGCATCACTTGTAGAAACTGATTCACCTGGTGAAGGTTGGATGGGTCAGGCTGTCCAATCTGCAGTTGCAGATAGACCATCTGTCTCCTACATGTCTGCATTGCACCATCTGGTGCGGTGGGACGATGTGGGAAATGTGAGACAATGTTAGACAATGTTTGTGATTCTTTCAGGCCAAAGCTAATGCACAGATTTAGCAAACAACAAATACAAGTTTCTCTTTTTCTGTTTTTTTCGTGCATATCAGCTACACAGCTCAATACTTATCCTGTGGTTTCCGGTGGTATTGCTCCGTCTTCTGCATCAAGTGACGGACCAACAAGCCCCTACTTTGTGTCAGTAGGTAATTTTACATCTTAGCGGACAAAAATGACCTGTGGAGTTCCCCAGGGCTCTATCCTGAGGCCTCTTCTGTTTAATATCTACATGCTACCACTGGCCAAGGTTATAAAGAACAACAATATTAGTTACCATAGCTACGCAGATGATCCACACCTATATATTACAGTGTCACCAGGAGACCGGGGCCCTGTACTGTATTGATGAGATTAATGACTGGATGTGCCTCAACTTTCTTTCAGCTGAACAAAAACAAAACTGAGGTGATTGTTTTTGGAGCCAAAGAAAAGCGACAGCAGGTTGTCAAAGAACTTCAGTCCATCCACATAAAAACCACCAATCAGGCCAGAAATCTGGGTGTAGTGATGGACTCAGACCTAAACTTTGAAAAACACATCAAAGCGACCACTAAATCAGCCGACTATCACCTGAAGAACATCTCAAGGATAAAAGATCAGGGGCCTTGTGTACAAAGAGTTTCGTGGATTTCCTACTGAAACCCGGCGTACGATCAAATCCTAAAAACGTCATACGCACAAAAGTTTTCAGATGTATGAATCTGTGCGCACGCATGGATCCAGGTACTTTCCTTTGTACATCCCAATCGACGTGGAATTGAGCGCACATGTTGGAGTACCTGACGCCTCCCTGTCCACACCCTCAACATAAATACGCAAATGACATTTAAATTAGATCTGCACCGGAGATTCTCCTCTCTGCACCATCAGAAAGACAAAATATGAGCATGACAGTGAATGAAAATGAAAAAAATTCACGGAGAACGAACTTGAGGCAACTTGTAGTATGCGCAAAGTATAAATGCGCAAAAATGTGAACTTTAACACGCTGTTGTCCGGCATCACACCCCGACAGAAAAGTGAATGGGAGAGTGTGTGACAAAGATGTGGGGTCAGAGTCGCGCACACAAGCCGAAATAAGAATCAAGTTGGATGTGAATCAGAGAACGGCTGCTCCTGACTGCTTTTCTTCTTTCAGGGTGGTGGGAGTTCACGCGGGTGACTCCGGTTTTTCTAAAGGTAAATAAATATATATTTGTGAAACATGTGTTTATACAGTCGCCTCCTCACAGCCCGATGTCACGGGAAATACTGTATTTATTAGCTGACACAATCTATTACCATAAGAGGACGTGTAGCCTTGGGACTTCCTTCTGCATCACCTGCGTCACAGCCTCTGGGGTTTCCTCATCCCCGGGACGCAGATAAAACCGACCTGCTACTGTTAAATCGCCATACCGGCCGAGTCCTCCCCCCTACTGTGTTGGTATAAGAGATTGAACAGATCATCCTATAGATGTCCTCACAAATTAAGTGCATTAATAAATAAATTGGCATAGTATAGGTGAATTTATTCGCCGGAGTGCGTGGAGGCGGAGCTGGGGGTGTTGCGCCCCAAGCCTGACAGAGATAGTGAACTTAAAGCGTCTGACCAGCCAGTTATAATTAAATCAGTAAGACCTCTGAATACACTCTCTCTGCATATCCACGAACGTTTTCTTCCAACTAAAGCAGCTGCTGGATAGGAGCCTGTTTTTGCTCCACGTTGCGCTTTTATATCCACACATAATTGCAGACGCAGGTGTTAATTGTTTATGAGGGCTGTTTGTTCATGTGTCTGACCACATCACTCAGTCTGGGGATGATTTTTTTTCCATTTATTTCTTATAACAGTTTCCCAGCGTCGCCTCCAAGTGTCGCCAAAGTCTCGACAGCTGTAGAAACGTTCGTACGCAGCCATGAAGTTGACGTGAAGCACCGCACATTTCCACGGTCACTCCATTCTTGATACATCTCGACTTTACCGTGGAAATGATCGTACGCCTCGTTTTTGTGCGTACGAACCCTTTGTACATGAGGCCCCTCATGTCTTAGGAAAATCTGTAAAAACTAGTCCATCATTCATCTTCAGTTGGCTTGACTACTGTAACAGCGTCTTTACTGGTCTACCTAAAAAAACAGTTAAACAGCTGCAGCTCATTCTGAACTCTCAGATCAGCTGAAACACTTACTTTTATTTAAATCCAGGTTAAAGACCCACCTGTTCTCAGCTGCATTTACGCAGATTTTATTCAAAAGTTAAAATCCGCACATCTCTCTATTCTCTCTTTTTAATCTTAAATGTTTTTAATTTTGAATCGTTTTTTTATTCTTTTTTCTTTTCTTTTCCTTTTGCTTATAATGTTTCATGTAAAGCACTTTGAATTGTTCTGTACATGAAATGTGCTATACAAATAAACTTGCCTTGCCTTGAAAATGGAACAAATTACGTATGTAATCAATGCAGATAACGGTAATGATTGTGCATAAATACCTGGTTTGATCGTGTATAAATACCTGGTTTGATTGTGTATAAATACTAGGGATGAGCGGGTACACCATTATCTGTATCCGTATCTGTAAAACCATCTAAATTATCTGTATTTGTATCTTTACTTGGAATGGGCGGGGGCTTAAACCGGAAGTGGGTGTGGTTTAAGCAGAAGTGGGTGTGGTTTGACTCAGCACATAATTTTAAGTCTGACATTGATACGAATTGATCAGAAGTTTCTTGATTTGTTGTTTATTTGATAACTTTTTACAGAACAGCCTCAGAGTTGAGATTCAATGGTTTTTTTATCACAATAGCAAAGGAACTATTTACAGTATTTAAAAAAAAAATAAAATTATTAGATGAATATTTTTCAGTACATACAATGCATCCAGTCGGAAATTATGAACTACGAAGTATGCATGCAAGTTTGCAAGTTTTCATACTTAACACAACTTTATTTTTTTTGTCCTTTTTCTGTTTTATTTTATGATCAAATTGTGAATTTTTTCTCAATAATTTATTCAATTTTAATTATTTATTTATTTAAAGCAACCCTTACCGATGTTGCATTCTTACACTATTTTTCTAACAGGGTAAAATGCTATGAATGAGGTAATGGAACTCTGAAATACAAGACAGACCCACCGTTAATCAAAATAAAATATTATTCCAATCTCTAAATATTCAATGAAAACTCCAACCAATCCTTGAAGTGGGGTGCGACCCTAGGATTGTCCAACAGACCTGCCTGTCAGACCTTTGATTCTGCATTGGGAGGTGGAGGGAATGAAGGGGTGTGTCTGAGGGAGTGAGGCGGGACTGTTTATATTCAAATAATCTTGCTGTGCTTTCTGAAATGCAAGATTGGTAAAGGTTGCTTTAATTACCCAACATTCTGTTTTTTTCCCCACACAAAGTTAGACAATGATTAAGGTGTGTGTGTATCACTCAGTGTATAGGGAGAGAGAGAGAGAGAGAGATAGAGAGAGAGAGAGTGTGTGTGGCGCTGTGTAACAGTTAAAATATCTACTGTATTCAAAGCCTATAAAAAGCCTACATACAGCATTTAAAGCTTAGTTTGTAATATTTATAATACACTTATTTTTATAATATAGCCTTCAATAAAAACGTTAATAACTGCTACTTTGTGTGTTCAGCTGTGTGCGTGTGTGTGTGTGTGTGTGTGTGTAACTGGTCTGTTTCTGTTTTAATGATCTGTGTGAACTTGGTGATTCGTGTGAACATCCAGTCATAACAAACGGTGAAATATATCAGCCTGGTTCACTGTATTCTTCTAAAAAAACGCGTTCAGAATGAGTTCAAAAGTTTTTACATCACAGCCAAACTAAAAGCAAGCAGACGGTAAAGGAGAGAGACGAGGGGGGGGGCAGCGACCGACGCAACTTTTCAGCCGTTTTCAGCTCTGACTTTTCAAATACACCGCGTACGTTATGGAAGAAGTTCGCTAAGTAACTTTAAATATCATACAAACAGAAATAAAGATGAGTTGAAGAAAGTCTGAGTACGAAAGAGCAACGTGAGCACGAGCCAAGCGGAGATCAATCACTGTGTGTGTGTGCGTGAGAGTGCAGGACAGCTCGCGCTGCAGAGACGTGTGTGCAGGAGGGCGGGTGCTGTGTGTGACTGGCCAATCACAGAGCGTTCAGTCTGCTATCAAATAAGGATTCTCCTTCAGCACGAGCACAGATATTGACCAGTTTTACTCGTATCATGCTCGTACTCGTCAAAAATGCATTATCCGTACCGGATACTCGTCTGAAACGAGTATCCGGCTCATCCCTAATAAACACCTGGTTTGATCGTGCATAAATACCTGGTTTGATCGTGTATAAATACCTGGTTTGATCGTGCATAAATACCTGGTTTGATCGTGTATAAATACCTGGTTTGATCGTGTATAAATACCTGGTTTGATCGTGCATAAATACCTGGTTTGATCGTGTATAAATACCTGGTTTGATCATGCATAAATACCTGGTTTGATCGTGTATAAATACCTGGTTTGATCGTGTATAAATACCTGGTTTGATCGTGCATAAATACCTGGTTTGATCGTGTATAAATACCTGGTTTGATCATGCATAAATACCTGGTTTGATTGTGTATAAATACCTGGTTTGATCGTGTATAAATACCTGGTTTGATCGTGTATAAATACCTGGTTTGATCGTGCATAAATACCTGGTTTGATCGTGTATAAATACCTGGTTTGATCGTGCATAAATACCTGGTTTGATCGTGTATAAATACCTGGTTTGATCGTGCATAAATACCTGGTTTGATCGTGTATAAATACCTGGTTTGATCGTGTATAAATACCTGGTTTGATCGTGTATAAATACCTGGTTTGATCGTGTATAAATACCTGGTTTGATCGTGCATAAATACCTGGTTTGATCGTGTATAAATACCTGGTTTGATCGTGTATAAATACCTGGTTTGATCGTGTATAAATACCTGGTTTGATCGTGTATAAATACCTGGGGTCTTTTGCACGAGTTGTTTTACCCCGAAATTCAGGAAACTCTGAGTTTTTCGTAACACAAAGGTAGGTAACTCAACCCAGGGAAAGAGGAGTAACTCTAGCCTGTTGCACGAAGAGGGGTAACTTAAACCCTCGGTCAGTTACCATGGTAACAGACTCTCTGAAACTAACCTGGTCGGGAGCAGGTTAGTGTGGAGAAACCTTGAGTTTCTCACTATCTCCACCCACTTTTAGTCACACTCGCCGTTTCCTTTCCTCATTCATTCATTAAGTCAGCGGTGAGTTTTGGCTGCTGCCGTCTCAAATAAAACATGTTAAAAAATAAATCAGAGTCGGTAGGTTACATCCTTATCTTTTGATAGGGATTTTATGGATTAAGATGCTGCATGAAGGGTTAAATATTCAGAGATCATTATCAGACCATGGATAGAAGTTTAATTTCCCGACAGTCTACATACACGAGCTGATCCGTCCGTACATTTATAATATCACCAGCCATACGTGATAGTTAGAGGTCCTGTCTCTCCGTTTACAAGAGATGTTTAAACCAACTCAAATCAGCTGTTATGGGACTGAAAACTCAGAGTTTCCAATCTCCGAGTAGATCAACTCAGAGTTCAGAGTTACTATCGGAGTTTGTTGAACCTGCTTCGTGCAACAGACCCCTGGTTTGATCGTGCATAAATACCTGGTTTGATCGTGCATAAATACCTGGTTTGATCGTGTATAAATACCTAGTTTGATTGTGTATAAATACCTGGGGTCTATTGCACGAAGCAGGTTTAGTGAAAACCCTGAGTTGTTTAACCCTGAAATTAGGGAAACTCTGAGTTTTCCGTAACACAAAGGTAGGTAACTCAACCCAAGGAAAGAGGAGTAACTCTAGCCTGTTGCATGAACAGGGAACTTAAACCCTTGGTCAGTTACCATGGTCACAGACTCTCTGAAACTAACCTGGTCGGCAGCAGGTTAGTGTGGAAAAACCTTGAGTTTCACGCTGTCTCCGCCCACTTTCAGACACTCTCGCTGTTTTATTTCCTCATTCATTCAGTCAGTGGTGAGTTTTGCTGCTCCTGTCTCGGATATAACACGTTAAAAATAAATCAGAGTCTGCAGGTAACACACGTTCTTTCGATAAGGGTTTCATGGATGAAGATGCTGCATTTCTACGGAGAGTTAAACATTTGGAGATCGTTATCAGACCATGGATAGAAGTTCTTTTATTTTCCGACAGTTGTCATTTCTGGTGTTACAGTTTCACATCACAGTCAATTAACTACATACACAAGCTGATCCTCCATACATTTATAATATCACTGGCCGTATGTGACGGTTGGAGGTCCTACCTCTTTGTTTCTGAGAGATGGTTTGTCCTGATTATTTGACCATTAAGCTGTCTCTATTTCTGGGTAAATGAGCAAGGATAACGTCTGTCACGCAGAAAGTTGTGGTTCAATCCCAGATGCAACTTTCTTCATGTTGCCATACGCTTTCCCCTCAAAGCAGATAGGCTGTTGTTTATTGCCCTGCGTTTTTTCGTGAATATTTTTTTTTCTTTAATTGGAGATGTAGGGCATTTGAGAAATGTGACGGATATATCTCATCTTAATGCTGCCGACAAAAGCGCTTCTTCCCCGCGGGATCGCACCCAAGTTAAATAAATAAAATGGCTGCGATAAAAGTACAAAACTGAATTTGAACACCAGCCATCCGGGTGAAAGATATATGCGCAAACCATTCAACCAAATAGGCATCTACAAAATCAGCTGGAATCATACTGACAGCATCTGAGACTGTCGCGTTACCATTAAACAGTTCTACTCTATAACATCGTTGTGATTGTAAAGGACAGCATTTAAACTTAAATGTTCTCCCACACCGTCATTCCTTTTTTTTTGAAAATTGCAGCAGCAGCAGTTCAAACTCACCATATGAGGCTTTAGAAGTTTGTTCCATTTAATGGCGAGCGCAGCCCCGCCTTTGCGTCTACGTTGCCATGGTGACTCATCGAATCAGTGCTCAATTGATGCTGGCTTTTTATCATGGTAGAGCATGTTTAAAACCCCGGGTTTAACTACCCTGAGTTGATTAAACCAACTTAAATCAGCTGTTATGGGACTGAAAACTCAGTTTCGAATCTCCGAGTAGATCAACTCAGAGTTCAGGGTTACACTCAGAGTTTGTTGACCCTGCTTCGTGCAACAGACCCCTGGTTTGATCGTGTATAAATACCTGGTTTGATCGTGCATAAATACCTGGTTTGATCGTGTATAAATACCTGGTTTGATCGTGTATAAATACCTGGGAAGCATGTTTTTTTTTAACTGGTTCCTATAGAAACACTTAAAGCACAGTATCTACATTAAATAAAAGTGTCTAACAAAAGAACAGTTAACAAAGGAGAGACAGTAACGAAGATTATTACAGTATTACTGTACTCAATATTCAAACTTCAAAAATACTCCAAAAAGCCCATCTACTGTAGTAGTCAGTGATAAATTATCTCCCATTTCAATGCTTGTGTGTGTGTCCCGTTTGCATGATTGTGCCCGGTGCAGCAGGATCAGCAAAGTCAGTCGTTTTATTCTGCTTGCAGATGCTTTGCTAGAGAAACATCCAGTGCACATTATGAACTCCCACTGACATTCGACAGAGCTGTGGGAAAACCAGCTTTGAAACGCCGTCATTAGTTCTGATATTTCAGCGTGACTCATAAAACCTTTTTATTAGAAACAATGAAAAATCTTCAGTATGATCTTGAACAGCTGACAAATTCCTCCTGGCAGGGGTTATGGTGTATGCATATTGCGCGTCTAGTGCTTGCTGAATTAGTTTGATTTATTCACCTGTACGAGAAGAGCGCCGTTTGACTTAACATGGCACTAAATCTCACATGTCGTCCTCCAGGTGATCTTTTATGAGCTTCATTAAGAATAAAGACAGAATGGGGTCAACCACTTTACTGAAAACCACCAAAAGAAATGTTTCTAGCTGCAAGAAACCTGCAGGAGAAAAACTCATATTTGGTTATTCAGGAGCTTTACAGATGCTGATGTTTCTCATCGTTTACAGAATCCCAGTTCTGTCCAATAAACGGGAAACCTTCTGTCTGTCATGATTCTGAAGATGGTTCGAATGTGGAAGAAAACAAGCTGTTACCCCTGAAGTATGAGCTCATCCCAGCTAGACAGCAGCAGACTAGCCGTGACTATGAGGAGAAATAATACTATCCGGGGAAACTGGCTTACACGGGCATGTACTAAAACTCATCCCCGCATTAAAGATTTAACTGCTTAATACCATTCACTTTGCTTGTGTTCAAGTTATGCCTGCCGAAGTCAAGTTGTTTCTTTTTTTCCTCCACTGCTGGAGCTCCTGCTGCGTTGCTGGAAACCCTGCATGGGATCAAGCTTTAGCTTGTGTGCTCAGCAGCCTTCAGCCTCTCAGATTATTTGTCTCTGAAATGCAAAATAGCCTTTGAGGTATTCTGAAGTTTGTAGCGCACTCTGAATTGCTATTTTATGTTTTTTTTTCCTAGCTGGTTTTGGTTATTTGTGTAAGGTTTAGACTCTTTTGGGTTGCTGATAAAATCACAGAATGAATATTCACAGGTTTCCATGCAGCACAACGTTATATGGGCAAAATGCTTCAGGTGTATCAGTACCAGCTGCTTTATTCTTGTTTTACTTGCATGTTGCATTTTCAAAAGCTGCTTTGCTTCTTCATGAATAGTCCTCCTCATCCTGTACAGAAAACTTTTAATTGTCTTTGATGAAATATCCATCCTCCCTCCATACTTACCGTTCCTGCAGCACTCTGGGTGGAACTATTATGTCACAGCTAAGTTTTAAAAGACTGTGTAGACCATTCTTCTATACTTACAATAACATGCTGTCAGACCATTATTTAACTTAATTACAGCTAAATCATTTCTGTTTTCTGTCGATGCTGCAGAAAGAAGCAAGTCAATACACACAACAAAGATTTTAGATTTGATGTGTGCACATCCAAAGATGAGATTTATGTAAAACCTCAGCTGTCTTCAGTGAAGATTAAAAATCATGTCCATTACTGAGGCCGTCACACATTTATGTGCCATACTTAATGTTTGATTAACAAAATGAAGCTCCTTATTTGACTGTTAAGCTTGTAAATCTTTCGTTTGATGATGGAAAAACTGGGACACTTTAATTTATTTAACCTTTATTTTACCAGGAAAAGTCCTATTGAGATCAAAAACCTCTTTTCCAAGGGAGTCCTGGATGTATAAGATACTGTATATAATGTAATAAAAAATTACAAGTGCTGCCTGTAATTGTTATGCACATTATATTTGTTGATACTACCAAAGTCCTATAATTACATTACAACCACTGATAAAGAAACTGGTACCTTACCAACTCTTTGGCAGAACAATACATCAGAGTTCATTAGCTATTCATGTTTCATGTAATAATGAGTAAGATTCCATGCTAATATTTATGTTCAACCCAACATTTACCTTTTATCAATACAAAAATCTCCAACGGCAGGATTGAGTTGCAAATGCTTTGTTATAATCCTACATTTATTGTTTCACGCAGCTACCGCAGTAGCAGGTTGAACCACTTTTGCCTTCAGAACTGCTTTGATCATTGCTGCCATAGATTCAACATGAGGTTGGAAGCAGAGATTTTTGCTCCGCAGTGACATCACGGCATCACACAGAGATGATGTCATCTTTGTGATGTGGTGCATCATCCTGCTGGAAGTAATCAGAGGATGCTCCACTGTGGTCATAAAGGGATGGACATGGTCAGCAACATGCGCAGATAGGCTGTGGTGATTAAACTGCCACGTTCTTTTTTTAAAGGCACAACGCATTTATAGGCATGTATACATTAAATTTGTACAGTAAAATTTGCGCAGCATCCCCAACTTCCATGAACAGGGTTGCTACCGGATGCTGCGCATGCGTGCTGCCTTTGCTACTATCTTCGTCTGTGATTGGCCTGTACTTCTGCAGCATTTGGTTCCCCTATTGAATGCTTATTAGTCAGTCCCTTGATGTGAAATCGGCTTCTCGTTTGTACTCGATCAGAATGTGCAGGTCATGAAACATAATTGGAAAAAATCTTGAGTTAATGACAGTAGTTCACTTTCACCAAGTGGTGCTAGTTAGAACCACCAGATTACAGCAACTATGCTAAGCCAAGCTAAAGTCAGTGCTGCCTGATTCAGAGAATGACTGGGTCGGTTAGAAAACGCTTATGTCCACTTGTCCAACTCAGGGGACTGCGGGGGGGGAGGCTCAGTTTCACCCATAGGTGGCATATGCCTTTAAGCTGGTATGAGTTATGTAACAGTATGACGATGCTGCTAAAATCCAGCAAACCGCTGCTGCATCAGAGGCTGTTTATAAGCTTCTAACCACTTATTGTAGCCTTTGTTTCTTTTATTTCTTACAAGGTAGTATCTCGCTTATACCATGGCCACTTACAAAAGAAATAAATATTAAATCAATGTTTGTTTTTTTACTGTTAAAATTGTAAGTTTTTCATAAGTGAGTGGGCTATTTCCCGTCTCTCATTGTGATGCTGCAGCTGTTAATCAGACCTGATCAGAGGAGGAAGTCAGATGATTGTTTAACGTTATATTACGTGATAAAGTTTTATTTCAGAGGCACTGACGGAGTCCAATGAGCCTGCAGGCTGCTTTCACAGCGATGCGTCGTCACAGACGTGATCTGGCGTCTCCACCCACACACGAGCTCCGGAGGCTGTGGGTCCAACAATCATCACCCGGAACAAACAAACATGCCCACATCACACCTGAGCTGCAGAGATGCTTCTTATTTTGTAAACACATAACCAAACCCAAAAAAAGAAAAGAAATGCCTTTCACTTATTTCACTTATCCCCATTAGGCCAGTTAGGTACACGGATTGGTACTCGGTATCGTCAAATACCCAAATGCAAGTACTTGTACTTGTATTTGGTCGGTAAAAAAGTGGCATCGGGACATCCCTCGTTTTTGTATCATCAATCTCCTGTTTCCTGCCACCATGTATCATATTTCTGCTTGTGGGTTGTGAGACAGATAAGTTTCAAAGAAAGAGAAGGAAAAAATTAGATCATTTTTGAGTCCAACTAATCGCCGTGGTGATATCAGAGGCAGAAGTGCTGATGTAAACAGTTTCTGTGTCATAAAGGGATCAGAGGTTCAGCCAGAGAGAGGCTGAGGCACGTTTGAGGAGCTTTTATCTCTCACATTCAGATTTGATAAAATCTAAAAACAGGCATTTCTTGTTATTGAAAACATTTGTAAGAGACACACTGTTTCGACTAAGACTGGAGGGATCGAAGTTGAGGAAAACAGGACATTTGACAGCACAGAGGGCAGCAGCACATGGAACATCAGCATTCTATCCTGGTTTATTAGCCCCTTTAATGTACGGCCTACATTGTGAATGTGCTGGTGAACAAACCTCAAACATCTGTGATGTGATCTGCAGAGTACAGTATATTTAGTATATATTATAAGGAATATGCCTGTTGCTATGAAACTGGCTAACTGAAGTGCACATTTTATCTGCTTCTCTGACACTGAGGGGGGACTTGGTTGGCAGATGTACAGCTGGCTCCGTCGGTGTTGCTTTGAACCCACTTAAAGCCTTGGAGAAGCAAGTGGCCTGTGTGACCTGACATCCCCCTTAGTGTCGACCTGGTTGTAAAAACAGACAGCAGTGAAGAAGTCCTGGAACTAATGTGTTTCACTCTGCCAGCTTGAAGCGTTTGAGACCTTCCTCCTCTCACTTCCATTTCCATTTCTAACAGTTTGTAGAGCAGCGGGAACCTGAAATGCATCATAGTTTCCCACTCAAACTTTACTTTGGTGGGCCTTCTTGATATAATAGCTGCCAGTGAAATGTATTTGCCAGTTTGTTTTACATTCACAGGACAGACACTATCAGCAAACAGGTTTTTTAAACTGTTTTAAGCCTTAAAGGAATAGTACACCCACAGAATGATGGTCCTTCATCCTGAGATCTGAGACGTTTTCACCCAACTTTCATATAATGGAGTTCACCGGCGACTGAACCAAAAACGTCCACAAAAGTCATTTGTCCCGCGGCCGCTCTTTGTCCATTTTAGTATTTACGGTCAGTAACGACAAACACGACACGGTGAAGATAGCAATGATGGGAATGCCTAACTGGCTTCGTTTTTAGCTCTTCAGAAACCAACGGGTCACGTGAGCAGAAGGTTCATCCCCTTTTTCCGCAGTCTCTGGTTTTGAACCAGTTCAACACAGGGCCAGAGAGGCCCCCCCAGTTCTCCTGTCATTACAGGAGGATAATGTGGTCATGCAGCACAGAGATCCAGTTAAACCAACTTGCTTGATGAAAACTCCTCTTGCTTTTCCATCTTTCAGTTTACATTTATAATCTGGTTTATTTTTGCTGAAAAGTGGAACGTGAAAACTCTACTGGCTGGTAGCCTGAAGGATCAACGGGCCACACTGGCTAGTAATGAAAAAAACAGAGCCTTGATCTGAATAACCAGTATTACCTTATTTCTCAGGTGCTCAACCTTTTTCATGATGGGCCCAATTTTTCAGTCCGAACTGGTCCAGGGTCCATTCATATTTAACACTGTATCAGTGTAATGATCATATTAGGTTTATTTATTTAATAACTAAAGCAAATCCAGCTGCCTTTAACAGACTGAACCTGTAAAATGTGGCTTGATAAACATGAATAACATCATATAAAAATATATAATGAGATGGTCACAAACACATTTATATCACATGTATAATTCATGAAATAAAATCAGACTCCTACAAGAACAAATCAGAATTAGGCTATAAACACAAAATCTACAACATTTTACTACAAAAAGAGGAACAACAGAAAAAACTGATGGAAACTGATTTAAAAAAGAGATTAAATGGTGCAGTAATAAATTACATTGAAAATAAAAAGGCCCAATTTAAATAATCTGTAAAACCCTGTATTTTATTTGTTTAGACAGGCCATTTAAGCACAAAATTTCATTGAACAATTTATTTATTTAAACTTTTATTAGAATTTTTTAAAGAACTTCCAAACAAGAAACATTTTCTCCATCAACAGCTGATTTTCTCTCTTTTTTTTTAACTTAAAAATCTTCTTTCCAACGAGTGTTAGATGTTTGTTTCTAGATGAAGCTGCAGATGCTTCAGGGCTTCCGTTAGCATTAGCATTAATGTTAGCGTTAGCTGGTGCTTCATCCAGATTTCTCAGCTGTGCTTTGTTATCTCCACTCACTAATCCGTATTTAAAAAACTGGAGTAGATTTTTTGCCTCTTTAGGGGCGGTTTGGGACCATTTTAATCATTTTAACCATTTTTTAGTTTTAATTCTTCTTTACAATGTTAGCTACAGGCTAGCGGCTAGCTGAGTGTCTTCTTCTGCTTGTTTGTTGAACTCTGACAAATTAGCGCCACCAGGTGGGGGAGGCTACATTGCAACTCATCTAGTCATAACAGTGTAAATATACGGTCCTCACGGCCCACATGTGGACAAGGAAGGTTTTTTCGTGGCCCTCTAGGTGGTGTTCGAGGCCCGGGTTTGGGCCGCAGACCCATGATTAAGAATCACTGCCTTATTTCTCATTAATCTAAGGCATGTTTGGTAACTATTAGCATCTTTGCTTGGGGAAAATTATACAATACTTTTAGAAAAACACAAATAAAAACAATTTAAAAAAAGGTTAGAAGAGTTACTTAAACAGGAAGACTGAATGAAGACTGATTATAAATGCCTCAGCTCAGGGCCATTGGCAATCAAAACTGCTCGTGGTTGGTAATGATCACCACTGACAATTCTGCCATTAGTTAAAGTGATAAAGGGATGTTAAAGGTATCTCCACAGGAAATCCCTTTCTTTGAGTTTTAAAAGCACCAGCAGGGATGTGAAAATGAGCCTTCAGACTGCTGGAACACAGTTCCTGTGCATGTTCCACATAAAATGCCACTGCAATTAAGAGCTGAGCTTGTTTAATGGGCCAGCAACATGAAGAATGTCTGGAGGCCACTGGAGTGAAAGGCTTGGCAGTCTGAGCTGTGAAGGCTCTGAGCTTCAAATCTTACAGTAAACCCTGTGTTAAATGAGGTCTAGCAGATCAAAGTCGCAGGACTTCTCTCTAAAACCAGCCTCCCCCTCGACGTTCTGCAATTGATCGTTTTGTTTTCCAGTGGAAAACTGCCTCCCCATGCCAGCACAGCTATATTCTGTTAGCACCTAACAAACAAGTCATGCTGCAACGGATCCGAGTCTGAATGTCAGACTTCAAAATACAGGCCGACTTTAATAATCCCTTATGGGAAATTGTTTTATAGCTTTTACTTACAACACAAAAAAACATACAAAATAGCACACAAGTATAAGAAATACCACCAGAAAACAAACAGCACTGACATACAGTCTTTCAGAACTGACCTCTGTCACAATGAGAGGACCTGAATGCTGAACACAGCAGTTGTAGTTGTGACGGTTTATTAAAGAAAATCCAAAGGAAAATAGAACGACAGGGAAACAACAACAATGCTCTGAGGAAAGGATGACCAGTGATCTGGTGAACAGAAAACCAGGAGCAGACGGGAATCAAACTTTTCATCAGTGAATTTAGTGGAATCATGTTGGATGATAAATGTGTGTGAGAGGATTTTCTATTGTTGTTTTTCTCAGGACTTGTGCAATACGTTTCCCATTACAATCAATAAATATTACTTGACTTGACTTGAATGACATGAGAAGCAGGTGGTGCTGATTACCAATGGAAACCAGGTGAGTCTGGGACCAGGAAGTAGCATGAACAGAACACAGAAGAAGAAAACTCTAAAATAAAACAGGAAATAAGACGGTAAGATGGGACTAAGACACAAGACAAGACCAAACAATATCACACGGACAAACATTGACAGTTGTTCGTGCAACCAGGGGGCAAAAAGCTTGATTGTACTGCATTGTACGGCCAAACACTCACTCATATCATTCACAAAACGGTAAAGTAACCTGACGAAACAATCAGAGATCATTGCGTTTTACATTTACTGTATACTGTATTTTGATGAAAATACTGAATTTTCATCTATTTTGTGTTTCTATTCAGAATCAGAATCAGAATGCTTTTATTGTCATGTAACCAGCGTCCCAACACAACGAAATTGCCATTACCATCATACTAAATTTTCTAGGGAGTCACCACCTGGAAACGGCACCTTTCCTTGTTAAAGCATGGATATTATTCGTGTTGGACCTCATTTGAAATTTGCCTGAAAAACTTGAATTTGAAAGTGACTGAAACTTTCGTTTAGACTCTTTATTCAAACCAAAATAGGCCCCAACAGTCCACAGAAGATTTAGTTTCTGCTCCGGTGTCGTCTTCAGCACCTCTGGTCTGGTCTGGACTCTGGTCCAAACAGGAGCAGACTTGCTCTAGTTTGGGATGATAACAGGCGAAGATGACATTAACCTTCACATGCTTCACATTAAAACTTCAGTGTGACCGATGTCCATGGCGCGGTGCCCTGACCTCCGGAAGGCGGACTGGTTCAGAACGATTGCATAATTCACTCATGTGATGAAGATATGATGATGTATCAATATACGCTGCCTACTTGAAGCCCTACGCCCGCTCAAAAACGTGAAGAAGAGGAGAAACATGTCTTTTTAAAGCATGATAAGCAGCTCTTGTTGCAGTCTTTAGCTCAGCAGCTTACACAAGCTCGCCATCCGGCAGCTGTCAGAAAACTGAAGATACAAAAGGCTTATCAGCGTGTTTGGGCGGATGTCAAACAACACAAATGACTGTTGGCGCCCCCCACTGGACTGGGGTGAAGCAGGTGCTGTCACTTACAAAATGTGGCCACATGACGTGGAGGCACAGTAGCGCCTTTCCAACTTTGCAAGTGTGACCAGAGGCTGTTTGTACGAGACTTTTGACACCCGGTGAGTTGAAACGAGATGAAAACAATCATGCCAAGTGTGACCCTACCGTAAGTCTCGCTATTTGTGCAATGTTATGTTTTATTGTGTAGAAGATCCTGGTAGACAGTAGACAGACTAGCTAACTGCTAACAAGGCTAACGGTATTAACTTAAACACCATCCGATCTCCATATTTTGTTTTAAATCTCCGGGATGCACTGTTCTGTGACATGGATGATTGTAAACGACTCCACAATCAGTTTTTGTTCTTATTTTCTGTGTCTGAACAGAAGACGGCTGTCACACACAGCTACAGTTTATTACAGTGTTGTGATGCAGATGTGGACCATGAACTCAGCAGGGTCATGAACGAGGGGCAAACTCGGCTGGAGAACAGTGAGGCTACTTCTGCGTTGCACAAAAGTGTGATCCTTTCTTAATGCACCAGGGGCTTCAAAACAAAGCAAATCCCCCATAGCCTCTCACGTTAAAAAGACCATTTTTAACGTGACCATTATCACCATTTTTAACTGTTTACATGCTTTAATATTTTTATTTTTGTAACTGAGCAAATACCAGGACTCAAACATTATATTTTCCCCATATTATCACGACCTGATCTGCATTAAATATCCAGTTTTGCATGTAAAACACAAATCTTCTCCTCGTCCAGTGATGCTTTTCCTGTATTTTCTTGTCCCCTGGTAGCGCACGCGTCTTATCTCCGACGTTGCTGGGAAACCCATTTATTGTCACCATCGCAACAGCAGCACCGTTGTTGAAAGTGGTCATAATATTTAAAAGACTGAAAATTAAATGATTAAATTAGTGACATACACTCTCATGCACTTAGTCTAAAAGAGTAGCATGCAAATGAAAGTAGTCTTTAAGCAGTCCTTTAACTTTATTCATCAGACTTAATTTGGTAGCTGTAATTAATTTTGATTGGCTGAGGAGAAATCTCCACAACACATAATTATAATGTCATCAATGCTCTTGTTTATTCACATTAATTGTACGCTGTGCCAGTCCTGTTCTGAGGCTTCACAATTTAGAGGAAAAGATTAGGAAGCAAAGGACTAGAAAAGATAAACTGTTTGGTTTTAAAACTCTTTAGAAGACTTGAATATAAAATAGTTGGTGGATTTTTGCGCAGCTCTGAGAGTACCTTCACTATCAGAGGGGTTTACTGTCTTTACTGACCAATGCACTGTTGGGGTGAATACAGAATGCTTATTCTGCAGAGTTCATGGGGGAATTTTTGGTGTCTTAGACACAGAAACATCCGTTTTAGCTGTGACCTCCTCATACTCATGTACAACAGCAGCAGCAGCCTCCGTGCTGCTGTTACTTAGCCATGGTCTCATGTAAAATGGATGGTGAAATGTGTTACATGACCTCACCAGCCTTGGCTCTTTTCATTGCTGCATTGCAATCACATTGCAACACAGATTTGTTCGTTGTATGAGGCACAGAATTCCTTATTGGTTGTTTCTAACACTTTTCTTCTGTAACCCATGCAGCTTTTAAGGGTTTGCCTTCTTTTATCTACTTGTGTTGGGCTTTGGAGGCATTGCTCGTGTCGGTCTGTAAAGCCCATCGGGACATTGTCTATGATATTGACAGAAATACGCTTGACTTTACTTGACTTATTGGATTTCAGAAATAGCATTTTTCAGTAAGCTCTGCACCATGAAGCTGTCAGTCAAGCTGCTGGTCAGTGTGTTTCTGTGCCCCGGAGTTGTGTACATTCAGTTTAATTCCCCAGTGAATGAAGTCAGCTGACTCACCACAAGGGTGAAAGCTCTGCTGGGAAGCTGCAGGGCTCAACATTTGCCACAATAAATTCTCTCCAAACTTGTTGGTCAGGTTACACTTCATTATTTTGGTGAAAATACGACTGTAACTGGATGAAAAAGCACAAAAGCACAATTTTACTCATGTGAAACAGATGTGTTTGTCTACATGTCACAATCTATGGCTACAAGTAGTAAGATGGCAACATATCACTTGTCAGTTGCTATAATGAGGGCATTATCCACCTGGCTGGAGAAAAACGAGCCATAAGCATGAGAATGTGTCACTCCTAAATGTGTTCAATTTCTGATCCCAGTCGTGCATTTTGCTTTTGCTACATGTAAACTAAACCATGCATGTTTATTCCTTAAGCATATGCACGTGGGATAGCAGCGTAAAAAGTATATTTACATACACACACATATATATATATATATATATATATATACTGTATATGTACACACACTGGCAACTTTATTAGGTACACCTGTCCAACTGCTCGTTAATGCAAATTTCTAATCAGCCAATTACATGGCAGCAACTCAATGCATTTAGGCATGCAGACATGGTGCAGACGATCTTCTGCAGTTCAAACCAGCATCAGAATGAGGAAGAAAGGTGATTTACGTGACTTTGAACTAGGGCTAGACGATAATTCAATATCAATATATATCGATCGATAGAGATTTTTTCAATATAAAAAAAAAAGGGTCAATAAGAGTTCAACATAGAAACACAGTTTTCCGCTGTAGCCTATCAGGTAGCATGATACTACAGTCACTCCTTCCACCAAACCAATCACAAACACAGACCAGGCAAAGGCTGAATTGGAATTCAGTGTTATGTTCCTTTCATACTTGCACTGGAAAGCGGTAATATTGTGAACTCTGTCCTTTATAATGTTGCATTCAGACATGCGTACTGCCCTTTTACCTCGGAGATGTAGCGGACATGTACCGGCTGGTCTACATGTCACAAGAGCGGAAATGTTGCGGCACGTCGTTTTGGCTGAAAGCACAAGAAAATGTTCTGGACAGAGTTGAAGAAAGAGCGGGGCTGTGCTGACTTTTCTGCAATGTTTCGTAATGTCTGAAAGCGCCGGAACACGATAAGTCCGCAACGAAGCGGCATGTTTGAAAAGACGAGTCTGGTTAAAGAGCGGATGGACTTTACCGCTCATGTTCCACAATGCAAGTCTGAAAACGGCTTTAGTTTGATCTTTATTATAAGTAGGTCATTCAGCAAAACAACAGGGCTGCACTTAACATAGCTTTTAATTTGATAATGGCTTTTTTTTTTTTTTTTTTTTTTGATAAATATCGATATCGATCGATGCAGTTTTTTTTTTATCGATAATCTTTTTTTTTTATATCGTCCAGCCCTACTTTGAACGTGGCATGGTCGTTGGTCTGAGTATTTCAGAAACTGCTGATCTACTGGGATTTTCCTGCACAACCATCTCTAGGGTTTACGGAGAATGGTCCCAAAAAGAGAAAATATCCAGTAAGCAGCAGTTCTGTGGGCACAAATGCCTTGTTGATGCCAGAGGTCAGAGGAGAATGGCCAGACTGGTTCCAGCTGATAGCAAGGTAACAGTAGTTCAAATAAGCACTTGTTCCAACTGAAGTATGCAGAAGAGCATCTCTGAATGCACAACACATCCAACCTGGAAGCAGATGGGCTACAGCAGCAGAAGACCACACTGGGTGCCACTCCTGTCAGCTAAGAACAGGAAACTGAGGCTACAATTCACACAGACTCACCAACATTGGACAATAGAAGATGGAGAAATGTTGCCTTGTCTGATGAGTCTCCATTTCTGCTACCCAATTCAGATGTAGGCTCAGAATTTTGTGTTAACAACATGAAAGCATGGATCCATCCTGCCTTGTATCAACGGTTTAGCTTGGTGGTGGTGGTGTAATGGTGTGGGAGAGATTTTCTTGGCACTCTTTGGGCCCCTTAGTACCAATGTGGCGGTTTAACCACCACAGCCTACCTGAGTATTGTTGCTGACCATGTCCATCCCTTTATGACCACAGTGTAGCATCCTCTGATGCTGCTTCCAGCAGGATTACGCACCATGTCATAAAGATGACATCATCCAGCAGGATAACGTACCATGTCATAAAGCAGGAATCATCTCAGACTGGTTTCTGGAACATGACGATGAGTTCATTGTACTCCAAAGGCCTCCACAGTCACTAATCCAACAGAGCAGCTTTGGGATGTGGTGAAACAGGAGGTTCTCATCATGAATGTGGTGGAACGGGAGGTTCTCATCATGGAAGTGCAGCCGACAAATCTGCAGCAACTGTGTGATGATGTCATGTCAATATGGAGCAAAATCTCTGAGGAATGTTTCCAGAACCTTGTTGAATCTGTGCCACCAAGGATTAAAGCAGTTCTGAAGGTGAAAGGGATCCAACCCGGTACTAGCAAGGTCTACCTAATAAAGTGGCCAGTGAGTGTGTACATATATATCACCGTCCAAACACATGACGTTATGTTAATTGTTCACTCTAAACTGTCCCTAGAAGTTAATGCAAGTGTGAATGTTTGTCTGTCTCTCTGTGTTGGTCCTGTGACAGACTGGGGACCTGTCCATGTGTACCTGCCCCTCACCTGATAATAACTGGGATAGACTCCAGCAACCCCCACGACCAATATCTATCTATCTATCTATCTATCTATCTATCTATCTATCTATCTATCTATCTATCTATCTATCTATCTATCTATCTATCTATCTATCTATCTATCTATCTATCTAGCTATCTATCTAGCTATCTATCTAGCTATCTATCTATAGAGATAGTTATATATAGATATTTATACATTTGCTCTTGGAATTATTCATACCCTCCCATTAATTATCTGAAATAAGCTGAAGTTGAAAAACATAATAAAGAATAAAAATTTTATGAAAATCATTACACTAATTTTGAATTGTGGTAACAAACAAACAAAAAAACAAGTAAACAAGCATGATGGGGCTCCTGAACTAAGATGTTAAGCCACACTTTGAGACAATCACTGCAATCAGTTGTGTTCTGTAACATCCAATCAGAGGTCTGCACCTGTTGACAGGTATGTTTGTCCACTGTTCATGAGCAAGGTGCTCTAATGTGTCTGGGACAGTTTTGTTTGTTTGTTATTTAACATTATTCTTTTCTACTACAATTCAAAATAAATATTTATTTTGCTAAATTACAATTTAATATAAAAACGCGGTATCCATCTATTTTACTAACGAAATCTCACCATATTTCATCGTTCTGTTACAAAATCTTCCGAGAATTCACGAAATATCGTGAGATTTTGTAATGGAATGTTGAAATATCGCGAGATTTTGTAAGTAAAATAGATCGATTCCGCATTTTTGAATATCGATTTGATATTGGCATATGAAAATACTGAGATATTTCAGTGTATCGCTATTTTTCCCCACCCCTATTTTTTCAAAATCATCAGTCATTTTCTGTACCACTTTTCCAGTTCAGGGTCGTGGGAGTTGCTGGAGCCTATCCCAGCTTTTATCAGGCGAGAGGCAGGTTGTACCTGCCTCTGCCTGTCGAAGGGCCGACACAGAGAGACAGACACACTAACATGCAGTCTTTGGACGGTGGGAGGAAGCCAGAGTACCCGGAGAGAACCCACGCATACACAGGGAGAACATGCAAACTCCACACAGGAAGGCCACAGTTGGAATTGTTCGAACCCCTCTCCAGCCGGGAATCGAACCAGTGACCTTACTGTGAGACGCCGGTGCTAACCACCACACCACCGTGCAGCCCTATTTTTTCAAACTGTCGGAAACAAATGACAAAACTGCTGTTTGCAATGGCTGCTTATTTTTTTCAGTTTTAATATCAGTATTGATATCAGTTTTCGGCCACATGAGTTTTAAAATATCAGCATATCGGATATCGGCTAAAATTCTAATTTTGTGCATCCCTGGTTTGCACTGTATACACCTCTTTTAATACTGCATAAATTTCACTCTGAATACTTTGCTCGGCTTTGTGTGTCTTTCTTTTGCTCCCACCACATGCATTTTTTGTTTTTGTGAAAAGAAAATGTTCTCCCTTTCTTTCTCCCAGCTTGAACCGTATATGTCCTTTGTTTAAATGACAGCTAGTTGGCTTGTTAGTGCTTGATAAAGCTTCCAGGTGGCTGGGTAACCAAATTTAGAGCAGTCACCAGGAGAGCAAGGACATACACATGCAACCCTCAGCACAGCGTCACTCTCAGCATACTCACACATCCATGCTGCAGGAGTTGGTGTGAAACCTGCAACCACCACGTCTAATTTTCCCACAACTGACACATGTCATTGTTGATATTCAATAATGAGCACAGCTGTCTGAGTATACAGCTCTCGTTCCAGATGTAGAGAATAATCTTATTACCCTCGGAGTGTCAGGGCATCCTTCCCCAAGCGCTGTAGTCTAAATGTAGTCTAAGACCTGGCAGTAATGGGTGTCTTGCCTCTTGGGTTTGTACGGTCAGGCTAAGTTCCAGTGGGAGCCAAATTAGTTCAAACCACTGGGGAGCGTGATAGGGCAGTTTGGTCTGCAAGTTTCTGATGGTACAACCATCCTCAAATGATGATTTGACCTCTAAAGATTTGTTGTCTGTGATTTAAAAGAACGTGATTGTACCGTCTCAGATGGACGGATGGATTCATGTTAGAATGCAGGAATACCTCAGCAGGCTGGATGTTAATGCATCTAAACTGTTGGCCATCCATCCATCCGTCCATCCCTCCATCCATCCATCATCAATCCGTCCGTCCGTCCATCCATCCATCCGTCCATCCATCTATCCATCTGTCCATCCATCCATCCATCCATCCATCCGTCTATCCATCTGTCCATCCGTCCGTCCGTCCAACCATCCATCCATCCATCCATCCATCCATCCATCCATCCATCCATCCCTCCATCATCCGTCCATCCGTCCATCCGTCCGTCCATCCATTCATCCGTCCATCTGTCCATCCATTCAACCATCCATCCATCCATCCGTCCATCTTTCCATCCATTCATCCATTTATCCTTCCATCCATCCATCCATCCATCCAACCATCCGTCCATCCATTCAACCATCCATCCATCCATCCGTCCATCTTTCCATCCATTCATCCATTTATCCTTCCATCCATCCATCCATCCATCCATCCGTCCATCTTTCCATCCATTCATCCATTTATCCTTCCATCCATCCATCCATCCATCCATCCATCCATCCATCCATCCATCCATCCATCCATCCATCCATCCATCCATCCATCCATCCATCCAACCATCCGTCCATCCATTCAACCATCCATCCATCCATCCGTCCATCTTTCCATCCATTCATCCATTTATCCTTCCATCCATCCATCCATCCATCCATCCATCCATCCATCCATCCATCCAACCATCCGTCCATCCATTCAACCATCCATCCATCCATCGAAGGAAGCTATAAGAGCAGTTATTCAGATAATCTAATTAACAGACATTTTTACTGCGGCGGCTTTGATGACATCACTGTCATGTGACACCATAGCAAGTAAATAAGGACAGATCATCACAAATAAGCAACTGAAAGCCGCTTTAAGCTCACAGGGGGGTCCGACTAATGTTTGGTAACAAAACATTGGTGGAATGAAGGAGTTTGTGGCAGATAATGATTATTTAGAGGCTGTGCGAGGTCGCCCGCATCACTTCCATTTTATTAGGCATACGCTGATCTGGAGTGGATCTAAATATCTCCTGAAGCAATTCAAGCTCTGGGAGAGCAGCAAATGTTGTCAACCGCAGCATGCTAGCAGAGTTTTCCTTGAAAACTTGGCAGACACTGACTTTTAATAAATATGGATGATGTGTTTGCTCATGTCACACACTTTACAATCGGCTCTGCAGCCAGAATCAGTGACTGCTCCAATCAGGAGGGTCATGAGATTATACAAGAGATTTAAAACTTTGCTGTAATCTGCCACACTGCACATGTTCATTTCCCTTTTCAGATTTGATGGTCAAATTAAATTCAGCCTTTTCAACACATTAGCAAAGTTGTTTTCCACATGTATTCAGAACTTTAATGTTTGGTACAGAAAAGAGGATAATCATATCATGTAGGCATGTAACAGTACTTATATCCATTTCTAAGCCGTAATAATATTCACAGCACATCTCTGTTGGGTTTCAGAGCATGATAGACTGATGTCACGCTACACCGAGGGCGCGGTTTGTGCGTATTGAATGAAAGAAGGGCTAAGCTGGAGGATTGTGATCAATTGATGTTGACCGTATTTCAGCCCAAATCCATTGGCCTTTGTTGTGTTAAGAAGCTTTGAAGACCTCTTCATCCTTACAAATTAAATTCAGGATTGAGAGTTTTGCACAGGTTGTGGGGTCTAATCCTTCTCTCTTGACAACTTAATAGAGGTGCAACCATTTTAGCCCAGCGCTGGTGCCAAAAACATAAATTGCACAAGAAGCCATTGTTAAAGACCTTGACAGCAACAGACCTGTATGCACTCCGTATGCTAGTTTAAGAAAAAAAAAGCATATATCTCTCTTGCAGACTCTTGCTGAGACTGATGGTTCAAATCTCCGGAGAACTAAGTGCAGGCTGCTCTGTTCATCAAGCTTCTTCGAAGGGAACTGCAGGAAAAAGTTTCAACTGTGGAAGCTGCAAAATGCCATGAATCTTTTATGTGACGTCTCCGTTGTGGGCTTTCTTCTTCCGTAGCTGCTTGGAGTTTGAAGCCTCTTACAAACTCCTTGTAGACTCATTTCCACATTGTGGGTGGTGGTGGATGATCAGGTAGCCACCAAGTTAAAACCATTTATGACAATACTCACTCAAGTCCGTGTCAAGAAAAGCAGTTGCTTCACACGGCCCACCTCCGCTTAAATTATTCATTTGTTGTATGACCTAGTGAAGGAAGGATGATAAAATCCCTCAGCATTGTCTGATATACTACTGCTGTCTCCCACATTATTCAGGTGACTGACAGCTGCAATTGCCGAGCCAGCTCGACGGCTGGGCAGTGTTGACAGAAGCCTGAGTAGCTGTTATGATACTATACGGTGTGATGATGCTGCTGTTACAGCATCAGCTTTTTATGATTGAACCTTTTTTTTCTGCAGCAAAATTATTTATTTTTTTATGCCATTCAGAAGGTTGCCAGTGCATTTCACCTGAAAATATCATTTTTCACAATTCATACATCTTGACTGTGAATGTGGTTTTTAATCTAAATTAGTTTAGATGACTTTAAACTGACTTTTCTTGCTTTAATTTACACATATAGCTGGGGAAAAAAAGTGTTGAACACATCAAAAATTTTCTCAGAATATATATTTCTAGTAGAGCTGTTGAGTTTAAATTTCCACCAGATGTTGGCTACAACCCAAGAATAAAAAGATATTCAAAGAAATCATATAATTTATGTCCATAAATGAAGATATGTGTAATATAGTGAAATGAAACAGGGAATAAGTATTGAATACATGAAGAAATGGAGACAAAAAGATCTGAAAGCCAAGAAAGCAGCTGGAGTCTGTCAGTATTTAGAAAGTAATCCTGTCCCCTATCAGAGCAAAGTCATATCAGCTGGTTTAGTCCTGATTGATGCCTTTAAAAAGGTTTCTCATCACCAAGGTGTCAGACAAGAAGCATTGCATGATGGGTAAAAGCAAAGAGCAACCTTATTATTGCAAACACACTGAAGGCATTGGTTCCAGGTGCATTTGTAAACTTCTGAAAGTTCCAGTGAGCACCATTGGGACCATCATCCGGAAGTGGAAAGAACACGGCATGGTCATAAAGCGGCCACGGCCAGGTGCTCCTCACAAGATTTCAGACAGAGGAGTCAGAACAATCATCAGAAAGGTTCTCCAACAGCCCAGGACCACTCGTGGAGAGCTTCAGAAAGACCTGGAACCAGCAGCTACAGTTGTTTCAGAGAAAACAAGAAGGAATGCACTCAACCGCCATGGCCTTCATGCACGCACACCACGCAAGACTCCATTTCTGAAGAAGAAGCAGGTTGATGCTGGTTTGAAGTTTGCAACACAACATCTGGACAAACCCATGACATTCTGGAAAACATAGTCTGGTCAGATGAGACCAGAACTGATCTCTTCAGATATCATAAGACACAACATGTTTGGAGAAGAAATGGCACCAAAATCACCATAGCAACAGTGAAGTTTGGAGGTGGGACCATCATGGTGGAGGCTGTTTTTCAGCATGTGGTACTGGCAGACTTCATATCATTGAAGGAAGAATGAATGGAGGAAAGTAGAGAGACATTCTGGACCAGAATCTGCTGAAGATGAAAAGAGGCTGGATCTTTCAGCAAGACGACCGTCCCACCACACAGCCAAGAAACACTCACCTGCTTTAAGAAAAACAAAATAAAGCTGCTAGAACGGACCAGTCAATCACCCCACTTGAATCCAACTGAAAATCTTTGGAAAGAACTGAAGATCCGAGTTGACAGAAGAGACCCGGAACCTTGAAGATTTGAGGTTTGTGTGGAAGAATGAACCAAAATCACACCTGAGCAACGTTTTCCACTGGTTTCTCCATACAGGAGGCGTCTGGAGGCTGGAACCACCAACAAAGGCTTTTACACTCAGTCTCAAATAAATTTCAGTAAGTGTATTCAATACTTATTCCCTGTGTCATTTCACTATATTACACATAACTTCATTTATGGACATAAATGCTAGGATTTCTTTGTATGTGTGCATTACTTGGGTTGTTGCCGACATCTGGTGACAATTTTATGTCAATGGCTCTACTTGAAATATATTTCTGACAAAAATGTTGACGTGTTCAAGACTTCCCCCAACCCTGCTGTATAAAGATTCTGTAAAAATAACATGTTTTAACATGTTCATCTCTACATAATTTCCTCACAATATGGAACTTTTCTTTATGACTACAACTAATGAAGACACTTCAGGAAAGTTAAAAAAAAAAGCAACACTACAGTAGATGGATGTAAGCCTGTTGCATGTGATCAAGAATTAACCTCCTTTACTTATATTCCCCTGAGCAACTCTGCCTGCTGGGAAAGCAAATTCTTTCATTTGTTTTGTGGTACAACCACATTTTAGCTCAGTTTGATCTGCAAAAACTTCTGTTGTAAATTTGTCTTTTAAACTGTGAAGCCTCCCTTGTGTGCACCAACTTGCTGTTGGTGCTTAACAGACATTGTGCAGGAAGCTTATCAAAGGTTCTGCACTGAATATAGCTCTGTCTCTAGAAGGGCTCTCAGCATCCTCCTCCAAGAGCAATGCCACATTTTGCAATTTAACAGAGAGCGATCCCAGTCTGGAGCAAAACTGAACGGGATCTCAATGGTCCATGCCCTAATGCTGCACACTGAAGTTTAATAAAATTCAGCCTATTAGTTTGGCTTTCAGCAGGATTGTGCAAAAACAAACATTTCAAGAATTTTTTTAAACCACCTCAGCAAGAAAGCTGTGTGATGGGATTGAAACAAGAGTTGCAATAAACAAACTGAAAAACAAAACAAAAACAGTAGTAGGAAATGACAGGAATTTACATAGTTGAGGTTCTTTCAGGGGAACATCACATTGAGGGCTCTTAATGGATTAATTCTTGGATGTTTCTCCGTCCACTAAAGTGGTCATTTATGACAATAACTGCTTTTGGACATTTCAAAATAGGGTACGTGTACTGTTGCGGTCGGATTAATGATGAATTCGTACACTCCTATTGTATCAGTTCTTGTTATTATGATCTCGGTAAACGGTTAAACAGGTAAACAGCTGTGGGACTTTTTAAATATGGCGGGGCTGGAAGAAGCGGAGATCATGCAAGGGGCGGGGCTTGCCAATTCTACCAATCACCAAACATCTACATATATCAGTTCCTATGGAACCTTGAAAAGACCCTGCCTCGGAGTAGGAGCTAAATAGGTTCTAGGAACTGAGAGCTGAGGTCCCTAGTTCCTATGTGTCCGAATGTGCAAAAATACAACCTGGTTCCCAAAAAGGTTCTAGGAACTCCAAAAAGGTTCCCACAGTCCAAAAGCGCCTAATGTAAAACTACAACGTAGAAAGTTAAGAGGAGTTATCATCAACCAAGTTGGTTTTACTGGATCTCAGTGCTGCTTAGATACTGTCGATCACTTTACTCCTCAAACAACTGGAGACCTGGTTCTGTCTCTCTGTTGCGGTACTAAACCGGGTTAAAGCCCACCTGTTCTAAGCTGCATCTGAATAGATTTTATTCGGAGTGCATGCACAAGACTGGCCTGCTAGATTCACAGCTCCCTCCTCCAGCAACACCTTTAAGACAACATGCATGAGCCAAACCCCCCCACCAGCGTCTAGCAGACTGCATTTGTGACATGATGGGTAAATCTGTACCTGCTAAGACAGATGTTGTTTGAACGTCGCTAACTGCTACCAGACTTACTGTTAGCGACTTTAAATGTGACAGTGTGGGGTCCGGTCATGCGCCCTGGCTACTTGGCCACAGGGATGTCCCCTTTGGCTGACTGGTAAGCGCGCATGACTCTCATCCAGGGGTCTGTGGGATCAAATCCCACCTGGGCGCTCCCTGTTTACCTTGCCATGTAAATATCAGATGAGAGTGTGCAGCTTCTGGCACATACTGTAGTAAGAGTGATTGACGGCCAATGGACAAATAAAAAACACGATGAGAGCAGAAATGATTGGCAGATGTCTTTAAGTGCCAATCACAGTGTTCCCCCTACTTTCAACCACTAGCACAAGGATGTCAAAGTGATTCCAGAAAGGGCCGTGTGGCTGCTGGTTTTCTTTCCAACCACGCAGTAGCAGACCAGACTCCACTCATCTCATCAAGTCTTCAAGTTAAGACTGGATTCACTTGATGAGCTGAGTGGAGTCTGGTTTGCTACTGCTTGGTTGGAAGAAAACCAGCAGCCACACGGTCCTTTCTGGATTCACTTTGACACCCCTGCACTAGCCCTTACTCACTATCACTACACCCTCAAATTGAAGCCACAGGGGTAGGGCTTTGTAATCTTCCCTAGGAATTGAGACGACAATGCTGCATTTACGTTCAGGCACGTAAGCGACTGCGTAGTGACGTTTGCACATACGTCTCACCATAACAACACGGCCAGCAACAACACGAAGTTCACAGTTGCGGTCGTTTTTCTTTTTTTTTATCATTCATCATGCTTCGGTTGATTAATAAACAAGTCGCCATGACGACTGTTGTCTCTAGTAAACTGCCAAAAAGCCTTTGCAAGCTTTTCATCAGTATTTTAACCTAGCTAGCGTGGCTAGTCTGGCTAAAGTTACGAACAAATGTGTAATCTGTACATATGTACATTTGTACATTTGTGAGTTTTCTCCTCCGCGTCCTGTCGCTCTCTGGAGGTCGCTGTTGTTCCCTTTTCTCTGGCTCTTCCTCAGCAAGTCAGCATCTAACGTCCCTCGCTCTGAAGGGCTAGATTCATACCCCCTACCCCTCGTTATGTCCACTACTCCTATAGCAAAAAAGCTTTGGGACACCACTACCTTCATGGGAATGCGCAAAATTTAGGGGTAGGGCTAAAAAGCAGGGCTAGGGGGTGTGTTGGGATGCACCCTAAATCCCATGACTTTTACAGCTGATGTTCTTTAGCAATGAAAGACCAAAGTTCTGCACATTCTGACGTCCAAGTAAGATCCATTTGTGCTGGAGGCCCAACAGTTGTAGTCAGGTACACAGCCAGATTGTACAGTATAGTTTGCCTGATCCTGTCTCTGTGCTGATGCAGACACACTGTGTAACAGATCTAATGTAATCGTGTAGGTGGCAAGAAGTGATGCCTCAAAGTGCTGATGACATGAACTTAACTTCAAGTAATTTTGCAACATAACAAAACAAAACAAGTAGTTCTGTGCTGTCAGAAGTCAACTGGACTTGTATTTATGTAAAATCTGATGTTTAAGAGACCCAGCTGGCTAGTAGCTAGCAATTAGCTTCTCCATGACATGATATCACAGATAGAACCAGTTGCAGTTGGCTGATTGTTTTACATGCAGAATAGAAGCGGTGGAAACATGAAAGATGCTCCAGATCAGCTAGATTGGAACTGGTTTGTGTGGTGGATCATCAGTCAGTTCAGAAGAGTGTGATGATGCTGAGGAAGATGGAGACATCAGACCTTACAGGTTACCATTCTTATAACTGCAGTCAGACTTCTCCATGCAGCCCCCCAGTCCACTCGGTTCTGCCCCAGCCTGCAAGACCCACACTGAGAGGAAGAACTGTATGGAGTGACCCAGACCAGCACCAAGCGGACCCACAGCTAACAGTTAGCCCAGCTAACTCGCAGCAAATACTTAGCCTTTAAAAATGAGAAGATAACTTACATGGTTCTGGCAGAGTTTCAGTTCTCTTTCATAAAGACGAGGATGGAGGGAAGGACATGTCTTGGAAGCAGCTGGACAAGTCCTGTGATGTTCCAGCAGACGTGACTGCAGTGCCTCTGTGTTAAAAGTCTCAACACGTCCAGTAACCAGTGGCTGTGGACAGGGGAACTGCGAGGATCATAGGAAGCTTAAATTAACGAACACCGGCCTTATGGGCTTTTAAACGTTAGCTGGTGATACAACAGAAGGCTGAGCTGCGTCTGTAAAACTGGAAAAGGAACGTAAAAACTGCAATAAACTCATTAAACTCCATTTTAACAGAGCTGTAGAGATTCCCCCATGAACGTCACATCATGTTCTGACTAGCAGCGCCACAGTCTGGTAAAATGTGCTGAAATGCAGCGATATTTTCTTATAACTCATTTATGCAGGTGCGCTTGTTTCTATTGCATACAGTAGATCCTCATGAGCAATGTTCTGGTCTATAAAACATGGCAAAAAATGTCAAAATCCTGCCATCAGCGCTTTAACCGTTACAAACATCAAGCATGTTTAGAACAGCAGCTTTTAACTAGTGGGAGCATGGATATTCTGCAGAAGTTCTCAGACGACTCTGCGATCGTTGGTCTGATCACCGAGGACAACGACGTGGAGTACCGGGGCCTGACGCAGGACTTTGTGGACTGGTGTCTGCAAAACCACCTCCTGACCAACGTGGGGAAAACCAAGGAGATGGTGGTGGACTTTCGCAGACACCGGTCTACGGCCCCTCACTGGTGAACATCCAGGGAACGGACAGAGACAGTGGACTCTCACAAATACCTGGGTGTTCACCTGAACAATAAACTGGACTGGACTCACAACACAGACGCCCTGTACAGGGGGGGCCAGAGCCGGCTCTACCTCCTGAGGAGACTGCGGTCTTTTGGAATGAAAGGGGTCCTCCTGAGGACCTTCTATGACTCTGTGGGGGCATCAGCCGTCCTGTACGGAGTGGTCTGCTGGAGCAGCAGCATCACAGAGAGGAAGAGGAGGAAGCTGGACAAAGTCATCAGGA
Source organism: Atherinomorus stipes (assembly GCA_023101725.1). NCBI lineage: Eukaryota > Metazoa > Chordata > Actinopteri > Atheriniformes > Atherinidae > Atherinomorus > Atherinomorus stipes. Next base: position 209,897 of record JALJCO010006567.1, read on the forward strand.
AGTCCAGCTCTGTCCTGCTGTCCGCTGGACTCAGTGCAGGTGGTCGGAGACAAAACTGACATCCATGCTGGACCATGAGTCCCACCCCCCGCAAGACATCCTGTCTGGTCTGGAGAGCAGCTTCAGTGCCAGACTGACCCCCCCTCGCTGTGTGAAGGAGAGATACCGCAGGTCTTTCCACCCGGCTGCTATCAGACTTTACAATCAGCACATCTAAAGACTCCGTTTCACCCGTGCAGCCTTTGTATCCGTCACCATCACTTCCGGATCATGTGCAAAACTTTATAACTACTATGTGTTGCTATGTATTTCTTTATGCTGCAATTTACAATACACACCAGTCTGTTATTAATTGTATATATTTGTATTATATGTAAAGGTGTACTGTATACCAACTTGACATGACAGCCTGTGGAAACAAATTTCCTGTCGGGGACAATAAAAAATCTATTTATTTATGAATATTCATATATAGTACACACCCACTCGTCTGCAAAATTACCACGCTTATATTACAATACAATACAATACAACTTTATTTATATAGCACTTTAAAAACAGCCACAGCTAACACAAAGTGCTGAACATGGCAGAAATCAGAATCAAATCAACTAGCTAAGAAACAACTAAAAACAAAGCAGGGTCTCGTGTTGGGTTTATTCATTGTTGTGTTTTAAGACTCCTGTGCAGTCGACTTAACTTATTTTAATTTATCCTAATCTATCCTTGTCTATGTTTGTAAATTTTTCTGTCTGTACCTTTGGCCAGACTGGTCCGCTGTATGTGTGCTGTTGCAGAATTGCAAATTTCCCCATTGTGGGACAAATAAAGGTTTTTCTTGTCTTGTCTTATCTTACCACTGATTATGGGGATTTTGTACATTTCTTTCTGTAAAAAGCTGCTATGAAATTCTATCTAACTGTATTGCTGTTGGTCTTTTAAGATTTTAGATTATGTGCGGTTCAGGAGACTTTAAGAGTCGATATTCAACTTTTAGCTTGTGTCTCATGCTGCAGTCCTGAATGTACTTTGAGGTCTGTTTAGGATCATCAGATTGTTGAGACCTTAATCCTTTTATCTTTAAGGATTTTAACAGGTGTAAGATTTGCGTCCCGTAACATAATCCAATCCATTTTTTCCTCCACCTGAAATATGTTCCCCAAAGGCTGAATCCATTATCAGTGAGTAACATGCAGAGAACGTCTCTTTTCACAAACACTTGACCCTCTAACAGAGACATCCCTAAGCCTATGAAACTTAAACATTATTTTCAAACTTTACTCTGAACGTTCCAGTGAGGACTGGGAGTTTCTGCTTGGAAGGCTGCAGTAAGGCAGGTGGTTAATTACTTAGTTGCATTCTGCAACTTTGCCACAAGATGTCATTGAATCCTAGTTACAAAACTAATTGCAAATGCATATCAACACTGCAGACCTCAGAGAGGATACAACTTTTGTTGGGTAGGTGAGAGGATATCGATGTCACTCTCACTAGTTGCCTGCAGTCTCTAACTACTACAGAGGGTGCAAACACTATTTCCAAGAAAACACTTCTGCAGTTTTCATTGTACTTTGTCCTACATGGCTGGGATGGGTGATGTGGATGAGATCTGCTGGTTTTATCTTCATGCTGCTCTTCACATTAATAAAAGAGAAAAATACACCCAAATGCAACTTTATCAGTAATTATTTCACACTGGTTCTCTGCTATTAGTTAGTCAATTACTGTTTAACTGTACTACAAACATTCAGTTGCTGCTAGTTTACTTCAGCACCAATTCCATCTCTGCTTTGCCTCAGTCTGGAGCATCTGGGGAGGAGGAACGCACACATGCAAATGCTGTTTATGCACTCCAGCTTTTAACACCATCGCTTTTCAACATCCGGTAAACAAACCGGACCCCCTGGGCCTCTGCAGCCCCCGCTGTGCAAATAGCTGCTCGACTTTCGGTTCAAATTAACAGACATTCCTGGTTTTCATTTTTTGGGGCCACAGTAGACTTGTAGTGAAGACCACCTAAACTGAGACCAAGACACGACCAAGACCAGAGAGTGTCAAGACCAACTCAAGACCAAGAGTAATCCAGCTCGAAACCAAGACCAAGACCCCCCAAAAAGTATATATATATATATATATATATATATATATATATATATATATATATATATATTTTTTTTTTTTTTTTTTTTTTTTACATTTTTCATGAGTTGTAGAACCTAAGGACCATACTGGGTTCAGCTGCTTAATATGAAAATTAGATAGTATTATTTGGTACTTGATTGATACTTGAAGGGGTGTATAATGAAATATATATATTTGTGTATATATATATATATATATATATATATATATATATATATATATATATATATATATATATATATATATATACATATATGTTAGGGCTGTCAAAAATTAATCCTATTGTCAAACAAGAGATTTATTTTTTTTATCAATTTGTACTGCTATGTGCAAAAAACACATTAAATCTTATTTTACAACTAAAACCAAGCCAGAAATCTGGGAGTGGTCCAGGACTCAGACCTGAATTTCAGCTTTGTGTTAATACAGTTGTAAAGTCAGCCTGTGAGGACCGTATCAGCAACATTCTGGACCTAACTGCCGCAGTCTGAAGGACTTTAGTGAAACATGTAAGGACAGGGTTTCAGTAGTCTAGACTACTAAAGATAGATGCAGAATTCCTGCTGAGACACCTCTAATCCTAAGTATGTTCTAAAAGTCATAAAAGCAATGTGATTAATCAGTATTAATTTTTTGACAGCCCTTATATACACACATGTATGTATGTATATATATATATATATATATATATATATATTTATTTCAATTCATTCTTTATTTCAGACACATAACAAATGAAATGAAATGAAATAAAATAAAAATAAAACAATGACAGTAATAAACAACACACCAACATATAAGACAGATTAAAAACTCACCTATAATACATAAAAACATGCTCGCCAATGTCTCCAGAAACCAGAATAATATCTGGTGCTGCTCTTTTTAGGCTTAGTTAATGCCCCAATAATTTCATTTTCAGAATTGTCCAACCTCACCATGAAATTTTACATAAAATTTCTAAGAACAGGATCCAGAGTGGGAATACCACTACACACAAACTTCTGAGTCCACCGAGGGGGGCCTCATTGTAATACGAAAAGCATCATTATATGCCACCCACAGCTTGTGAAATTTAGCCTGACTGTAACTGCACCACAAGTGGGCAGTGTACAGAGGTCCACGATAGGCTTTAAACAAGGCAGTTTTGACATCATCAGTACACATATAAAATTTTCGTGCCAACATGTTAGCTTGTGCATACAGTTTACAATATTGTCTTTGAATGTCATCATCATCACAAAGGTCATCTCTGATAATGTGACCAAGATATTTAACCTGACTGACAACTTTCATCCGTCTATCTGCCAGGAAGAAAGAAGGAAAAGATCTTTTCTGATCCTCTTTCGTCCTAGCAATTATGACGACACTCTTGCTGGAGTAAAATCAAACTGCTCTCCATATTCTGAGCAGACTCTAAGCAGTTCTTGCAGGCCAGCAGAGGAAGGAGACATGATGACTGGATCATCAGCATGGAGCAAATGATTTAGCAGCTTTTTCCTACCATACAGCCATACGCCTTTCAGAAAGCTCGTCCATGTACAGTTTAAAAAGCATAGGTGAAAGAATCCCTCCCTGCATAACCCCGTTTCTCCCGGGAAAGGCTCAGATATGACCCCCCCCAATCGTACATGCATTGTTTGATGTGTGTACCAACGATGTAAAATCTGTATTAAATTAGAAGAAACCACTCGCTCTTGTACTTTTCTGAACAATTTGACATGATTGATGCGATCAAAGGCTTTAGAAGCATCCAAGAAACACAAACATGGTGGAATTACATTTTCTTTAGCTACCGACAGCCTCTTTCAGAGCACAAATACACGTCAGTGTCATGTTTACTTTTGAAGCCAAACTGATTATCTGTAGAGACCATGTATTCATCCAGCAGGTCCAATAAAATTCTCTCAAACACTTCTGATAGTACACGAGCCAGAGCAATGGGCCTATAGTTGTCCATACTAGACATCCTTCCTGTTTTTTTGTTTTTTTTTTCACTACTGGCACCAGCAGAACTGAAAGCATGGAGTCAGGAAGTATACCATGCCTCAGCATTGCTGTAAAGCACAGAGCTAGTAAAACAGGGACTCTGTGACCCGAAAATCTTAAGTGCTCTGCAGAGATCCCATCACGGCCACAGGATTAGTTTAAAGCCAAATTCCCAATTACTTGACTTACATCATCAGGCCTTATAATCACATTATCAAGAAGTACACTGCCAACAGAAAAAACATCATTTTTAGCACAGTTAAAAAGCTCCATGTAATGTCTTCTCCATAATTCCACGATATTCACACTACCGCTTATCCCCTCCATACTGGAGGGCAAAGGTACTTTACTGTGAGTCATAATCTTAACTTCCTTCCAAAAATCCTAGCCAATGCATTTGCATGTAGAGTTAGTTCATCCCTCTTAATGTAACGGACCGCATATTTGAACCTGGCAACAGCTTTCCTCTTGCTCAGGTCCATGCCTTGACTTACCAGCAATAACCCAATCATTAAAGGCTTCTCTGGCTTGTTGGTGAAGTTCCTCCACATCATTCCAGCTTCGTCTGAAGCGATACTTCTTTGCTCTTCTCTGAATGAGTGGATTACTGGCCTCATTCAGACCCTGCATAATTCTATCATACAGCACACATAGTTCTTCTTTGTGATTTAGTGTACCACAGTTGAAATTATCACACAATATAGTCTCATATGGAATTTCAATGCTACCTACAGTATCGTCCTCTCAGTCAAGTCATGATAATGTGACCGTTCACTCTCTGGAAGTTTAGCCCACTCAATGTTCCCACTACGACTACCCTGATTTTCATCTGAGGTCATTGTGGGTAGATTTTCTATATTTAGCATAAAGGAGACAGGCATGTGGTCTGTTGTTCCAAACCCATACAAAATCTCAACTTTATCTACACATTCATGGGCATCAGCTGTGCTTATACAATGATCCAGCCAAGATGTTGTACTCCAAGCCTCACTGACACAAGTATCACTATCTGCTGGCAAACAAATCTCACTTGTCAACAAGAGCTTATTTTCATGACAAAATTCAACCAGGTAACGACCAAACACCGACCTCTTATTAGAGATAAGAGGTCGCCCACGTAGATCACCCATTACATACATGCAGGTACTTTCATGCTCCTCAATAAAGGAGCCAATGAAAGCAAGCTTATGAAGATATTCATCCTCTTTACAAGGACATTCACAAAGTGTGTAAACATTTAAAATGCTGAAAACATTATTAATAAAAAGAAACCTTTATTGCGATACACCAGTCTACTCCCAGTCTAATCACACTGATCAGAGGGTCATATTTCTTCTGCCACACAATGGCCACACCTCCAGGTATTCTGCCCCGGACCAGCCCTAAGCTCATGTCTGTGGTTGACTCCCCCACCCCAGGGAAGTTACTATGAACAGAGTTGAGCTTATCCAGGTCCTGCTGAGCAAGAGAAGTTTCTTGTAGACAAAGAATGTCAGTTTCCTCAAGGAGTTTGTCAACAACAAGACAAACAAACGTGCTTTATCTGCCGCATTATGACCAAGATGCAGGCTGCGTGTGTTATAGGACACAACGCTCATGGGAAGTAGGCACAGACATATTTACTCTGTGACTGGCACCCCAGGCTCAGTCACAGCACCCACAGACACGCGCACGTCCATGGGATGAGCGTGCACGGCGCCTCAGACAGCACGTGCCTCTGAAAACACGTCAACCAGCTGAAACTCAGACACAGATATCAGTTTAAACTCTACTGAGAAGCCGAAGATGGAAACACTCGCCTCCTCTTCACCTGCTGATGTGCTGAGAACGAGCACGTCACGGAAACGTGCACAGCTGATAGCGCCGTTAATCACGTTTAATTATGTCAGCACGTCATCTTAGATCTGGACTTTAAGGATGTTTAGCACGAATGAAACAGTTTTTATCAGGGCTGATACAATCCTCTATGTTTTTCTGTCCTCTGTGTTTTCTCTTTTTTATCAGTTTGGAAACGTGACATGACTGAACAGAGCAGCTGCTTATGATTATTTAGTTATTAACACTGGAATGCTGCAACTGGAAGGTTACTGATGCAGAGTTCATGAATACATCATTCAGCAGAGCTGATCAGTAGTTTCTTTAGTCAAGTCAAGTCAACTTTATTTGTATAGCGCTTTAAACACAGCAGCTACCAATAACAAAGCGCTGAACAGAGGTAAAAACAGAAATTAAATCTCGCAGTGAGAACATTAAAACAAATATCAGACATAAATACAATGAACACAATGAACAGTAAAAACAGTATAAATATCAGAAAAAATACGACTTAAAACAACAGACAAAATCAGAAGAAAACGGCTCACGAAGGGTGGAACGCCAGGGCAAACAGGTGAGTTTTAAGAAGGGACTTAAAAACTGCTAGCGATGAGGCCTGTCTGATGTACAATGGCAGCGAGTTCCACAACTTTGGGCCTGCCACAGAAAATGCTCTTCTGTCGAGACCTCAGTACATCCAACAGCAGCAACTCAGCCGACCGAAGAGTGTGAGTGGGAACATGAGGATGGAGAGGCTCTGAGAGATAGGAGGGGGCCAGGGCATTTAAAGATTTAAAAACATATAAAAGAATCTTAAGCTGAACCCTAAAAGTTACAGGCAACCAGTGAAGAGAGGCCAGAACGGGGGAGATGTGCTCTCTCTTCCTGGTGTTCCTGGTTATCAACACAACGGCTATCACACTTACAGTACTCATATTCATCCTACATCCTACCCCCCCATCTCACTGTGCCCTCCCAATGTTGTGAAGCTGATGGGGAAACACTGGGACCACAGTTCAGTGTCAGCACACCAATTTCATTTTGTTGACTTTTATTCAGCTCCCTCTTTGTCGAAACGGAAATGCTCCCAGACAAAGGACTGGAGAGTTGGTGGAGCTTCCTGTAGCTCAACAATCTCACATCCATGTTATTACCAGTTGTTAGAAACAGGATGGTGAGCGCGCTGCGCTGGTCAGTTATGTCTGGTGGCACGTAAGAACTTAATGAAACAATAAAAAATCAACAAATCCTGCACCCAACAGTTTGGTACAGGGTCGTGCTGAAGTCGTGTACCGAACAGTTTGACACAAATACATGTACCGTTACAGCCCTAATGAAAAACAGTACCTGCTTGGAATTATAGGTTACAAACCCTCCAAGACCGCTCGGCCAGTCCGAGACATCGCAAGTCTGAGACCTGAGACAGGACCGAGAGCAAATTTGCCGAGGCCGTGACAAGACAAAGAACTACAAGTCAAGGCCACAGTGCAGATCGGTGCCGCCTGATGTGGCGACATCATATTCTGTGCATGCACAGAACAAATACCCAAGTCTGAAGTTGGTTCGATGTGTTCTGGTGTTCTTTTCTGACCATGTCAGGGAGATGGAAGCTGACTGATCAGACTCCATTTACTGGTGACAACTGCGACAGTCCCGTGTTTCTCTGCCTTAAGCCTATGGCAGCATAACCAAGGGATGCTAACCACCACTCACTATTTATCAAAAAGGAAGCTTTTAAGCCTGATCTGAAAGGTAAAGAGGGTGTCTGCCTCTGGAACCCAGACTGGGAGTTAGTCCGATTGGTTCTGGTTCCTTATTTAGTCTTTAGGAAGCACAAGTAGACCAGCAGCCTGAGAGCAAAGTCCTTTTTATGGAATATCTTGAACTCTGAGATCTTTCATACACATTGGAGCTTGGTATGTACAGCTTTATATGTGAGGAGAATTTCAAATTCTATCCTGGATTTACACACATTATGCAACTTTTCACTTAAAATTCAGCATTCCGGACTTGTTTGATGACACGGTGACATCTATGATATGTGTTCCCAACAGCATCCTGAGGCTGAGAAACTGCACTATACAACATTTTAATCCAGGACATCGCATGACATTGCAGCCGAATTTCACTTTACACACTGCGTCATAGGCTACACAATGGTTATAACCATACCGGCCATTCTTAACATGCACGATGGCTGATTCAGCAAAGAAATGCAAGAAGGTTTTCCACTCGGTAGAAGAAAAGACTGTCTTACTGGCTGAATAGCTCACAGTACAGGTAGGAAGCAGGACGGATACTGAGCCATCTATAGGGGGTACATTACTGAGAAAAAGGTTCTGTAATACGTCTTTAAGATAGAGCCCAGTGCGTAAGAGAGGCCACGGCAAAGTCAAGTACCATCTACAAACAGCGAGACTCCTCAGAAGCTTCTTCCCCCTAACCATGAGTTTGAACTCAGTGATTTCAGTCATCCATGTGAATTACTGTATTATACTATATTATGCAATACTTAGTCAGTACCAATAACAATGTACACTTTTCTGATTTTCAGTTTACGCTGTCCCATGCTTCTATGCAGCTATATAAATATTTTACTTTTACTTATATTACTTTATATTTTATTGTATTCTTTTTCCTATCTATCTTATCGCTGCACTCAGTGGTTAAAGTGGGATTTGACAGGTGGGGAAGCACTAAAATTTGGTGTTGCAGTGCAGTAGAAAAAAATTCCCTACATTTTCGCAAAAGATTGCAAAGACCTGAACTGGCTTTATTGACTGAATCTAACATAGCTAACAAAGAAATACAGTAAACTCACAGCCTGAAAGTTGGCTTGGACAAAGACTACATGCTGTCCTGCTACAGGCTATGACCTTGGCTTTCTTCAGTCTCTAATTATAGTAAAAATATGGAATTTATTAAGTGACAGTGAATTTACAAAAGGAACACATTTTAAATTGGCTTTGACAACTAGAGCAATGGACGGAGAAAAGCGAGTATCTATAAGTGAGCATGACCCAGAGATAATTCCAGGGTGTTGCCAGATTACTGTAAATCCAATAAAATAATAAATGACAATATTAGGTCTGTCAAAATAAATTCTCTAAACATGGGAGATTAATCTATGAATTTATTAAAAATCCATTGGCATTGAGTCACTGAGAGAAGCGGATTTTTGGTATGTAGGTGGTTTGATACAGTTGTAAACCAAAGTCACTTTAAAAAACACTTTACCTCCTTATTAATGAAGTTGATGATTTACTCAAACCTTTATGGCCGACTCACACGGGCCCAAAGGTTACATCTGTGGTGCATCAACTCACTCCAGAGTGAGTCAGACATACATTAGGTTTAATTTGGCCTCACTTGTTTGCATGCTTCATGTACAGAGCACATACCTATCTGACAGCAGAGTATCCTACCACTTGCTGCTAAAAGCAGCAATGCAGCTTCGATAAGAAATTTGATGTGGCGCCACGATATAGACCGACTTTGCCAATGGGTGCTTGACACTGTCCGCGATTGCTTGACCCAACACACCCAACAAATTGACAACTAAGGACTGTGGTGTGTGTGACCACTTGGTAGATGCTGTGTTTTAAAGAAGGCAGGACCAGCAGAATGATGAGGATTCATTTGTGCTCTGATACATTAAGCATCTCTGCGATTATGAGAGAGACATGCAGTATGTGCATGCAAAAATGACCCGTGGTGTGGTGCTACAGCCAGTCTGAATTAAAGGAAATAGTACCCCCACAGAATGATGTGCCTTCATTTTCTACTCACCGTCATGCTGAGCAAGACTCTGGAGCACTTTTTTAATATCTCAAATGCAGCTGGAGATGGGACAGGTTTTCATATAATGGAGTTCACTGGTGCTCAACAAAAAAATTTCCATAAAAGTCCACAAAAATTTGTCAGTATTTCTCCATACTGCTCATCCAATGTAATCCAAGTGTCATGAGTGGGTAGCGTCCAGAATTTACTGGAAACCACATCATTTAGTATATTTTTATAGCCTAAACCGTACATTGAACTTCCTATTAGAGCGTCGTGTGAGTTCATGACACTACAGCGCCTACTCTGCCTATGCAAGCGTAGAAGAAGAAATTTGCTGTTTACACTGTGCTATGAGCAAATGAGCTGCAGACAAACACAAGAGGGGTTGGATATTTATTTAAAACAGAGAAAAAAAAGAAAAAGAGGATGTGTGATCTTGTCTGGTTTGGTCAGCCGTGGCTTCAGCCATTTGTCATATTAAAACATTATATTATATTAAAGGATATTAAAACTTTTAACTCATTCGGGGGGTTTCTGCTATTACTTTTCATATTTCTATCTGCAATACTTTTTGCATTATTTAGCATTTTGTAAAAGTTTATAACCAGCTATTTGATTGGACAAGCCCCCTTCAGGCCAAATGCAGATTGGACACTGCAGAGTTGCTTCACCAGACTGCACCAGTTTGCAGGGTCCAGTTCCTTCAACCTGTCACATTATCGCAATAGTGGGCTTCCTGCTACCGTATATGGACAACTGGCGTTGTTTCTGAATGCAAATGAGCTGAAACATGTGGAAATCACCGCCCAATCAGACCACAGTCCCAGACTATCCTGGTGTGATTGCACCCTTAGAGCCCTTATATGCACAATTGATAAATGAGGTCCCAGGTGTTATTATTTGGCTTCATCTCCTCCATCGTTATTCTGCATTTTGGTCCATTTCCTTGCCGCTCCCTCTTGGACTATGGCCGTGGATGTTTTATTATTTGTGAAGATTTTAAGAGCGTTCTTATTGTAGCAGACTGAAATGTGCCATTAATCTATAATCTACTGAGGTTTCTCAGTGAATTTTCCTCATTTCATCTGCTTTTTGTGTGAACGGACAAGTGAGGCTTCTATGCTTTCTGCTGTGAACTGGCTACAGATCTCTGAGCACCAACCTGCATGACTTCAGCTGGAATCAGTCAGAGATGAAAGGCCTGACTCAACACGGTCAAATATTTGGAGGCCTGAAATTTAAAACCATGAATTATTTATTTGTGGCACTTTAATGAAAGCAAAAATGGTTTCTCTATCATTCATAATCTGTACAGCTTGCGTAATGTGAGATTGTGAGATCATGTGATAACTGAGCCAGAAGAGAGAGGGGTTCAAATACATTATCATAGCATCAGGAGGTAGAGGTCAACCTGGAAAGTGTTTTTCTACATAATAATAACAATAATAATAATAATAATAATAATAATATGTACTTTATTAATCCCAATTGGAGTGCCAATTAGTAAATATGTTCTTTGTATTTAACCCAACCTGAGAGCAGTGGGCAGCCAATTACAGCACTCGGAGCAGTTGGTGGAGGTTAAGGACCTTGCTCAGGGGTCCATGTTGGTTCACCTGAGTGTCTTGTCGGGGACCCAAACCCAAGTCTGTAGCGCCAAAGCCTGCAACATCACCAGAAGGCTACCCACTCCCCCCACATATGTGGTACATGTATATAATAGGGGTGTAAATCACTGGTTTAATCACGATACGATATTATATCGATTCAGCGGATGGGTGGTGCGATATCTCCCGACATCTCAAATTTAGTCACAATACAATTTTGATTCCATTTCGGATCCATCAGTCGATATTAAACGATATTACAAGTAATAAACAAGGTTATTGTTTCTTAACAATTGTAAACTTTGCAGTACAGTCTATAACTATAAACATGTACTGTGTTGTAAAATGTTGTGTCACAGGACCTTCAAAATAAAGCCATTTTCATTTAAAAAATGGATTTGATATTATTTTTGGTTGATATTGGGTTTTTGGATTGATTTACAATCAGTACATCGATTTATATCAATGTATTGATATACAGTAGATCAATGTATTTTTACACCACTAGTATATAAGTATATGTAGTAGGGCTGGGAATTTCCAAGTGCCTCACGATATGATACCATCACAATATTTAGCCTACGATAACGATAATATCGTGATACAGTGATTCTGCAATAATCGATAGATTGCAATAAATTTAATCCACGATACATCACAGAATGTGTCCCTGAAGACATCCTGAATTTATTGACCAAAGTGAATCCATTTGAAAGGAATTACAAAATATTATCTATCAGTTGCACATAAGTGAAATCGATTCATGTTAAATTAGTAAAACAGTAAAACAAAGTTCTTCTTAAAGGAGCATAGGAAAATAAACATTTCAATCAGTGCATAATAATCTCGAACAACTGGGTGGTTAATGAAAACTTGGACACACATTTAATTTGTACTTTACACCATATCTAAAGTTTAACCTGAACCTGCATTCTGCACATAAATATCAGTGCTAAAGCAGTGAATTTTCTACATGTTGAACCATTGCAGATAGAACAATTAAAACTTGTGAGATTTCACCTTTCTCTTACAAAATCTTGCAAGATTTCATAAGTAAAAAATATCGATACAGCATTTTTTAATATCGGTATGATATACGTATCTCGGTATTCGTGCCGGGTATCTTGGTGTCGGTGTGGTGCGGTGTGGCTGCGGGTTGGTTGGGGGCCGGGCGCTTTGGTGGGGGGTGCGGTTTTGTTTGTGGCTTCCGGGGCTTTTTGTGCGGGGCGGGCGCAGGGGGGATCTGTATCCTGTATGTGGTTGCTCTTGCGGTATTGATGTCTTGGGTGCCCGTGTCTCGATGTGGGGGCGGTGACGGTATATCTTTCAGCCCTAGTGTTGGGGTAGGTGTGTGGGGAGTGTGTGTGCGAGCGTGGTAGGGGGTGGTAGAGGTGGTGGCGCCCTGGTGTCAGGTGTATGGGGCAGGGACTTTGGGGTGGGGGCTGGCCTGCCATGGGGGGGCGTCGTCTGGGGGGTCCGGTCCTCCTGGGTTTCGGTTGGGCCGCCCGGGTCCGGGGGGGGGGTGGCTGCTCCTGGGCGCTTGGGCCCTGGGCCCGGCGCTGTCTCCGCTCCGGGGGACGCCCGGCGCCCGGTGGGGTCGGCAGCTGCTGGTCTTGGTCCGCTGGGGCCTGGGCCTCCAGACTGCAGGGGGCTCCGGCTGGGGCCGCCTTTGCCGCCCCTTCGGGGGATGCATGTCCGCTCTTGGGGGGGGGTAGCTGGGATCTGGACCTCTGGGTGGCTGCTGGGGGCCTGGGTCGTGAGCCTTGCGGGCTTCCTCCTCCTTGCGGAGACGAGGCTGCATCTGCATGACTGTATCACCACGGAGCACCCTTTATTATGCATGTTGACACTGTGACACTACTTCCCATTGCGATGACTAGGTTGTACCTCTTCTCTACTTCCCATTGCGCTGACTAGGTTGTACCTCTTCTCTGCGTAGTTCTGCGTGTGTTTGTGTGTGTTTGTATGATCTGAGGATATTTAAGCCACCTGCAGGTCCTCCTGTAGGGGATTGCTTGTTTTGTTTTCCAACAGAGACCTTGGTTGTTTAGGGATCGCGGTACAGATGTACCAGTGAACTGTGTAGTGGATTCATGTTTTCTCTCTCTCTCTCTTCCTCTTCCTTACTCCTTTCTCTCTGTTTCACTTTCTATCATTCCTCTGTTAACTTTCATTTCTCCCTTGTCAGGCCCAGCAGTATGAAATAGAATGGTGTAATAGACAAATGTTTAAATAAAGAAATAAAATGAATAAACATGATATCAAGTGGAGCCTTATGTTCATAAAGCTCCGCTTGGTAAAGCAAAACTGTTCAACAGAATAAAGCAATCAGATTTCCATTCTGCTTGCTTCGATGCTGGACAGGACAAGTAAAAAAAAAAAAAAAAAAAAAAAATATCGGTATGATATTGCAACATAAAATATCGCAATATTTCAGTCTATCGATATTTTGTTACACCTCCAATATGTAGTATCTATGTAGGATGAAAACTGTCTGGATTTGGACTATCACCCTGAATCTGAGCCCCCAAGAATAGAAGTGCCCCTGGAAGCTAAACAATGTCATACCTCAATAACTAGAACAAGCCTTATGGTCACAGTTTCTGAGTGGGACCCCCACTGGGTCTCAGCAGGTAGTTTTACTACAGGGACATGCAAGGCAAGACAGTCCTGATACATAAAGAGCCTTCGGCTTCTCAGGGGTGAATCGTTACATGTCGCACGACAGTTTGGAACATTTTTGATGACTTCATCAACCTCGACTGTTAACGGTGAGATTTCTACTCAGAATTTAAACCCTGCTACCCTCCCTCAGGTCATGGTGGTTGGATTGTACTACAAAAGTGCTCTTCCAAGTACTTTGAGTGTACTTTTGGCTAATGTTAAATATTTCTATAAACTGTATGCAGTAAATTCTCAGAGTTATGCTTTTAAATAAAGCTGTCAAACTAGGTCAGTTGCCAGAGATCCTCATATCAACAGTAAAATCATATTAGAACTTCTTCAAGATCATATTTATATACAAAATACTTAAATCAAATTTTATTCATAAGAAAAAAAAATGAAACCATAACTGACACAACATATTATATAATTACAATGTACAGAGGAAATGGTCATACAGAGAGAGGTTGAAAAAACAGTCCTCTGGAATAACTTCAATGAGGGACAAGATACAACAATACAATATAGAGTTCAATTAGGGCTGGGCGATGATTCGATAATGATACGTATTGATTGATAAATCTACACAAAAATAGGGGGTCATTAGAAAATTCGATTGAAAGAAAACAGTTTCCATTTCATTTTACAATACTGCCTTTCATGCAGTTTAATACTACAGTTATTAAATTTCCTCCCAACCAATCACAGGCGCAGACCCAGGCACGCTCTGGCACAAAGTAGGAAATGCCACAGCAAAGAGAGGCAGAAGAATTCGCCCTGGAAAAAGGTCATTTACCCTACGTTGGCTCAGTCATGTCAGCCCGCCATGGCTATATTGGCAACGCCACACTTTCAAAATGCCCAGAACAAGGTTGTTTTCACACATATGTGGGTGGAGCCAGGAACTGCAGCAGCAGTGAAAAGTTAAGTGTTTCAGTTTTCAACTTATACGGCTGTTTCACATCTGTTCCAGGGTTTTAAAGCAGCTTCTGCAATGTGCTGTATAATAATCAACATCATTAACAAACATCAATGGGGGAAAAGCTAAATGTAGATTTTCACAAGATCAAAGAGGTCTGAATATCGACTAATAAACCAATCAATCAATCAAATTTTATTTGTATAGCCCTTTACAATAACCAGAATGGTACTCAACGTGCTTCACCATGGGCTTTATGCACAACTCCACTATTTCCTAACTTAAGCCAGCTCCTTTGACTCCTTTCTTTCATTATTGGATTATTTAAATAATCCAGGTGTCCCTGATCTCAGTAATCATGAGGACAATGGCCAGACATGCCTGGATTTATCAGTTTGTCCAATAATGAAAGACAGGAGACAAAGGAGCTGGCTTATGTTCAGGAAGTAGTATGCTTGTGCATAAAGCCCATTAAGCCATAAAAAGTACACAAGTGCACAAAACAGAGAAATAATAAAAAACAATACAAGAAAAAGGAATAAGACATAACTGGGAAGTGCGACAGCTGCAGGGTATTCAGAGTCTGAGACTAATCACAGAGGAGCTCAGAAACGCTGTTGTTGATCAATACAAAACCTTAAAAATATACAGAAACTAGAAGAGCTCTCGCAGAGCACAGACCTCCACCAGGCAGCTCCACTCCCTTATCTTTGTGTGTTCTGGATCATAGTATCCGGATTTTTTACTCTGGATCTGGATCAACTCTGGAAACATTCTAGAACTCATTAAGATCCTTTCTTGTAATTTTTTTTTTTACCACATGTATGGAGTTATATGGGAAAATTCCAAAGTGTGTCCTATCAGGGTGATGTTGATGTAAGAGTGTTTAGGCGTTGGTAAGGAGGTTTGATGTTCACCATGGGGTGTCGGTCAGAACACACAGGACTCACTTGTACAGTTAACTGTCTTTACTGGTCAACCAGTAAAGACAGTAAAGCTAAACCAGTAAAACTGTAGAACATAATGTGCTCTGTAACCAGAACATTCAGTGACCAGCATGTTGCAGCACCGGCGTTTGTTTCCTGTTTGCTGTCAGTAATCTGATTACTGCTTTGTGTTCTGCAGTCAGATATGACTGCGTGGGTTCGTGTGGCGTTCTCCGTGAGTCACGTGACCGCTTTTACATTGAAGTCAATGCATGTGGCAACTCTGTATTTCCACGAGTGTGCCAGGGTGTGCCGGCAGCTGGCACATCTGGCAACCTCCTGACCTGACTGTAGGTCAGACTCGCCCAGCAGGGATTGCGGAGTGCTAACAACTGCTAACAGTGATGAAACAGAGTTCTCTGTTCCTGACAGACAGCTGGTCGACCTGAACAACCATTTTTAGAGTGACTCTTACAGAATAATGAAGCTGCTGCCTCCCCGCTGTCTGCGTTAGATACGTCTCACCAGCTGGACACATCGCGCATGCAGAGCAGACTTTGACTTGGTCTGGATGCCTCTGAACTGACTGTCTGCACAACTCATCAAATGGAAAGTGGACGGAGGACATCTGTTTCTGTTCATAATGGAAGTTTTGGACTCGACAAAGATGTTTTTCCCAACATGGACTGTTAACTGCACATTCAGGTAACACTGCCTGGTCCAAGTTGCGTTGCGGAACACCTGTTTCCAGGTGCACCAGCAGAGCTACGATGCTCACAGAGAGACTGAACAGCATCTCCTGCTCATCTTTGAAAAAGAGCTTGTGGAAAAACTGGAATGATGAAATAATAAGTGTGCCAAGCCACCGTCTTCCCTTTAAACTGAGAGCTGCAGGTAAACAGCGATGTGGTTGTGTCTTTTACTGCTGCTGAGTAAACAGCTGTGCTGAGATGGTTAAACAGCTGTTGATCACGCGTAATGGATAAGTTATGGCTCCACGCGCATTAGTGTGTTATATTTCACTATGTTGGGTCTTATTGGGCAGCAATGACTGTTTTTTTTTTTTGTTTTTTTTATATCGCCAAGTGTGCTTTTTCTTTCCGGCTACTTTATTGATTTATGTGAGAGCATGTCGCATGTGTGATCTGCTGTAAACTACAGTTGGCTATTACTGGTAGAACACACATGGAGACGTTTTGCGTTAATAATGTTGTATTCGAGAGAGATACATTCTTTTGAATGTTAGTGAAGGTGAAACACTGGTGAAAATAAATTTGACACATCCAGTATTTGCTGGTGCACATATCTTTTTACTGGCTACACTAGTGCTCTGAGCATTGACGGTTCTGGAGGTTGGACCTGTTTCTGCTGCTGTCAGAGCTCATCCAGCTGTTGGTTGCTGATCGTGTTGCGTCACTACGACTTGCGATGATAAAGCGATAATAAAGCCCAAGACTGGGAAAAGATTGCTTTAAAGCAGCGTAGATTGCCATCTCAAATTTAACAATTGAGGTGGAGGGGGCGCACCGCAAATCCAGTAAAACTGCTGAGATTTACTAAAGACTTCCAGTCTTAAGTCTGTGATGGTGAAAATCGTTTGGTGTAAGCCCGGCATAACAGTTACAGTAACTGGCATGTAACAGGTCAGCTAGCTTAAAGCTATGGTCTACGATTTCAGAATCAGTTGAGAAATTTTGAAAAAAAGCAACCTGCCCCCCCCCCCCCCAAAACACACACACATAGCCCGCCCCTCTCTGCTTGTTGATCCCTCCCACTGAGTACGTACAGCCCTCCTCTTCTCCCTCCTTTCTCAACCACCGGGAAGTTTATGGTGTGTTTTAGCTGGAGTTTCTGCATCAGTAAGAGACCACCACGTTCCAGCGACTTTACGAGTTACTGAACACATTCAGGACATCACTGATGACAACAATGCTAGCTTACAATACCGAAAATAAACGCCGTTTGTCCACACAGAGAAAACCAGCAGCAGCGTTTCCAGTCATCACCAGCATCTTCATAGACTTAGACATTTATGTACAACTCACACATAAAAGTAAAAAAACAAACTTCCTACCTGTTCAACAAAACGCCTGCTGTATCAGAATCAGTTTTACTCCCAGATCCTCCCGGAGCTTCCTCCAGCTGGTGACCCGATGTTTATACACTGCTTTCAGTCCGTCCTGGTCTCTGCTGTTTTCATCCGCATCCTTCCGTCCTGCATTGCTCATGTTTTCCTCTTAGTCTGCGTTTCTTTCAGACTTTACCCACCTGTAGTTTCCTCCAGCGGTGAACATAACACCCGCGGCCTTCCTTCCCTCCTGCTGCTCACATTCTGTCTGCCTTTCTTTTCTCCCAACTTCTGCAGTGAGCATAAGCCGCTTCCTGCTGCCGCTGCCTTTCTGTCCCATTCTCCTCTTGTTGTTAAGCTGCTACTTAGCTACTTACTTGTTGCAGAAAGTTTCAAACACAAAATAAAATAAAATAAAAAAAAAAAGAATAAAATGTTTAAACGTGGAAGAGGGTGGGGCCGAGGCGGAACGCAGAACACGGGGAGTCAGCTGTTGGGGAAGTGTCGGTTTTGAGCAGGGATTGATTGAGAGCAGAGAGAACGAGACGAACAGCTTCGTTGACCAATGTAAGCCATGCGGCCGGATGGCTCCTTTTGGTTCACGTTTTTACAGCCGAGCAGCCACTAGAGTGGATGGATCTTTTTCATTTTTTCTGCTGTTCACATTGTGCAGATTGTACTATAGGACCATTACCACCATCTAAATGAGGTTATTAATAATGATCAAACTTTCAAATCGTAGACCATAGCTTTAACAGCATAAAAAGGCACATGGTGAATGGAGGAACACTTCCGAAGCAAATCAGCTAAATAACATTAAAGGCTAAATAAACATCCTGATCAGGCAGAAATACAACTAGTTACTTCCAGTTCTTCACAGACGCACACAGTTCACCATCTTCACCTGCTTTTAAGACCTTTTCAGCATGTTGCTGTGTTATTTCCTCATAAAAACTTCACTGAAGTCGTTTTTTTCTTCATTTTTGCATATTTGACGAATATGAATATTCAGGCCAAGCTCTAGCTTCCTTAACTCACTGGCTGCCATTCACGTAAAAACACGTTAATTCAAATCCGAACGATAACTGCCAATCATGTGTTTCCACGTTGATCAAGGGTTTTAATTGGGGGAGCTGTTTTAATCTCTGGCAGAGCTTGTCAGAGAGAACCAAGTGCTGATCATCTTTATTTCTGTAATTTTCATCCGATCCAGTAGATGGCGGTGTCAGACAAGCTTAAAAAAACCTACCAGGAAGTGGTGTGCTTCTATGGTGTGTGTATTCAGCCCGAGTCAGCAGCATGGTCAGCAGAGGAAGTGTGCTCGATTCTGTTGCGAGGGGGAGAGAACATGGCGGCCGGTCGTAATCGAAGCAGTTTAGGAGGTGGATGAAGGAGGAAAGTTTGTGGGAAGAGTGATCGGTGACAGACAGACACGATCGATCGAAGACACGATGGAAATACAGCAGTGAAGAGCGCCATCTGAAAGTGAAAGTAAGGCAAGCAGCGACGGCGGGGGTTTCAGCAGGGGGGTGCCTGTGCACCCAAGCTGCGTCGTCATAATCGAAGGAGGGAGGGAGGAATAGAGCGAGACGTTTCTGCCAAATATTATGCTGTGAAACTGACTTGTTGTGGCTTATTTAGCTAGTAAATAATTATTTTGCCTCCAAAACTCTTTTCTCAGTGTTGTATTTGTTGTTTCATAGAAGTAAACAGCTGTTCAGATGATGAAGGTGTTATTAAAGTAAAAAAATATTGGCATTAAAGACACTTCCATTTGAAGCGCATTGCAGCTAGTTTTCTCAGCTTTTTGGTCAGAAACAGGCATTTTTGCTGCAACAAAGCCATGTTCTACTGCAGATTACTAAAGAATGGAAAAAGCTAGAAACAAATGTTTTTTTCTGATAAAAGAAGAGAGTCTAAGCTTTCCTTTGGTACATTCAGTGTTTGTATTGGCATAGTACACAATATTCTGTGGATCTCCAAAAATCAGTGAAAATGCTTAAAAATCTTGGCAATATGGAGCTCTGCTCGGAAAAGGTCTGGCAGTCAATGAGTTAACAGGACTGACTGACCATCGATGTATGTAATGAGGTTGCACCAATCATGAAGCCACAAATACGCATGCGCAGCATCGTAGCAAGACGCCCTCTTTGTTCAACAGAAACTGGAGGAGAATCCTAACCTATACACACTCTCTGAGGAAGAAACTAGCAGCTGCAGGAAGATTTCCTCAGAGACAAACAGCCATCAGCTAACAGACGTTTGCTCCAGAGTTCAGGAGAAAAGTTTTTTTTTGTTTAGCTCTAGATAACGGCAAGTTGGGAAAAATGTGGTTGTGTTCGGCGTGGGAGTTTATTTGTTGTACTGGACGATGAATCGACTCCAGAAGTGGTTAGATTTTATCTTCAGGAGCAGAAAAAAAACCTCAGCTTTGTGTGTGAACTTCACTCCTGACATCTTCATGAATCTCAGGAAGTAAAGTGTTTTTTTCTCGGGGATTACTTCTGAAACCTGACGCAGTTCCTAAAAACGCCTCATGGACAGACAACAGCACCGGTGAGTGAAAACGTCTCCCAGCTCAATGCTAACTGTTACCCTATGACTTGTTTGCTAATTTACTTCCTTGTCAGGGGTCTCTGTGGTACTTCTGTGGTACTGCGTGTACTTCAAACTCCATATCAGACTCTGGGTCGGGCATACAGCTCCATTACAGGCTGCTCCGTTTTATTTCGTCAATCGGAGTCCGATTATTCATCAATGTTTACAAATAACATCCATGTGAGTGATGAAGCCGGTGCTAAAAACAATTCTGTTACCTTCAGAATCTGTGTCTGTTCCGGGGCGACGTCATGGAGTGGACGTAAATCATGTTGAGAGCTTCAGTGGTTCAGTACAGTCAGACGTTTTACTTCCGTGTTGGAAATTAGACGCATTAAAAAACTAATATCTACACCAGATTAGTTTCTATGGGAACATGCTGAGCTAATAAATGCCTGTAGATGACTTTTGGAACGTTTGAAAAGCTGATACAGCTCCTTTAATATTCTAAAAGTGACAGAAAAGTTTTTAGTTAAAGACCAAAAGAAAATAAGTCAACATTATAAAAAAAAATTTAGAGAATGATATTGTTTTTCATGACGTGTTTGTTTAATGAGCTTCAACAATGTGCAGATAAGAATGGTGCCAATAATAAGCACTGGCTGATGGTCTTCAAGCTACCAGCTCGCAGCTGCCTGTTAGTTAGAAACAGATTAAAACAAAAAAAAATCTGTGTTAATTGTCAAAACTGTTAGTGAAGAGTGATTCTTTAATTACTAAAACTTGAGACGTTTTCCTGACTTCTAAATTCAGAGAGAGTGAAGACAATTTAATTTGCAAAAATAAAAGGTGATAAAACAGATGGGAAAATATAAAGTGTAAAATCATTCACTGCAACTTGAATAACTTCTGTCTATGAAAATGGTAACTTTGAAAAGCACAGGTGCATAAGGATTCATCCTGAAACCAGTCGGCATATTCTCAACAAAGCCCCGATCTGCCGGAATAATGCTGCTTAAAAATGCAAGCATCAACAATGCATAAAACATCTCAGAACAGAGGCGAGTACGTTTCATTTCCAGGGAGTTCTGAATTGAATTTCAATGTCTTTCACGTCTTAAAGTTTCCACTCTTTCAAATGAGCCTTCATTTGAAGCTGTTCAAAGCAATGTTTGTCTGAGATACGTAACACCAAAGATCTTTGCACCTTTTTATGCTTTTCTCAAAGTAAACGCACCTCTATCTCTTATGTTTACTGAATAAACTCATGAATATCGGTTGTTTGTCAATTCTTTGCTGTGGTCGGGCATTCAGAGCCTCATTCACCTTTGTGATAGCTCTGCTTTCGTCTGTCTCACTGGAAACCAAATTATGCTGAGTAAATGGCATCTGCGTTGCAAGTGCAGACTCTCACATCATTATGATTACTTTTGTTGTGTGCCTGGAAGCAATTGTAATATCTGAATTTCACTCCTAGTAAATATCATCTCTCCTGGATGTGCACTTTTATTAGAAAAGTGGGACTAATGTTGTTTCTGTGGTACATTTCTAATATATTATCTGCTGAGTGGTCTTTGACATGGCAGGAGGCATTGCTGTTCGGTAGCTTTTAGTCATATTAGGCTTCACCTTTCATTCGTGAAAAGCGACTACAACTGAAAGGGGTGACTATTGTTGACACACAAACCAATTATGCACATCGGTGCTAAATGACAGGCTGCAAATCATCATAAAGCTAACAAAAGCACTGCTTTAAGCTTATCCTTCATTCTAATTTCAAAGCAGCAACACCAGTAATTATGTTTTTCTAAACCTGCCAAGTCTCCAGGGTTATGTATGAAGACGAGGATAAATAAGAAAATACCATTTAAACTTTGCCCCCCCCCCCCCCCAGGAAACTCACATAATTATTAAACAACAACCTAAATCATATACGAGCAAGGACGTTGGCTAGCTGAAGCTGTACTGTTACAGAAAAGCTAGCATTTGTTTCATCAGCTTTTCTGGTTCTGGTTAAATGTGATACAGCATTTCAAGATGCTTCTAGTTGTTTTCTTTCCACTTATTCATGCAGCCAGTCAGCCCTGCTGTTGGTTGGCACTTCCACTACCTTCCTCATTGACATTCAAGTAATTGGCCACCATGTCTGAGAAGCTTTGAACCAAGGGAAATGTTTCTGCAGCTTTCGGCAATAAATGCCAGCAGCTTTACCTGTGACAATGTTCGGTATCCGCCCTCACCACTGCTGTTTACCTCTGAAATGGTTATTTACTTCATATAGTTAGTCAAAAACAGCGTGATTTAGTAATTTGGATCAGTTTGGAGGTAATGCATGAGAAAACAAAGAGGAGGAAACTTTGTCTTTGTCATTTCATTGTTCAAATTGTGCTTAAATAGTCTGTTCTGATAACTGCATCTACAAACAACATGAAAGCAATTCAATGTGTTTCACATGAACAATAGAAACATTTCAAAGTAAATGAAAACCAGATTAAAATAGGCTAAAGAAATAAACAGTTTAAAGAAATAAAAATTGATTGAAACTTTTGTCTTTTAAATGTCTCTTTCAAAGACTAACAGGCATAAAAGAACAATTCAGTTAAAGGCTAAGGAAAAGAAACATATTTTTAACTTGGGGCTAACCTGTCCCTGTCGGCCGCCCGTTCCAGGTTTTTGTTTTCCATTGTAACAGTTAAAGGGATAGTACACCCACAGAAGGATGTGTGTTCATTTTCTACTCATCCTCATGCTGAGCAAGAGTCTGGAGCACTTTTTTAATATCTCAAATGCAGCCAGAGATCGGACAGGTTTTCGTTTTCCCCCCAACTTTCATATAATGGAGTTCACCTGTGA
The DNA here is from genome assembly GCA_023101725.1 of Atherinomorus stipes. Lineage (NCBI taxonomy): Eukaryota > Metazoa > Chordata > Actinopteri > Atheriniformes > Atherinidae > Atherinomorus > Atherinomorus stipes. Next base: position 233,201 of record JALJCO010006567.1, read on the forward strand.
CTGAACCAAAAAGGTCCATAAAAGTCCACAAAAACTTGTCAATATTCCTCCATACTGCTCGTCCAATGTAATCCAAGTGTCCTAAGTGGGAAGTGTCCATAATTTACTGGAAACGACATCATTTAGTATATTTTTATAGCTTAAACAGCAGAACATTGTACTTTCTATTTGCGCGTTCATGCAAGGTTCACAACGCTATGGAAGCCACGGTGTTCAGCGCCTACTCTGCCATTAATGCACGTATGAAGAAGTTTGCTGTTTACATTGTGCTAAGAGCGATTGAGCTGTGGACAAACACAAGAGGGGTTGGATATTGATTTAAAACAAAGAAGGAAAAAGAGAACGCGCGATCTCGTCTGCCGCAGCTTCCTTGGTGTCGTGAACTTGCATGGACGCGCTTAGCGACAGCACTGCAGCACTGTAGCTGCACTGTCGCTGTAGTACTGCAGCAGTGGCTCAGGTGGTAGAACAGGTCGGCCAATGATCAAAGGATCAGCGGTTCGAATCCCATCTGTTGTTGAGTCCTTGGGTGGGGGTGCCCTCCAGTGGGGGCACGTATGAATGTGTGTGAATGTTCCGGTGGTCGGAATGCCGTAGGCGTGAAATGGCAGTCTGTCAGTCTTCCATCAGTCTGTCCCAGGGCAGCTGTGGCTGCATACGTAGCTTACCATCACCACGTATGACTGAGGAGTGAAAGAATAATGGATCTACTGTGAGCGCTTTGAGTGCCCTGCAAAAAAGCGCAATGTAAATCTAATTCAGTAGTATTATTATTATTACTGTGTAGGCTATAAAAACATGCTAAACTCTAGAAGAGTTCTCGTGTCGACTGGAACAGTCAAATGCAGCAACTGATGTTGTTATGAACTCTGTAAAGACCAGCCGTTGTTCTATTTCAATGGACTTCCCAAGCTTTCTGACCATCGCGGGCAGCTGGAGCATGCGGAAGTGATGCACGCTGCACGCATTAATTACGAAAGGGGTCCATTGAGTCACAGATCAGTGTTAACTGGATTAACAAACAAAATGAATGAGTAAACAAAGAACACAATCAAAATGTTCAGCAATGACGCAATGACTGGACTGGAAATGAGTGGGGAAAAGCAGCCGATGTCAACAGAAAAAAACGAAGCTGTTGCTCAGGAACATGTTTCCTCTCAGGGCTTTGTGTTTAAACTAGCTGCAGTGAGTCTGTCTGAGTTTTACTGCTGGATGAACAAACTCATGTTTTACGGCAGCGCGTTTGTTTAAAGAATAAATTGGTTTAACAGCCAGCAGAAAAATCATTTTTAATGAAATATAATTAGGAATCTATTCCACGCTGATAAGGTTAAAACATTTACCCGGGCACTCCGGCAGTTCTGCTTTACTGAAGATTATTCCCTCGTTTTTAAATATTGCAACTGTGCTGCTGCTGTTTGTTCATCCAGTACCACCCCCCACAGCTGTGGGGGGGGGATTGAATGAGCCCTAAAACCTGCTTTCATACAGGATGTGGTCTTAATGCTGCAGACAAAATTCTCCTTAAATTTTGGGGGATTTTGATTATTATTGTAATCTCTGTATTTTCTCTTTTCTTTCTATTGTCTCTTTCTCACTCTTTTCTCTCTTAGCTGGTGAAAGGAGTGATTGTGTCTTGCCTGGGAAAGCCAGAGCTAGCAGACTCCACTTACTCTGTGAGTACTCAATCAGTGGGAAACATGCTTGGCGTTGGCCTTTGTGATTTATTACCTGCTATAAATGACTGCGACCGAAGCTGTTTCTGCAGATAGAGGAGCTACAGTAGCACAGTCATGCACTTTTCTCTGCAAATGCATGTATGAGCAGATGTATATTCTCCCCCTAATGCCTAATTGATTATTGATTATTGATGGTGGTCAATTCACATGAAGGTTTAAGCCTTAAATCAAAATCCCCCTTATTTTTTTTATTTTTTTACAGTTTGATGTTTCAATCGTTGATACAATCCAGTGTTTTAAGTTCAGAGGGAGAAAATTAGATTCAAGGCACATGACATGAATAATTAATACCAGCACTCCCAGAAATTTCCCCCCACACCACCTCCACCCCCCTCACCCCCCACTGCCATAGTTAAATTGGCCCATTCACTCCCCATTGTTTTACAAATCAGGCAATCTGAATGTTGCAGTCATGTTCTGGATGTCACTGCCACTATTTCAAAGGTTCAGTGGATACTGAATCGCATTTGTATGCTAGAAAAGTATTATTATAACTAAAAACACCATAAAAACTAGAGAAGCACTCGGAGAGCGCAGACCTCCGCCAAGCAGCTCAACTCCCTTATCTTTGTGTGTTCTGGATCATAGTATCCAGAATTTTCTCTGGATCCGGATCAGCGAAGGGAGGGGGAGCAAGGAAAAGCGGCTGCTGGGTTCAAGTGTTGCCATTTAAATCGGTTAAACACAAACACTGCACACATCTCTCTAAGTAGCAGGTTTTAAAAAGAGGAGAGCCCGAGTCCGGCCCGGGCCCGAGGTCATGATATGGTCACTAGCACGGCTGGGCTTCCGTCCGGGCTTGGGGCTGCAGTGCAGGGCTCTATCTCCTCATCCTCACTGCTGCTCATAAGTTTCTTTTCTGCATCTTGACATCATGTGCTCAGTAGCAGCTACACACTTCTGCCACAAGGGGGCACTCACTCCTCATCAACAGCCTTTCCAACATGGCCGACCTCACAATGATAAAGAATCATTCAAAACATTCCTGGATCCAGAAGCTGATCCGGATCACCACCAACATTTAATGGCTTCATTCTTGGGCTGAGACACACGGCTGGTGAAGATTTCAGGTCAATCCGTCCAGAACTTTTTCTATAAAGTTGCTGACAGACAAACAGACGGACAAACCAATGCTACCGAAAACAATACTTCCTTGGGAGAGTTAATGAGTTACAGTGCAATTTTTCATATCATATCACGTGAAATTAAAAAAAATACACATCGAGGACGACACGGATAAAGTCAGCCACACCTCAGATTCAAACCCGCTACCATCTCCACCCCATCTGTCTTAACCTCTGCTAACCACTGCGCTACACAGTAACATACATCCATCACACATTCAGCCCCATGTTCTCTGTCACTGCAGGCCGCCTACGTCGCTTCCGTTGCGTTACGTGTGAAATCACTCCATTCAAAACACCTTCTGATCTTATTTTAGACAAGTCCGATAAAAGAAAATGGTTTTGATGGTTTTATTATTTATTATTTAAAGCAACCTTTACCGATCTTGCATTTCAGAAAGCACAGCAAGATTATTTGAATATAAACAGTCCCGCCTCACTCCTAAGACACACCCCTTCATTCCCTCCACCTCCCAATGCAGAATCAAAGGTCTGACAGGCAGGTCCGTTGGACAATCCTAGAGGTGCACCCCACTTCAAGGATTGGTTGGAGTTTTCATTAAATATTTAGAGATTGGAATAATATTTTATTTTGATTAATGGTGGGTCTGTCTTGTATTTTAGAGTTCCATTACCTCATTCATAGCATTTTACCCTGTTAGAAAAACAGTGTAAGAATGCAACATCGGTAAAGGTTGCTTTAATGTTTTATTCGGGCTCCATGTGCTCTGACAGTAAACAGCTGACAGCGTGTGGACACGTGTTATCTGATGTAGAGATGTGAGACGCCGACACTTAATTATAAATCACTTTGTACAGCTGATCTGAAAGAGTGCAGGATCGTTATGACTTCAGCTGAATACATGTATTACACGCTGATTACGGCTGGACTCTGCAAGAACACGCTGGCTGTTCCTGGATGCATTTGCAGAAGAGAGGACGAGTTGACGAGACATTAAAAACCTCCAACAACTACCAGACGTCGAAAAACCTCATCAGGTGGTACCATTGATAAGTGAGGTGAATTTTTTCAGCAGCTTGGTATGTTAGATGAATAGATGAATTGCATATAGATGAATTGCATACAGTAGTGTTTCTATAAAAAAGTCCAACAGTGAAACTAAACCCGCAGTGATGCATCTGCAGTTAGCAAGCTAAAAACTAACATTTAAAACGAACAAGCTAACAGAGAAAATGCTGGCTTGTGACTGTGTACTGTTAAACTACCAACTAAATGCTGATAAAAATAACTTTTCAATGTTTCCAAAGCTTTAATGTCATAAATGTAACAGTAGCATAATCAGCAAAACAGTAATGTTTAAAAACGGTCCATTTCGTGCACTCGCCAATTCGATCAACGGCTGAAGGTTTCAGATAAGAAGTTGATGCATTTATTTTCCCATTACTGAACATTTCCACCAACATCGACGCATATTAGCTGGCACATGATGGAAAACATGACAGACAGAAAAGTGACAACTAGTGATACGGAGTAAAATGCGCTACTTCTCAGTAGCTGCTTTTCCATTAGAATTGAGGTGGAATGGGAGATTCTCATCGCGATGAGGTTAAACTGGAGATTCTCATGATGATGTGGTATAACGAGAGATTCTCATCATGAATGATCATCATGAAAATCTCCTGTTCCTCCATATCATCATGAGAATCTCTCGTTCCACCTCATCATGATGAGAATCTCTCATTCCACCTCATCATGATGAGAATCTCTCGTTCCACCACATCATCATGAAAATCTCTCGTTCCACCACATCATCATGAGAATCTCTCGTTCCACCACATCATCATGAAAATCTCTCGTTCCACCACATCATCATGAGAATCTCTCGTTTCCACCTCTCATGATGAGAATCTCTCATTCCACCTCATCATCATGAAAATCTCTCGTTCCACCACATCATCATGAGAATCTCTCGTTCCACCTCTCATGATGAGAATCTCCCGTTCCACCTCATCATGATAAAAATCTCTCGTTCCACCTCATCATGATGAGAATCTCCTGTTCCACCACATCATCATTAGCATCTCTGGTTCCACCTCATCATGACGAGAATCTCTCGTTCCACCTCATCATGATAAAAATCTCTCGTTCCACCTCATCATGATGAGAATCTCTCGTTCCACCTCATCATGATGAGAATCTCTTGTTCCACCTCATCATGATAAAAATCTCTCGTTCCACCTCATCATGATGAGAATCTCCTGTTCCACCTCATCATGATGAGAATCTCTCGTTCCACCTCATCATGATAAAAATCTCTCGTTCCACCTCATCATGATGAGAATCTCTCGTTCCACCTCATCATGATGAGAATCTCTCGTTCCACCTCATCATGATAAAAATCTCTCGTTCCACCTCATCATGATGAGAATCTCTCGTTCCACCTCATCATGATGAGAATCTCTCGTTCCACCTCATCATGATAAAAATCTCCCGTTCCACCTCATCATGATGAGAATCTCTCGTTCCACCTCATCATGATAAAAATCTCTCGTTCCACCTCATCATGATAAAAATCTCCCGTTCCACCTCATCATGATGAGAATCTCTCGTTCCACCTCATCATGATGAGAATCTCCTGTTCCACCTCATCCCAAAGTTGCTCTGTTGGATTGAGATCTGGTGACTGTGGAGGCTGTTGGAGTCCAGTGAACTCCTCGTCATATTTAAGTGACAAGTTGGAGATGATGATGATGATGGTGGAGATGATGATGATGTGCATTATCCTGCTCTGCATCTTATCTTGTGAATCAAAGTGTTTCCCTCCAGACTGCTGCTCTCTGGAGATTTTCTCTTCTTCAGACCTGGAAACTAGAGATGGTTGTGGTGGAAATCCCAGTAAACACTCAGACCAACAACCATTTAATCCTTTCTTCCTCATTCTGATGCTCAGGTTGAACTCCAGCGAATCATCTTCACCACATCTACATGAGATGTGTTGAGTTGATGCCGTGTGATTGGCTGATTCGATGGCAGCTGAACAGGTGGACCTGATAAAGGGGTCAGTGAGTGTAAAATCTCAAACACCACTTATATCTCATGTTGTCTGAGTTATACAACAAAATTTGAAATGTGATGTCTGTTTTGTGAAAACACAGAACCAGACAAGAACAGTTAAAGTTGTTTTTGTCCTGTTTCATCGTTCCTACACCCCACATTTAGTCTTTTCAGAAACAAACTCCCCATACTGCTGTGTTTGCTGAGTCTGTATTAAGCTGACAGTATATTAGCTTTCAATATTGTCTTTCTTCTTCTCTGGTGTTTGATATACCCTTGCACATTTGGTGACAGTTTATCACCTGAGCTGCTTTCAGTCTCTTGGGGCTGATGGCATTTAAATGCACTGTAATCTGATATCAGAAGGGGATATGAGGGCATTTATTACACGACATTTTCCATAAAGAAACAAAGCTGTGAAAATATTTTAAAATCAATACTAGCTTATGGAGTAATCACAGCAGTGATCAAGACTGTGTTTACAGGCTGTTGTGTTGTGAGCCTTGATAATGCAGCGTCAGGCTTTTGTCTTGGGTTCTTGTGCAATGCTGAAACATGCGTTTATCTTGGAATCCCCCTCTTTAAAAAAGAAAAGAAAGAAAGGGGGAATGTCTTAATTACCTCTCACAAGGCTGCTGGAGTTAATTTCTGTAGTCACATGTTTAACCAATTACTCAGAGTGTAATGAAGCGGAACATGGCTCACCAGAGTCCCAGGACACCCTGCATGCCCCTTTTACGCTTAGCCTAGCTCGGTCCTGCTCCAGAGTGAGAAGATGATCTTCACTAAACTTCAATTTGGATACTTATATTTATCTGCATCAATATCAACACCCTCCTTTTATCATTTCTCAGCCGCTATCTGCACATCACAAGCCAGAGAGAAAAGCAGGGGGAAGCACATTATCCTCGCCTTGGTGTTACTGTAGTGGGGATTATCCCTGACAGATAGTTTCCCTTCCAGGCACCATTAGCCTGGCGTCATCCCATTTGGTATTTGCAACACCTGCGACCAACCATCCGGGGGCACAAGAATTATTACCGTTGTATTTTTACTAGGCTACATAAATTAATCATGGGGATCACGAGCAGCTTCTTTAAATTTCTGGACGGTGACCAAGTAACATGTTCCCTGAAGATGAAAAGGGCCGATACATCATTAAAACGGATATGCAGGCTGACGGGTGAACAGTGCCCATTCCGTCACGTCAACACCTTTTGGGATTCTGGCCTGTGCATTTCCACACAGTGCATAAATACCCTCTGTGCACGGCTGAATGCAATCAGCATCCTTTAGGTGGCGTGTGTGTGGTGGTGTGTGTGCGTGTATGTGTGTAGCTTAAAAGTGAAAGTGGATAGCCTTCAACATCAAACTGGAAGTACCAGATCCAAGCAATCCATCACTCACCAAAGCTATTCTCATTCATAACTGGTAATCTTCATATTGACAGCTGATTGGTATAGACCAGCCTTTCTCAAACTTTTCCAGTCAGGGCACCTTTCAAAAGTGCATCAAATCCCAAGGCACCCCAGTGTAAAATATGCTTAAAGACACTGCATAGCCTAAACATGAATGCAAAGTGTGCTGTTTGTTTAGACAGAACAATAATGAACGGAGCACAAAACAAACTGTAAATAATGATAATAACTTCAGAGCAGCTTTATAGCACCTTTAAAACAAAGGTTTACAAAGTGCTTCACAAAACAATAAATCAGAAACTCGTTTTTAAAAACGATCCATGATGCTGCTGCTTGTTCCCTGCTCTTTGTGAAATCAAATGTATTTTTGTGGTTGAATTAGGCTATAAAACAATGTGCTGCACATTCAGGCGAAGTCTGGGGAAGTCATGACACGTTACTGACAATGGGTACATGAGATGGATATGTATGGTTAATTTTATATATTTATTTATCAAAAATGAATTTACAATTTTATCAATCCATACATATGTAAAAAAATCGAAGTAGAATATATTCATATATTCAAATATATTTATATATGAAATTTTCAAATTAAACATCAGTCAGAATACGTAATTTTTTGGCGGCACCCCTGACACATTCAGGGGGCACCCCAGTGTGCCGTGGCACCCACTTTGAGAAAGGTTGGTATAGACTAATTCAAGGAGCCATGAGCATCATTACGTGAAATAAAGTGTCAGATTAATGAGTGTTCACCGTAATTTACCGTGTTTTTGTTGTTGGGGATTAAATCCAGTGTTTTCTCCACCGTGGCAGCATGTTATTCCTCCTCTGCTCTGATTGGCCGATATTCCTCCCCGATACGAACACACTGACATCGGTGGACTGAGCAGCACTGTCCACTTTTGTCACAGACAGCAGAAATCTTCATGAAATAAATGTCCGTGATCTTCTTCTTCACTTATTACCACATTAAAGTTTTCCTCTGATGTTCCAACAACCAGGAATGTGACGTCCTTCCACATTTCCTCCATGTTGGTAAGAAAAAAATCCGATTCTCATCTGTTCTAATTACACATGGACAGAAAGGCTCCCCTGGCAATGGCGGACGGTCCAGTTGTGGGGTTTGGCCGGATTAGTCTATAGGAAACACTTGTGTGTTTGTGTAAAATGGCTTGACTAATGGAAATGTGAAGGGTGACGTGATATGCACATGTTTAAAGGAATAGTACACCCACAGAATGATATGCGTTCATTTTCTACTCACCCTCATGCTGAACAAGAATCTGGAGCACTTTTTAATATCTTAAATGCAGCCGGAGATCAGGAAGGCTTCTCGTTCCCCCCCAACTTTCATATAATGGAGTTCACCGGCGACTGAACCAAAAAGGTGCATAAAAGTCCACAAAAACTTTTATAAAAAGATATACTTTATGAATCCCAATTAGGACATTTGTTCTCGGCATTTAATCCATCTCAGCATGAACCCAAGAGCAGTGGGCTGCTATTTAAAGCACCCGGGGAGCAGTATGTGGGGGTTAAGGACCTTGCTCAAGGGCCCACTGTGTCCAAATCTCGGGACTGGAAATCAAATCACAGACACAAACACTGAAACAAATGGTGATCTCCAGGAAATGTAGATGCTTTGGTTAATTTCTCCTCTCTAGTATGATGTCGGACACTCGTTGAGACTATCCGAGCCCTTCAGTGTGGATAAAAGCATCTTTTTAGGGCGAACTTATGTATGGGGGCCAGTTGCCCCACACTTATCATTAGCTGGGCTGCTAGCTGCTGCTAGGCTGCCTGCTGGATAAATACTGGAGCTATCTGGAAAATTTCGTCCTCCATCACTCATATATGAAAGGACAGATGAAAACCCCCGGTTCAAAAGAGGTGAAATTTCCCTTTTATATACAGTGTTCCCATGAATTGTACTACGAATTGTACATGTACTGTATAAACAGTATCTGCAGTATCAACATGCAGCTATTGTCAGTATTTTTATAGCAGTCTGATTTCTCTTGTTCTCAGCCCCTCTCCCCACATATCGCTTAGTAAGTGCATCTAAATGTTAAAACATATTGATTTGGAATTACTTAAAGATGGTGGCCCATAGCAGCATTGATTACAGATAGGCATTTTGACACCACGTCTGGAAAACATTTCACATCGATTTACAATTTCTTAGAGCCCAAAGAAGAAAACCCTTCATCTCACTGCAATTGCGATGTAGTTCTGTGTCATTTCTGTTGAATCTCCTCATTCACTCGCTTAATCAACATATAATTAACTTACCCTCCAAAGTGAGCCCAGAATAGCGTGAGGCAAATGTGACTGAATGAAGGGAACATTTCAGCCATCGCCCACATAAACCAAAGGAACATGTCTCTGTTCTTACAGGGATAAAGTTTCCTCTTTAGTTTTGTCTGGAACAGAAAGTATATTAACTCAGGCAGTCTCATGAGGGCAGACATTAGCACATTCTCCATCACTGGTCAGTCCCATAAGTGATGGAGACCTGTGACAAGTCTGGGCAGAATGACAAACAAAAAGTCAGAAGGTTAAAAAAGTGGAAACCAAATCAATAATGATGACTGACAAGATGAAGCTTGGATGATCTGTATTGAGCCCTCTAAGAATAAATAATGTACAGCAGAATAAATCTACTTCACTTCCTCCCTGCACCAGTAAAGCCTGTTTTACCCTCTCCTCATTCACCTTTAGTGCTTTGTTCGTTTTTTTACATGCACCTTCAGAGACAAAAAAAAGACAAAAAGGAAAATGCAAAACATGCAGCTGTAACAGAAAAACAGAGTAAAGCTACAATAATCACCATGGTGTCAACATGAAATGTTTCTATTTGTGTGTTTAACCAGTAATTCTCTGCGTTCAGCCATCTATGTCTCTTTCTTTTACAGAATAGTATGCACAAAGGATTCAAAAATGTGCTCTGGGAGCTTCTTTGTACACTAATAGAGAGCCGAGAGGCCAGGTGCATTCCATCCTTCTGAAAAATAACATGCTTGTTATCGTCTAGTCGGCTGATTTGGCTCCTTATCAACGCAGTCAGCAGTCACAGCTGCATCAGCAGGCATGGCACAAAGCTCTCAGAGGCAAATAACACACTTTAAAACCCTCAGTGCCCGACTGCTGCAGTTTGCATCACGGACGGCTCCATTCTAGAGTCAGAGCCGCATCTGATCTCGACACATATGAGGCCATGATGCAAATGTACAGACCTGCATGGCTTCCACCTTCCATCCCTGGATGTCATTAAGTGACTGACACTGACAATGAAAACAAACAAAATAAAAGCATTGCACAGGTGGAATAATGAAGGCCGCATTCCAGTAAGAAGTCTTGTTTTCTCTGCTCTGCGACTAACTTGCCCTCGTGTGTGATGTGGTGTGTTTTCTATGAGAGTTCAGTGCACACAAATGTTTCATCGGAGGTGATAAAGTGTGTATAACTCTGTTCTTCGAAAAACCTGCACTGTCAGGGGCTTCAGTCAATGAGCTGGTCACTAGCTTTGATGCTAACATGCTAAATGTTAAGGTGAAAGTTATCTTTGGAAGGAAAAAGTCGGCATGGAGAAATTCCACACTGGTGAAAGACGGGGAGAACGTGTCGGAAAGGCAAGCACAGAAAATTTATTATGACATCTACAAAGAGGAGCGATGGGAGTAACACTAGCTGCGTTTACATGGACCCAAATATACCCATTGCTTTTGGTTTAAAAGCTCTTTCGGAATGAAAAGTGCTGAACCGAATGAATTTTCTTTCGGTTTCAGGGGGGTAGAATATTCCTTTCCCCAAACCGAACGGGGTATCATGTAAACGCTGAATCGGAAAGTTGTGAGGTTGCACTCTTACAGCGCATGCTTCGACGAGACGTCAACGTGCAACAAGTGACGTTTCCTCACTTTGACAGATGGCTGTGAACAACGTCATTCCCTGGACAGCAACAGAAAGTTTGTTTTTAACTCAAACTCCGTCTCTACAGCTTTTCCTCTTAGTTGTTTCCAGCAGGAGCTCATGAGGATCAGCTGCTGCTTCATTAACGTCCTGCAGAAACCACAACGACTGTGACGATCAGCTGTTTGTAGACCTCCGTCTTTATTAAATAACATGGTTTATGTCATTCTGTGCATGTCAGACAGGATTATTCTGAATAAATGTTGGCACATGTACACACCAGATCGGAATGTATTAGTTCCCATGGAAACAGCTGCTCTGAAATCCTCAGTCAGAACAATTTCATTCATTTAAAGGGAAACAAGTCTCCATGTAAACGTACCCATTAACAGTGTTACTCACAACGCTACTTTTTTCAGAACACTGCAAAAACTCAAATTTTACCAAGTATATTTTTCTCATTTCTAGTCAAAATATTTCATCAAACTCAAAATAAGACAAAATTACTTAAATAGAAACATTTCAGTGAGATATAGGAACTTGTTTTAAGGCAATGCATCTTATTTCAAGAAATCTTATAAAAAAAAAAAATTGCTTGTTCCATTGGCAGATTTTTTTTTTCAGGGGGGGTTACCAGCAAAACTCTCTCTCTATATATATATATATATATATATATATATATATATATATATATATATATATATATATATATATATATATATATACATATATATATATATACTGTATATATTTTTTTTCACTTATTTTAAGAGTGGCCAAGATCTTTTTGCTTGCAATAAGCAAAAAAAATTCTGGCAATAGAACAAGCAACATTTTCTTAATAAGATACCAAAGTACAAAAACTAGCGCTTTTGGCTAGCGTTAGCTAACTTACACTAACGTTAGGGATATTAAAGATAACTTCATGTTTCTTTCCAGCAAAGTGACAAATGTTGCCTCAAATACGATGTTGCCTTACTTTAGAACAGATGTAGACATCCTTGTTAAATTGATCCACTTTCAGTTGATGTTGTGGTCTGCTGTATAACTTTGGCTTGATGTGGCTTGGTAAAAGGCAAAAAATGCACCCCGTTGCCCAACCTCTCATGATACCAAGTGGCCGGATTTAAGAAAGGTTTGCGCTTGTTAAAACAGGCGTTATCTTCATTAGGAAGGAAATAATCGGCAAAGGTAAATTTAAAAAGGGGGGAAAAAGGGGGTTTGGGGTAAATAAGGGGAAAAAAGCGGCGCTGTTTATTTTTTGCATCTGGTGAAGAAAAAAATAGGAAATGGGGGTTTTTAGGAGAAGGAGAAAAAAAATGGGGGGGGAGAAAACAAAAAACCTGATAAAAAAAGGAAATATATTATTTAACAAGTGAAAAGGAGAGGGGGGGGAAAGGATAATGTATAATATAGCAAAAGTAAAAAAAAAAGGAAAGTGGGAGCAATGAATGGAGGAAGAAGGAAGAAGGAGGGAGAAAGAAGGTAAAGAAAAAATAATAATCATCAATAAATGAGAGGAAAAGAGAAAAAATAAATAAAAAAAAAAAAAAAAAAAAACAATAATAAAGAAGGAAAAAAAAAAAAAAAAAAAAAAAAAAAAATGAGAAAGGAAGAAGATGGAAAAAGAAGAAAAAAAAAATTTATATTTTTTATATTTTTTTATTTTTTTAAAAAAAAATATAAAATTAAAATAATCTCATCTCCCTCTCCTCCACGACGCAGCGAGTGGTGCTGAGGGGGGAGGTCCTGCGCGAGATGAAGCCCGCCCCCCAAAAAAAAAAATAAAAAAAAAAAATAAAGAAAAAAAAAACAAAAAAAAAATTTTTTATTTAATTTTGAGGTGAGGGGGGGGGAGGGAGGGGGCAGAGGCGGAGGGATGGGACAGAGAGAGAGCAGTCGGAGTGTAAGAAGAAAAAAAACTCACCAGCGTCTCCTCATCATCTTCATAAACAAGCCTCTTACCACCCCACGGAAAAAAAGGGAAAGTAAAATAATTTAAATAAATATAATAAAAAAAAAAAATAAAAAAAAAAAAAAAAATAAAAATAAAAAAAAAAAAAAAAGGGGAAAAGATTGTATGGGGATGAAAAGAAAAAACCAAAAATAAATTAAAAAAAATTAAATTAATCAAATTAAGAAAAAATGAAAAAAATGAAAATAAAAAAAAAAAAAAAAAAAATAAAAAAAGAAAAAGCAGATAACTTTAATTATGCTAAATGAAAATTGTATAAAAAAAAAAATAAATATTTATATTATATATTATTTTTTTTTTTTGTTATATCATATCATAAAAAAAAACTTAAATCTATATAAAAATAAAAATTAGAATTTAATATACAATCTTCACTTAACTGTCGTGGTGGAGGGAGAGGAAGAAAAAAAAATCAAAAAAAAAATCTAAATCAAATTGTATAGAATGGGGGGGGAAAGAATTTAAAATAAATGCAAATAAAAAAAAAAAAAAAAAAGAAATTTATTTGAAGGAAAAAAAATTAGAAAGGAAAGTTAGAGTCTTGAAAAAAAGGCCTAGAAAAGGCATGCACCCCATGCACACTATTTGACCATTTTAAAAAAAAAACCCACATAAAAACGAACAAAAATGGACTAACTTCAACTGCATTTCAATGGACATTCAAGCAGAGAATGTCCTAGTGTATTGTGGATAGCTGTGCGCACTGTGATTGGCTCATCGCGTTTGGGGGCGTGGTTTAACCATAGGTCAATTATGCGTGTGATGGGAGGAGAAAATGTAAATATATTAATTTAGCACTTGCAAAGTGATTTATCAACCGTGAGACGCATTGCCTTGCTGTTTTTTTGCATCTATTTTAGCATGTCTGAAAAGTAGGTGCAAACTGGCACACATCTGGTTAAAAATCATCTCTCATGAGCAGTGAGGAGAATGTATTTAGTTCTCATTGTTGAATTCAATCAAAATCACCACAGCAAACACAACTATTTAACACAATGTAACATATTATGGATAAATGAAACAGAACATCTGCAGCCGCTGCAGCTTAATAAGAGCTGCATTAATTGTGTCTTTTTATTTCCTCTTTTTGCCAACGTCACATTTTAACGTCCTGGGGCCTCTTCTGTTTAACATCTACATGCTCCCACTGGCCCAGGTTATAAAGAACAACAATATTAGTTACCATAGCTACGCAGATGACACACAGCTATATATTACTGTATCACCAGGAGACCAGGGCCCTGTACAGGCTCTTGGTAAATGTATTGAGGAGATTAATGACTGGATGTGCCTCAAGTTTCTTCAGCTGAACAAAAACAAAACTGAGGTGATTGTTTTTGGAGCCAAAGAGAAACGACAGCAGGTTGTCAAAGAACTTCAGTCCATACACCTAAAAACCACCAATCAGGCCAGAAATCTGGGTGTAGTGATGGACTCAGACCTAAACTTTGAAAAACACATCAAAGCGATCACTAAATCAGCCTACTATCACCTGAAGAACATCTCAAGGATAAAAGATCTGATGTCTCAGGAAAATCTGGAAAAACTAGTCAATCATTCATCCTCGGTCAGCTTGACTACTGTAACAGCGTCTTTACTGGTCTACCTAAAAACCAGTTCAACAGCTGCAGCTCATTCAGAACTCTGCTGCCCGAGTTCTCACAAAGACCAGAAAAGTGGACCACATCAGTCCAGTTCTGAGGTCTTTACACTGGCTGCCGGTCCATCAGAGAATAGACTTTAAAGTTCTGCTGCTGGTCTATAAAGCTCTGAATGGTTTAGGCCCAAAATACATCAGTGACCTCTGACCCAGTATGAACCTACTAGACCCCTCAGGTCATCTGGATCCGGTCTTTTATCAGTTCCCAGAGTTAGAACCAGACATGGAGAAGCTGCGTTCAGCTTCTATGCTCCACATGTCTGGAACAAACTCCCAGAAAGTCTCAGATCAGCTGAAACACTTAGTTTATTTAAATCCAGGCTGAAGACCCACCTGTTCTCAGCTGCATTTACGTAGATTTTATTCAAAAGTTAAAATCTGCACGTCTCTATATTCTCTCTTTTTAATCTTAAATGTTTTTAATTTTGAATCATGCTTCTAATTGTTTTTTTCTCTCCCTTTTGCTTATAATGTTTTATGTAAAGCACTTTGAATTGTTCTGTACATGAAATGTGCTATACAAATAAACTTGCCTTGCCTAACGTGGATTTTAGCGGCTGGACGGCATCACAGTCTTTCAGCGCGAGCCTCTGAAGCCATTGGCATTGTGCCAAACTGTGCACCTCGTGCGTAACAGAGACCATGTCAGAGCTGCAGACACTTTCATTTATTCAGCAACTCCTGATCCATGTTCTCATAAACTGGACACTTCTGATGCCCTGCAGATACTTGTTGTATTATTTGAATTTTTGTATTTATCATACTTATTTTAAATTAAACTTTCATCTCATTTCCTCTCACTGTTGTCTCTCGCATTTTGCCACACACAAAACCCTCATTTATCGGGCCGTTTCCAACATGTTTGCACCCGCTGTCATTTGCACGATTATTCTTTGTAAATCACCTGCAAACCGTGGTTCAGCCTCTCACACAAAATTGTAGATTGCATGCGCAAATTACTGCACACAAATTTTTATCTTTGTATGTCCGTCCCTCACTTGTGAGCGGGTGAAAGTTAAGAAGTACGTTTGATCCAGAAGTTTCCCAAATTATTTCTCTTATCCACTAGAGGGTGGGGGAGGCGGGGTTTGCATGGGTGGGAAAAATGAGAAAATGGAAAAGTCTTTTGTTTGTTTGTTTTATTGGAGGGGAGGACAAACATTTGAAGCTGTAAAAATTTGTAAATAAATAAATTTAACAAAATTACATTGGGTGGGCTGGAGTGGGGGAAGAGGGGGTGGTAACAAACGGGGGGTGGGCAGGTAATGGGAAAAAAGAAAGATATGATGAGAAGAGGTTAAAGAAGAAGGCGATTTTTTGCTTTATGCAATGCGGAAGGTTGCTGATGTTTGTTGTAATGAGAAGTTGTAAAAAGAGTAATTTGGAAGGATTTAGGGAGGAGTAAATTTGAGCGACACAGTGGGAGGAGAGAAAAGGCGTGAGCTTGGATAATTAAGGAGGAAAGATAAATTAAGAAGTGGTGAAAGCATGTGTAGTTTGTTGAACTGAGAGATAATAAAGATGGAAAACGAAGATGGTGATACATGAAGGATTAATAAAATTTAGAGACTTAGGCTTAAAAAAAAACGAGATAATACAAAAAATTAAAGGGAAAAAAGGAAGGAGGGCATAAAATGGAGGAACAAATAGAAATAAAGACATTATTAGTAGATACTGATTGCTGGAGAGTGGTGATGTGAT
Organism: Atherinomorus stipes; assembly: GCA_023101725.1. Taxonomy (NCBI): domain Eukaryota; kingdom Metazoa; phylum Chordata; class Actinopteri; order Atheriniformes; family Atherinidae; genus Atherinomorus; species Atherinomorus stipes. The sequence goes on from JALJCO010006567.1 coordinate 249,752, forward strand.
GAATGAAAGGGGTTTATGAGGTACGTGAACTTGATGGTGAAGAAGAAATGATGAGTTAACACTGAAAGGCAAAAGGGGGAGGACATTGTGAGGTGTGCTAAAGTGTTTAAATGACAAAGGAATAAACACTGATTAGTGGTAAGATGGGGCACAGTATGAGAGGGTGAAAAGGGGTTGTGACTTCTAAAAAGGTTGGATAGAAATTGTGGTTTCTGCATTTGCACAAGAAGACTGTGTGCAAAAATTCAGGAGTGTATGGAGGTGATGAGCGTTAGATGGTGAACAAGATTATTGAAAAGCATTAAACAGGTGGATGTGATGAAGTTGAAGGAATTGTTTGTAAAAAAGGTGGTGTAGGGGTGAGGTTTTGGGTTTGTTGTTGTTTGAGAGTGAATGAAGAGAAGGCCAGGGAGCGAGGGTGGAAGTGGTGGATGAAAGCTAAAAGCTAATATGTTAGGAGGGGGATGATGAAGTGGAGTGTTGTTGAGGAAGTGCTGTAGAGATGTAGGAGGCTCCTCTGAGAGAGTAAAGACGACTGTATAATGGTGATTATTTAAAAGTGGTTGATTGAAGTGCATTTGGGAGAGATTTAGGAGTGAAGGAAAAAATGCATGGAGATGCGTGTGAAAGGAGTAAAAGTGTGAAATGAAATGGATTTGAAAGATTGTGGGGTCAAATTAAAGTGAGGGTTGAGAGTGAGAGGGAAGCAAAATGGGCGAAATTGAGCAAGAGAAATGTGTGAAAATGGGGAAGTGGAATATGAAGAAATGCATTTGGAGTTGGTAGGTGGGAGTAAAGCAGAGGAAGTGAGAGTGAGTGTGTGAAGATTAAAGTTTTTGCGATATTGAGAGTGTCAATGATGTAGAAAAAAGATTAAAGGGTGAGAATGAGAACATTGTGGAATATTAAGTAAAAATGGTGTTTTGATTTTTGTAGTTTTGGATGATCGGATTTTTGTAGGTAGTTGTGATTGTATTGTGGATTGTTGTGAAGAGGGGGAAGAGAAAAGGTGTGTGCGTTTTCCTTTGCATTGGATTGAGAAAACTAAAGAGGATGCAAAAAATCTCTTCTGTCTTAATTTTTGCTTTAATTTTAAGAGGCTCTTTCTTTGTTTTATGTATTAGAGTGCTTTTATCTCGTTTGCAATTGTGCGTTTTATTTGGTTGCCGCATAAGAGGAAAAGAGAAAAGGATTGTTTACATTTTTTATTTGATGACTTAGTCTTGGATTTGAAGAAATCTTAAGAGAAGAGGATAACGTACATAAATGATGAAATCTAAATTAAATTGGTTTTTTGTTTCTTAGCTCCTTTTAAAAGGTGTGGTGCGTTTTTTGATGTTGCGATAAGGGGAAAAAAGAGGATTGTATTGTTATTGAGGTTTGAAGAGGCTGATTTTTTTAGTGGAGTTTGAAATTAGAGGAGTATTTTGCATTATTTTGTTTATTGTTTTGTTTTTCAAACTAAAATAAAAATAACAAAAATTGTTTCTTTTTGTTTTAATATTTTAAATATAATATATTATATTGTATGGGCAAAAAAAAAAAAAGTATGTATAAGTTGTAAAAGGGTTGGTCTTTACTTGCTGTGGGCTGATGAGACTGTGATTTTGTTTTTTTTTCCCTTTGCATGTCCATTTTATGGATTGGTGGGCGTGGCTTGAGCATTGGTATTGTGAAGTGGCCTGTGGTAGGTCTGTGGGTGGCGTTTTTGTTGCAACTCTGTCCTGCCCCTGCTGGCTTGGTGCAAGATAATGTTTTTTGCTTAAATTTTTATCTATAATACTTATTTTGAATTATATTTTCTCTCCCTTCTCCCTAATATCTATTGTGGGTGTTTTCCTTCGCGCTGTCGTCTCGCAATACGCCCGCTGCAAACCTCTAAACACGCAAAACCCTCATAGGGCGATTCCACACATCTGCCTGGTGTCATTTGACTGCCTGTTCTTTGTAATCACCTGCAAAACGGGGTCCGCCCCTCCCGCAAAATTCTAGATTTTACTAGCAAATTACAACACACAAATTTGGACCTTGTCTGGTCCTTTGTCATTTTAATAGTGAGCAAACATACACTTGGAGAGCCTGTGTTGCCTTAGGAGGCTTATATAAGACTTTTTTACATTGTTGCGGCTCCGGACAGATTAGTGTTTTGTTTTTTTAGTCCAAAATGGCTCTTGGAATATTTTGGGTTGCCGACCCCTGCACTAAGCAAATTTAGTTAATAGTTAACCCTGAAAACACGATGAAAGAGTCATGAAAGACTTCAAGCCACATTTCTGACTTTCATCTCAAAATTCTGAATTTTTCCAAAACATAAAAAGGGAGTTTTTGTTTTTTGGGGTTGGTTTTTTTTCAATTTCGGAAGAAAAAGAATTCTGATTTTAATCTCCAAAATTGCACCACAAGACTTGACGGGAACAAACGAACAGTGTCAGATCGTACCTATTTCAGCTTCCCCTCACAGTTTTACAACACGTTTTAAAATCCTGACCCTAATTTTTACAACCCTTCAAATTCAAACTCCTTCCCTCCTAATGGACCGGCTGCATTCATACTCCCGAGCCGCAGTTTGAGGTCAGAAGGCCTGATGCTAAAGGCAGTCCTAAAAACCGGTTCAAGGCTCGTGGTGACCACGCTTTTGGGGCGGTGGTCTGCAATGCTCCTCCTCACTCACTGAGGTATTCAGAGCATGGCTTTTTAAACAGTTGACTACCATCACATTTATATCCATTTGCTATTTTATTTGTGTAGTTGTATAGTCCTAATCTTTTTTATCCTTATTTTATTTTTCATCCTGTATTGTATTTTATTTAGGATAGTATTTTTGCTTATGTTAACCTAAATTCTTTTATTATTCCATTATCCTGTATTCAATGTAGTTTGATTTGTGAAGCACTTTGTGATTCTGCATCTGTAAGAAGAGCTATACAAATAAATTCATATTCATATTTAACATTATAATCTCATTTCTCATTATTATTATCATTATTATTACAGACTTTTTCCATAAAATAAAGATAGGGATGGTTCTTTTCAATTTCTGAAGAAAAAGTCAGAATTCTGACTTTCTTTTTAGAATTCTATATTTCCGTTCCAGCTGGCCCAAAACTCTTCTGTAAGATGCAGAAAGCGTTACAATATTTTTTTTCATCTGACTGGAGGGCTTAGGTGGAGAACACCACATAGCCAAGTGATGATGACTGACTGATGAAGAGTAAGATCTCATATGGCAGACTTTGGTGAGTCAATGTGAAGCTGAACACACACACATGATTCAGAGATGCAGCAACAGTGAATCCAGAGGAAAGAAGGGAGGAGTTTTAAGCCTCAGAGATGAACGACACAAACGTGATAAATGATCGTTATGATCAAAAGCTTCGTGTTTCTTCGTGGTGGCAGTTATAATCACATGAAGCACCTCTCCTGGGGAGGAAACGGAGCCGCATCATCCATCAGCCTGAGATGATTTTTTCTGTTCGTAATTTATTGCATCAAGTTTCTTTTTTATTCATTAGTCACATCTAATATTCACTTCTGTTATGAATAATTGAAGATGGACATTCATTTATTGTTCCGTCAAAGGGAGCATAAAAAGTCACTGAATAATAACTTTTCTGAGTTAATAGTTAGTTTTGTAATACCGTATCTCCGTTACTAACACTGGTACTTTTGGGGAGAAGTGATTAGTAAGTAATTAATAACTAATACACCCAAAACTGATAAACAGAAACTTCTTTTTATAATTTACAGCTGAGGAATGCACAGAAGTCATATTTTATTCACATCAAAGTCATCATCAAAAACAATCACGGTGCTCGGCCTTATTCACTGCAGTCGCTCCTCAACTTTATTCCACCAGCGATGACGTTGCAGATTCTTCACAAGCAGCAGCAGACTGAGGTCATGTAACATCTCCTCCCAGTCTGAGTTCATCATCCCAGCAGCTGTGCTCCCAGTTTCCCGTGTGCAAAGATCAGTTTGCATTCAGACGCGCCATTTCCCGTCAATTTTGTTTTTCTGAATCAGAGAGTTTGTGTGGAAAATCACTCACGCTGTTCTCAGGCCCTGTTTTGTGCGTACACAACCTTCTGCACCCTACTGTGATGCTTTTAATGTTTAAGGAAAACACTTTGAATTATGTTGCACACGAATGTGCTGCAAATAAACTTGCTGTATCTGACTGTACTTGCATTAGGTATAGAAGTGGAAACCATCATTAATACATTTGTTGTAACACCAGAAGTATTTGTTAACGTACTGCGGGTCAGGTAATTATCGCAGGGTTTAACAATGACAATGCTTATGCTGTTTTTCTTAACATCATTGTTAAAATTACAGTTGCTTTATCAGACACCATTATGTCTTTAACATTGCAACTGTAATTTTTACAGTGAAAAATTGGCAGTTGTGGTCATAAGCTTTTTACTGTGAAAATTACAGTAAAAAGACATCAACTATAGCTGCCAGTTTTCAATGTTTAACTGTTATTTATGTATTAAAGTGACATTAATAAAAACAGTTGGCATACCATAATAATTCATACATTGCAACCATGATTTATAGTGATAAACTGTCAGTTTTTCACTATAAATTTTACAAATATTTTTTGTAAAAACAATATTTTTGTACTGTTTTAACTGGAATTATTGCAAGAAAATACTGTAAATAAATAACAATTGTGTACTGCAAAATTTACGGCTGCCAAAATGGCATACTGTTATATCCTCTACGTTCTCACTGTAATTTTTACAGCAGTGATACGTTCCTGCCCAGAATCTGTCTGGGAATCATTTGTTTTCATGGTTTTCTTTCTGTTCTTGCATTATTCATTCATCATTGCACACCTCGAGCAAACCGCTAATTCTGTTTTTAAAGCTAGGGTTGGCAATGTTGGAAAAACGGTTCGAGCAAGTGACATTTAAAAAAACACACACCACCAGAAACCACGCCTTCAGAGCGCAGGGACGTGTGCCGATGTTTTACGAGCAGGTTTACGATAACAGCAGATGGATAGCTCGTTAGCATGCTAGTAAACAGCTGACAAAACATGTTTCTAAAAGCTTTAATCTATTCACCTCCAACTCCTTTCTGCGTGTAAAAAGTCCACACTGCAAACGTCAACGCCTCCAAGACTTCATCCTTATCTGTTATTTTGGTTTGTTTTTTTTCGCGCAGCAGCAGCTATCGGTCCGTTAGCTATATTTGTTTACACTGAGCAGCGCACAGGGGGGTCACGTGGGGACGGGGAGAGGGGAGGGACAAAGACGAGACATAAAAGCATCAATTCGTTCTTTCTATAAGTTGCAAATGACCAATTCCTGCTTTGGGTGTGAATGGCAGGAGTTGGTCAGAGTTTTCACAGACCTGCAGCTCTCACAGAGGTCTGACTGTTTCCTTCCTTTTTATGAATCCATAATGTGTTGATACTGTCAGGATGGAAGGACCAGTTCACCCAGTAGAACAGAAAGTGTTTCTGAGAAGGATTACCAACTCTGACTTTAAATCTCCAAACATTGAACATTTACAAATTGAACCAAAATGTGATAGAAGATATTTCTCCATTTCTAGCCCACACTGAAGTTTGGTTTCATCTAAAGAAACTCCATCAAACACATGATCGTGGCTTCTATTTGTTCATGTAGTTAAATATCATCCATCACAGAATTCTCCAGAACAATAGTAACAACAATAACAACAATACTACTACTACTACTAATAATAATAATGATAATAATAATTAGAATTAGAATGCTTTATTGTCATTGTACACAATGTACAATGAAATTTTCTAGTGGTACAAAAACCCAGATAAAATACACATATAAAATTAGGCAAGCAACAACATACCTTAAAAAAATCAATAAAAAAAATAATGATAATCATTATGATGGATTATATTAACAGTCGTCCTCAAAATTATTCATACCCTCAAATTAAAGGGACTTGAAGCAAAATTAAGAAATGAGACTCACGACTGGCGCTGCAGGTAACTGCAGCTGAGCCGAGCCGTCACGGGAGCAGAAACGGATACTATAACGTTGTTTGCTACGCTGATAAAGTCTTTTTCTTCGTAGTTCCACTTTTTAGTGTCTTTCAGTTGATCTGAATCGTTTGCTAACAGCAGAATAATCCATAACTATCGCTTACAGTGTTTGAATTTACCGCGACCATCTTCTTCCTGGATCAAAACTGTCGTTGACGCGGATGCAGCCTCATTTGACGTCACATCTGCAGGACAGCGCGGGAAATTCACCACCGAATCGCAGCTTTCTGCAGCAAACAGCCTGTTCAAGGCAACGCAGAGAAACGTGGTGGAAACGTTCATTTTGGTTTTTAACGCTTCATCACCCGTTAGTAATAAAAACTGGACATGGTTGTTTGTTCTTTCACCATTCCTGCTTCTGGTCCCTTTAAAGAAGCAGAAAAAATCAGCTGTCAGTGAAATAAGACAAAATTGACATAAGCAATAATAAATAAAACTTCTATGAAAATCATGACATTGATTTTTAATTGTGGTTTGAAAGAAATATTAAAAACAAACACAAAAAAAAATAAAACAAGCATGATGGGGCTCCTGAGCAAAAATGTTGTTGAGCAAAACTTTGATTCAATCACTGCAATCAGGTGTTTTCTGTAACGTCCAATCAGACGTCTGCACCTGCTGACACGTATGTTGGTCCATGTTCATGGGAAAGATGCTCTAATGTGTCTGGAATAGTTTTGTTTGTTTGTTTAACTATTATTTTCTAACCACAATTCAAAAGCAACACTTTATTTCACTAAAGTATTTTTACACTTTTTAAAATTTATTATTAGTTTCTCTATTTTCTTGTTATTTTCTTGTGAATTCAGCCTTTTTCTTGGAGGTTATGGATAATTTTGAGGATGACTGTATATAGTACATTACTTAGGTAATTTTTATGTCCTAAAATATTACTAAAATGTTTTGAGCCTTTACAAATCTTCACAAACATCAATGTGATTTGAAGTAAATGTGCAGCCATTACCCAGTGTGCATCTCTGCCTGATATGCGCGAGAGGATGTAATTGGTTGGTTACTTTAAACCTTCAAATCTTGGATGCTACTCTGTATCAGACACTAATGGCACAATCACTTCAAAGTTAAAACTTTTCAACAGTAGTAACTGTTTCAGATAAAAAACAAATATTCTTTTATTAAAGACTATTTTTAAAGTCATATTTTAATGGTCTAGGCTGCAGAAGAGGGCTTATTAAGTTTTTTTGTATTAATACCTGAAAGGAAATGAAGATTATTAGTTTTTGGAACTCTGACTTCTTCGAATGGAAATCACCAGAAAAGATCAGGATGATGCGTGGACAATGTCCAAGCATGACTGTTAAATAACCTCCTGAGACCCGGGTGAAAAAAAGTTTTGCTTTTTTAATATTTTTGTGATAATTCAAGTATTGTGGTTCAAAGAAACAGGTTGCATCTTTTTTTTTTTCAAAAGCTTTGTTTATTAACGTCTTATGGAATGTCTCTTGTAGTGGACGTTGCATCTTGCTTGATACCGATTGTATTGGTTTATTATTCTAATATTCACAATCATTTTTGTGTCACTTTTCCTTAAAGTGTCCGTGTACTTTTGCCAATGTTGCAAATATTATGATACATTTTTTCATTTTTTTAATATAGTACTTAGCTGATTTTGGGTAATATAGAGCACTTGACACATGTTGTTGCACCAAGGGGTTGCTATTCTAAAAACAGGCATTGTAACTTTAGGAGCGGGCCGCTTATTGAATATGTCCTGGAGCCTTTGATTAATGGCTTGATGAAATAAAATAGCTTTTCAAAGTGGTCTGCAAAACTTTCCAAAACTAGACTGAGACTGTTTAATTTTGAGAAGTTGTGGTGTCTGTGGGACGTAACAGGTTTAGTGCCCATAGTGGCCAAAAGTTACACGGTATAACTTTAAATAAATCTTTTAATTTCATTGATAGACTGTATCGGCTCACACCAATACAGTAGTTACATTTGTTTGCCAGTAGTTGTTTGTTTGGTTTTATTGTTGTTTTTCGTAGTTGTGTGTGTGTGTGTGGGGGGGGGGGGGGGTGGGGGGGGGGGGGGGGGGGGGGGGGGGGGGGGGTGGTGATTTTGATGCTTCAGTAGTTGTTGTGATCCAGGTTGTTCTCAGCTTGCTTGTCTCCAGGTGCTCCTGATGATGATCAGCTTTGTTTTCCAGCAAAGACCGCGGGATGCTTCCCATTATGTTTCTGTGCAGATGCAGCAGTTGGCTGTTTTGGAGAATCTTTCCTCTTTCCACTCTCCTTTTAATTTAAATTCATTCTTTACTTCTGTTTATCTTCTCTTTTCCTCTGTCAGGTCCAGCAATATGTAAAATTCAGTTATAAACAAGCATTCAATAAAATAAACAAATTAAATTGCTCCACAATTCTTTGTAAAAGCTTCTCGGCCTCACTTAGGCTTTTGCTCCCCTGTAGAAACAGTAAGCAAGTCCCAATGTCCACTGCAAAGGACATTACATAAAAGTGGTTTTTTGAAAGGGTTCAAATTACTGCACCTTTTACAAAAACTTACAAATTTCAAGTAAAAACTTTCAAACTGCAGAAAAACCTGGATTTGTACCAACAGGAAAATCAAGATACGCTCAAAGCGCACACACACACTCCTGTTGCTTCCTAGTGTGTCGCCAAAGGCATTTGTGTACCTATTTTAATCTATTTTATTTTTTGGTTTTATAAAACATATGGTTACCGTGTATTATATTCTATCTTGACACTGCTATCAATTGTCATCTTGTTGAAACTGACGACCCCCTCGAAAATGAGATGTTTCATCTCAAGGGATTATTCTTCATGAAATAAATGTCAATAAATAAATAGCTAAAAATTGTTGATTTACTTCTCTGGTTGTTGTAAAACATAGAAATTGAAATTCCTGCCATTTTGAAGAGACGGTGTATGTGCTGTGTTTGCCACATCCCTGAAACTGGGGTATTAATAGAGAGCCAAGAATGTCTTCTTAAAGGGAAGGTAGTATTCAGATAAATACTATAAATAATGCAGGACTGAAAGGTCTAAGACTCATGTCCTCCACAGAGGACACAAATGAATTGTTGGGTCTTAGAATAAAGGTTATATTACTATGTGTTATTATACAGTATATACAGCTGTGCAAAAGAGTTTTTGCCCCCTTACTGATTTCTTACTTTTTTGCATGTTTGTCACACTTAAATGTTTCATCAAACAAATTTTAATAGGGGGGGGGATCCAAACCTCCATGGTCCTGTGTGAAAAAGTGATCACCCCCCCCCCCCCACCCCCCGTTAATTATGTTTTAACTGTGGTTTATCACATCTCTGATTTCAGTTTTTCTAGCCACACCAAGGCCGGATGACTACCACACCTGTTCAAGAAATCACTCAAATAGGACCTGCCTGACGAAGTTTAGTAGACTAAAAAGGTCCTCAAAAGCTATACATCATGTTGTGATGCAAAAACAAAAAAAATCTATAAAAAATTAGAAACAAAGTGATTGAGATCTATCAGTCTGGAAAAGGTTCCAAAGCCATTTCTAAAGCTTTGGGACTCCAGAGAACCACAGTGAGAACCATTATCCACAAATGGTGAAAACATGGAACAGTGGGGAACCTTCCCAGGAGGGGCCGGCCGACCAAAATGACCCCAAGAGCACAGCGACGACTCATCCAAGAGGTCACAAAAGACCCCAGAACAACATCCAAGAACTGCAGGCCTCACTTGCCTCAATGAAGGTCAGTGTTCATGACTCCCCCATCAGAAAGAGACTGGGGGGCAAAAATGGCTGCATGGCAGAGTTCCAAGACCAAAACCACTGCTGAGCAAAAAGAACATAAAGGCTCGTCTCAGTTTAGCCAGAAAGCATCTTGATGATCCCCAAGACTTTTGGGAAAATACTCTGTGGACTGACGAGACAAAAGTGGAACTTTCTGGAAGGTGGAGGTCCCATTACATCTGGCGTAAAAGTAACACGGCATTTCAGGAAAGGAATATCATAGCAACAGTAAAATATGGTGGTGGTAGTGTGATGGTCTGGGGCTGTTTTGCTGCTTCAGGACCTGGAAGACTTGCTGTGGTAAATGGAACCATGAATTCTGCTTCTACCAAAAAATCCTGAAGGAGAACGTCCGGCCATCTGTTGGTGACCTCAAGCTGAAGCGCACTTGGGTTCTGCAGCAGAACAATGATCCAGAACACACCAGCAAGTCCACTTCTGAATGGCTTAAGAACAACAACATGAAGACTTTGGAGTGGCCTAGTCAAAGCCCCCACCTGAATCCCATTGAGATGCTGTGGCATGACCTTAAAAAGGCGGTTCATGCTGGAAAAGCCTCCAATGTGGCTGAATTACAACAATTCTGCAAAGATGAGTGGAACAAAATTCCTCCACAGCGCTGTAGAAGACTCACTGCCAGTTATCACAAACGCTTGATGCAGTTGTTGCTGCTAAGGTGGAACAACCAGTTATTAAGTTTAAGGGAAGATCACTTTTTCACACAGGGACATTTAAGTTTGGATTTTTTTCCCCCCTTAAAAATAGAAATCTTCATTTAAAAACTGCATTTTCTGTTTACTTGTGTTATCTTCTTCTCACATTTAAATTTGTTTGATGATCTGAAACATTTAAGTGTTATTAACATGCAAAATAGTAAGAAATTAGGAAGGGGCAAAAACTTTTTCACACAGCTGTAGACTCTTTTGACCAAATATCATGTAGTTCAATACTATGATTTAAGTGAGATTCTTGGTTGATTTCCTTTGTTTAGTTTGTCTTCATTCATACAGTTATATATATATATATATATATATATATATATATATATATATATATATATATATATATATACATACATATGTATATAAAACTGTGTTTTTAACAGACTGCATTTTCCTAAATACTGTATGTTTAACTAACAGTTTGTAAAAGCTTAATGCTACCTTTGGCAGGAGATCTGCCCCACTGCTGCCCCCCATTGCTCTGTGGAGATAGTGTAGCTGCAGTATGTATACACTAAATATCAGCTCCCCCGGTATCAGCTGCTGGCTCACCCTACAGCCTGGGATTTAGGCTCTGCTTATTCGCTTGAATGAATTATTAATGGTTCACCGATTTTCCACAAGCTGCAGCCTATTTTTTAAATTTTTCCTTGATGCAGTCTGGCTCTCCTCGTGCACACGTGCTCACATACCCTCTTTCTGTTTTTTCAACAGTGCAAACAAAGGAGAATTTGCCCAAGAAGAATTCTCCACTCTCTGGCAACTGGATGGGAAGAAAGAGAATCTCTGACCTTGGAAAATGAAGATGATGTTGCCATGGGAACTGTTAATCCTCCTGTCACTCAAAGAGTGCCTTGCTGGTGAGATGCCACGACAAGTCGCCTTTCATGACATACCTGATATGCATACGTCTTCCACAGGGAGGGGTTGATTTTACTCATGCAGGTTTGGCTTATCATGTCATTACAAAGGTGTGTGTGTGAGTGTGTGTGTGGGCGCGTTTTTGCAACATTGTGGGGACCATGTTCCGGATTTTTACCATCACCGTGGGGACGTCTTGCCCTCGTGGGGACATTTTCCTGGTCCCCACGGGTACGAACCTCGTTTTGAGGGTCAAGATTAGGTTTTAGAGATTAAGTTACAATTAGGTTTGGTTAGGGTTAGGACAAGGGTTAGGTTTAGGCAATCAGTTATGTGTGTTAGGTTTAGGGTAAGGAGCTAGGGAATGCATTATGTCAATGGATATACCCCACGGGGATATAAAAACAAATGTGTGTGTTTGTGTGTGTGTGTGTGTGTGTGGGGGGGGGGGGGGGGGTGATAGCAGCCTCCAAAACCATCATGTTAACAGCTTTTGAATCTGAACATAATCTGCTCCTAAGATTGACATGAAAATGTAAAAAACTTTTCAAATCTGATTCCATTTCAGCTTTGGAGAACTTAGCTGAGCTTTTCCAAATCGCAGCGTCAGATATGGAAATTAATGAGTAAAATCATGTCACAATAACCAGGAGAGCAGAGGGCTGCAAGAGTGGCGGACATTAAAGGAATAGTACACCCACAGAATGATGTGTTCATTTTCTACTCACCATCATGCTGAGCAAGACTCTGGAGCACTTTTTTAATATGTCAAATGCAGCCGGAGATCGAACAGGTTTTCATTTTCCTCCAACTTTTATATAATGGAGGTCACCGGTGACTGAACCAAAAAGGTCCATAAAAGTCCACAAAAACTTGTCAATATTCCTCCATACTGCTCGTCCAATGTAGTCCAAGTGTCCTGAGTGGGTAGCGTCCAGAATTTACTAGAAACCACATCATTTAGTAGATTTTTATAGCTTAAACAGTCTAGCTGCTGCAAAGCACACCCCTGAGAGTTCACCACACGGAAACTGCGGCGTTCAGCACCTACTCTGCTGATAATGCAAGCGTAGAAGAAGAAATTTGCTGTTGACATTGTGTTCGATAATCCATCAGAAAGAAAACAGAATGTATTGTAGGTTATATGATTAATATAAAAAAGTAATGAGGTTAATTGTTTTATGAATGACACTTTTTAGAACCTGTAACCTTGGTTCCAAATTCCAAAACTTACTTACCTACATTGACCACGTTTACATGCCATCAAAATTCGGGTTAAGGTCAATATTCCGGTTTCTGAAAGATCAGGAATAACCCGTTTACATGCGTGAGCAGACAGAGTTACTCCTGTATACATGATTACTGAAATCAATTGGAATATCCCGACCCAAACCGCGACGCACGGAAAACGTCATGATGACGGTGGATAATGAACCATCCGGAGCCACCGCGGTAAAGCCAGCCAAGTTTCAGAGTTACAGCCAAAATAACGCCGATTGGCTTGACCGCGGATCCGCGAGAGGCGGCGGGCTTGACTGCAGTCCGGAGTGCTGGTACTGACCCACCAGCATTACTTGACGGATCATAGAAGGAGAGAACGTGTCCTGAAAATGCAGCTCGGAGCACATCCACGCTTCTCGTTTACAGCAGAGTCCCCCGGACAGATGAAGGTCTCAGCCAGGACTGGTGGGAACGGTTGGAATGATGGAGCTAACAGACTCCGGCTGGAGTCGTTGAACTTTCCTCTATCACATCTTCACCAAACTTTTCCAGATGAGTGAGTGATCCCCGCGAAGTAACTGTTTGCACACCAGCTCCTCTCGGGATGCATGTTGCCTTGGTGATGTATAAACTAGCAAGCTGTGCAGAGCACTGTCTGATCGCTGGTACAAAATACTCCCTGTAATTTAATCAAAACGCCAAAAATGCTTGCAGATAGAGTATGCGCAGAACACAATTTAATATTCCTTTCAATGGAGATATTCCGATAAGCGTTTACATGACCAAATATTCCGGTTAGAAAAGGAGTAACCCAGGGGTTATATTCGGGTTTTAAAAACCCGAAAATGAGCATATTCGGGTTTTTGCCAGTGTTTACATGGCCGTGCGCAACCGGGTTATTGCTAAATTCCGGTTATGAAAGAGTTATGAAAGAGTTATTGGCTGCATGTTAATGCAGTGTCTCAAACTTTTTTCTGTTCTTTTGTTTAAAAAAAAAACACTAACTGACTAAAATGTTTTTTTTTATTTTGTCGACTAAAACTAGACTAAAACTGTCAGATGCAGAAATGACTAAAATGTGACGAAAACTAATGAGCATTTTTGTCAGAAAGACTAAGACTAATGCTGCGTCCCAAATCGCCTACTTCCATATAAAAGTCCCAAACTGAGTACACTAACTATACTATACTCATCCGCTCAGTACGTGATTTTTGAGTTCACAGTCCCATCTCAAATCCCATACTCTGTGCGGAGTACTCGCTGGACATGAAAGCGCGATGTCGACTTCTACGTAAATTTTTGACCGGCTTACAGCCACAGCGCACTGCCGCCATCTTCTACCGGCGCTTTTCACCTTTGAGTGTTATTTCTCATCACAAAAACACGAACATCCTTCGTGAAGCCTTACGCTGAAATCAGCACAGACAAATTGATGTCCTCCTGCTATTGGCTGAAGCTGCACAGCTGCCAATTTTCCGCTCGTGATGAGTGCGCCGAGTGTCTTTCTCTTCTTCTTCTTCTTAAGTTTTATAGCAGTTTGTTACCCATTTCAGGGAGCATTACTGCCACCTACTGAACTGAATTTGGGACGAGACAGTGTGGTGAGTGTCCACTGTCACCTATTCAAAATCTTGACAGGTTTGAATACGTCGTCTGGGTACTTTTGCATAATCAATTTTCACATACTAAGCGTACTGTTTTTCATTTTGATGCAGTATACTCAAAATTTTGAGTGTTGCGTATGGATGTAGGCGATTTGGGACACAGCATAAGACTCAGATAGCAGCCAAAACAACACTGATGGGGAACTGAATCCAAAAGAAGAATCTGCCCAGGTCATTAGCTTCCTTAGCTGTGCAACTTGTCTTATCATAATTAAAATTAAAATTTAAATTATATTAAATCAGACTGGAAAAACTCGCCTGCAGCTGAGGTATTTTTTTGTAGAGAAATTCCACCAACAGAAATTCAGTAAGCAAAAGGAATTTCCCAACAAGAATGCTTTTCCCAAGTGATCCAGATACGATAGGGAATGCATTCCAAGCATATTTTAATTCTCTGATTACAAGAAAAATGTCAAACTCCTCATTCAAGCCCGAAATTTTGTGGTTTGTAATTTAAATTTCCACAAGGTTTCCCCTTATGCATTCACTCCCTGAAGAAGGCTGGAAGGAGAAAAAATGGGTTTCAAAAGAAAAGTTAAAAAAAGAAGAAAAGTGAAAACTTTAAGTAATTTTTAAGTTTTAATAAACTTAAATAATAATGCAATGAATTAAAATAAACAACATTGACAAATTAATGGCATTCTTTTAATTTAACAAACATCGGGAACCCCATAAAAATTACAGTAAAATACAACCTGGACATGGACACTCCCCTCATGGTCAGAGGTGATTAAACCATGATTTGAATGAATTATAATTAATTACACTGTAAACTGCAACATCAGTTTTAATTGAATACATTTATTGGCTACTGTTATTTAATGTGTTTGATATTAATACTAATCTTTTATGAATCGTATGTCATCCCTGTATTTAAATACAATTAGTGTTGTCACGATACTCAGTACGAACTCGGTACCAGCATTACTGTTGTACTGTCGGTACCCGTATTTTCATGGTTCCAGAGGTACCGGGCGTACGAGTGCACCAACAGTTCAGTGAAAATGTCCTCAGAGTACAGCGAGGGCTGCTGAAAAAAAGCACAATCTTCCACAATCATTTAGGAGCGGCGGGCCGCCATTCCTGATCCTAGCCGCCCACGTGGGGCCCACGTAGCGCTCCGCTCCAACCTCCACGCGCATCATCCCGCTCCAGCTGTCAGACATCCCGCATCTCTGCACGCTGAGAACACGTGAGTCGCGGAGGTTGAAACACCTGGAATTCGGCACGCTTGAATCGGTGATAAGGCTTCGGAGATAATAAATGTTATGAATAGTATTCTTGGAGGGTGATCCATCACCATCATGCCCGTGAATCAATACGACGTCACCTAAAACTGCTTCACTCCAAGTGTGTGCCGTTACCTTTTATTCTATAATTTCTGTTGTGTTTGTTGAAACTTTATTCATCAAATAAAAATGTTCAGATCTGTGGCTGCTGGTATTTTCAGTGCTGATGGAAGCACTGAACACGATGTTTTCTTTCAAATAGCCTACATGAAGGCTCCATGCCATTACAAACCTACTTTATTATTGTATTTATGTTTTTGTCTATTTGTTCATGATTAATAAATTTAGTCATTATAATTGCAAAATTTTTTGTGAATACTTGAAGGCAACACATCACTGCAGGAAGATTGTATTTATCTGTTCAGGTTTCTACATTGTAGAGGTGAATAATAAAGGTGGATAAAGCACGATTTTTTTTTTATTTGGCCGTGGTGTCGAATTTGGTATGGAGTACTGTGGACATTCACTGGCATTGGTATCGACTATTGAATTTCTGGTATTGTGACAACACTAATTACAATTATACCGGCATTAGTTTAGCAAAACCCCAGACTCAAAGCGAGAACAGCTTTGAGTTTATCATTTACTTGAAGGTAAACTTGAAATCATTCTGTGTGATGAAAATAAAAAGATTTTGTGAAGAATCTCTTCTGTGAATGTGGCATCACATCAAGTTTCCTTTGCAACATCCTGTTTTTACAGCAAACTCAGATTATCGGGGTCAAAAATGCAAATCATTGCAGTAAATTTCACTCATTCACACAAGTGAACAAATTGTAATTTTTTTGAGGCAACAAATTTGCTTTCTTTTTTCTTTTTTAAGTAAATCCAACTAGTCAGATTTTACAGTGAGAGAACTGGGTTATTATTGGATTGGAATATCTTTAAAGTCCATTTAAAGGATTGTGCTGTGAAGTTGATGCTGTACAAAAGAAAATTCTTCATTTTTCATTATCGGTCAGTCTCACTTTACCATTTTTCTTTTCTAAATAAAAAAAGGGAAGGCAAGTTTATTTATATAGCACATTTCATGTACAGGACAATTCAAAGTGCTTTACAAATTACATTTAAGGTATTACAGCAGGGTGCAAAATAAAAGTAACATAAAAAAGAACAAAAGAATAGAAGCATGATTTCAAATTAGAAACAAGAGAGAATATGGAGCTGTGCGGATTTTAACTTTTCAATATAATCTATGTAAATGCAGCTGAGAACAGGTGGGTCTTTATAATAACATATATATTTAAAAAGTTGGAATGAACTAAATTGAAGTAGATTGAGTTGAATCGAGAAAATATGGTGTTGAGTTTTTCAGGGATTAATAACTGCTGCAGTGAGACTTTAAATTCAAATGGTTTTCCTTCCAGAGCCCGTCTGACTCCCAGTTTAACACAACGTTAGACTTCCAGGGAAACCAGCATATGGCAGACTACTCCCTCTCCTTTTTATGCCCCCAATTTTATTATGCAATTTCCTTGCTTTATGTCCATCTGCTGACACTTACATGAATTGTGGATATGCGCTGTTAAAATCCACACTCACTCTTTTCTTAACAGTCATTTATTCTGCGCTGCTTCATCGGCGGCGTGGATGTGGAGTATGCTGATGCTCTCTTTTCCTCTGACTGACGAGCAGAATAACATTAAGCTTTGCTTTTCTAATACCTGCGTGAGTTACAACTCAGCCATTAAAACCTCACTAAGAGCCGCCACTTTATGTTTTGGTTGCGTAACTCGTGCAGCCGAGAGATTTACAACCAACAGCCATATTTGAGGAATATACTGTAGTCTCAACTCAAGCCAACCGTTTACAAGCCATCACACAAATACAGTGAAATTTATACAGCATATGGAGCGAGCTCTCTTTTATTGTTATTTATGCTTCCATTTCCATTGATTTAGCATCTCATCTCAAGCCAGCGTTTTCACTGGGGTTTATCATGAAGTATGCAGATGCCAGAAGAGAACGGAGGGAAGCATATGCAGTGCATGCATACCTGCTAGAGCTCACATTTACATGCAATCCCATGAAACCTAATTAGATGTTGTTTAAATGTACAGCTGTGTGGAAAAAGTGTTTGCCCCTTCCTGATGTCTTATTTTTTTGCATGTTAGTTACACTTAAATGTTTCATATCATCAAAAAAAATTAAATTTTAGACAAAGATAACACAAGTAAACACAAAATGCAGTTTTTAAATGAAGATTTTTATTAGTAAGGGAGGAGTGGGGGACTCCAAACCTTCATGGCCCTGTGTGAAAAAGTGATTGCCCCCTAAACCTAATAACTGGTTGTTCCACCTTAGCAGCAACAACTGCATCAAGCGTTTGTGATAACTGGCAGTGAGTCTTCTACAGCGCTGTGGAGGAATTTTGTTCCACTCATCTTTGCAGAATTGTTGTAATTCAGCCACATTGGAGGCTTTTCCAGCATGAACCGCCTTTTAAGGTCATGCCACAGCATCTCAATGGGATTCAGGTGGGGACTTTGACTAGGCCACTCCAAAGTCTTCATGTTGTTGTTCTTAAGCCATTCAGAGGTGGACTTGCTGGTGTGTTCTGGATCATTGTTCTGCTGCAGAACCCAAGTGCGCTTCAGCTTGAGGTCACCAACAGATGGCCGGACGTTCTCCTTCAGGATTTTTTGGTAGAAGCAGAATTCATGGTTCCATTTACCACAGCAAGTCTTCCAGGTCCTGAAGCAGCAAAACAGCCCCAGACCATCACACTACCACCACCATATTTTACTGTTGCTATGATGTTCCTTTTCTGAAATGCCGTGTTACTTTTACGCCAGATGTAATGGGACCTCCACCTTCCAGAAAGTTCCACTTTTGTCTCGTCAGTCCACAGAGTATTTCCCCAAAAGTCTTGGGGATCATCAAGATGCTTTCTGGCTTAACTGAGACGAGCCTTTATGTTCTTTTTGCTCAGCAGTGGTTTTGGTCTTGGAACTCTGCCATGCAGCCATTTTTGCCCCCCAGTCTCTTTCTGATGGGGGAGTCATGAACACTGACCTTAATTGAGGCAAGTGAGGCCTGCAGTTCTTGGATGTTGTTCTGGGGTCTTTTGTGACCTCTTGGATGAGTCGTCGCTGTGCTCTTGGGGTCATTTTGGTCGGCCGGCCCCTCCTGGGAAGGTTCACCACTGTTCCATGTTTTCACCATTTGTGGATAATGGTTCTCACTGTGGTTCTCTGGAGTCCCAAAGCTTTAGAAATGGCTTTGGAACCTTTTCCAGACTCATAGATCTCAATCACTTTGTTTCTCATTTGTTCCTGAATTTCTTTGGATCGCAGCATGATGTCTAGCTTTTGAGGATCTTTTGGTCTCCTTCACTTTGTCAGGCAGGTCCTATTTAAGTGATTTCTTGATTGAGAACAGGTGTGGCAGTAATCTGGGTGTGGCTAGAGAAATTGAACTCAGCTTTCCAAAGATGTGATAAACTACAGTTAATTTATGTTTTAACACGGGGCCATGGAGGTTTGGATTTTTTTCCCCTTACTGATCGAAATCTCCATTTAAAAACTGCATTTTGTGTTTACATATGTTATCTTTGTCTCACATTAAAATTTGTTTGATGATCTGAAACATTTCAGTGTGACAAACATGCAAAAAAAAAAAAGAAATCAGGAAGGGAGCAAACACTTTTCACACAAATGTGTGTGCTAGTTCATATGTATCAGTGGTCAGTGTGATTTCAGGGTGAGCCTGTTCTAAAGCAGACACAGGAAGCAGCCAATCATTTCCCAGGTGAAATAGCCCAGCTATTAAAGGTTCATTAATTTGTTTAATTTAGAGGACACTGCAGGCACGGTAGAATATGAAGCACCTCCCTCAGAGGCTGCAGAAACAAGGCCCTTACCTGAGGCAAAGACTCCCACTCTCATTAGGATGATGATGGTGATGATGTGGGAGGGAGCAGTCTTTGTCCTAGTCAAGGTTAGAGATGTGTGTAATAATAAAGAGAAAGAAGAAGAAAAAAGGGAAAGATCTCATCCTCTGGTGAAAATGACTCATTTTTAGTGAACAGTGGCGGCGTGTGACATCTGATGTCGGGGGAAAGTAGGGGTGGGCGGCGATGTGTGAGTGTGCATCTAGGAAAGAAATTTTAGATTTCACGGGAGTAATTAGTGCACTGTCAGTTAATTACTCCTGAGTATTGATGGTTTGGTTGGAGCCAACCAAAACAACAAGCCTGACCGAGCACCCGCTCAAACAACCTGCACGCAGACAGCAGCTTTACAGGCTCTGTACTAATTAGATTATAACCGGCATAGAGCGCTGCGCTGATTGTTCAAGCTCCCCTGTAAGCAACTTAACAGTTTCACTTGCTCTAAAATCATGATGAAATAAAGAACAACTCAGTTACGCAGCCGCTCACTTGTCCATCTTTCTAGTTATTTATGACGTGAAACTTGGCATAGATCTGTTTCTGTCAGTGCTTCGTCCACGCACAACTGCTACACAAGTGTTTAAGGAATAGTACACCCACAAAATGATGTTCCTTCATTTTCTACTCACCCTCATGCTGAGCAAGACTCTGGAGCACTTTTTTAATATGTCAAATGCAGGCAGAGATCTGGGGGGGGGGGGGGGGTTCGTTATCTATGACTTATATAATGGGGTTCACCGGCATTCGAACCGAAAAGGTCTATAAAAGTCCACAAAAACTTGTCAATATTCCTCCATACTGCTCGTCCGATGTAATGCAAGTGTCATGAGTGGGTAGCATCCAGAATTTCCTGAAAACCATCATTTAGTATATTTTTATAGCTAGAGATGCACGCTATTGGAATTTTGGCTGATATCCGATATGCCGATATGTTAAAACTCATGTGGCCGATAACCAATATTAAAGCTGAAAAATAAATTAATTAATATTCATTCCTTGTGCAAAATTAGAAAATACCTCAACTTTTGTTATGTATAACAAGTCAAACGTAATGATAGTTGTTCAAACAAACTAATAGGACATGTGAATTATATCTTAGAATGACCTCAATTTTCTTCTCCCTGAGAAAACAAACAAACAAACAAACAAAAAAAAACAATAACAGGGGATATTTGGTCATTTACACAAATGTCTATAAACTCTGTTCACACAGAACATCCTAAAAGAAACTCTCTTTAGTAGTTTTAAAGTCTGTAAAAAAGATGTTTTTGAAGAAGTTTTTGTTTTTTTAGACTTTAGAAACAGTGGCTAGATTGGTTAAATATTGGTCAAATATCGATGGGGTGTCCAACTTAGTTTTAAGGCCGATACAGACTAATAGGGGGCCGATTCGTGCAATCCTATTTATGGTCTAAACAGTACGACATCTTACTTCTGCGAAGCGCGCTGATGCGAGTTCACGACACTATAGAAGCCGTGGCGTTCAGCGCTATACTCTGCGGATAATGCAAGTGTAGAAGAAGAAATTCTCTGTTTACATTGTGCTAAGAGCAAACGAGCTGTGGACAATCACAAGAGGGGTCCGCTATTGATTCAAACCAAAGGAAGAAAGAATGAAAGAGCGCGTGATCTCGTCTGCCGCAGCTTCTGTAGTGTCATGAACTCGCAGAAGCACGCTTCGTGGCAGCTACATGTTCTACTGTTTAGACTATAAAAATCTAGTAATTGATGTGGTTTCCAGTAAATTCTGGACGCTACCCACTCAGGACACTTGGATTACTTTGGACGAGCAGTATGGAGGAATATTGACAAGTTTTTGTGGACTTATATGGACCTTTTTGTGTTGAGAGCTGATGAACTCCATTATATGACAGTCGGCCGATAACGAAAAGCCTTCCGATCTCCGGCTGCATTTGACATATTAAAAAAGTGCTCCAGAGTCTTGCTCAGCATGAGGGTGAGTAGAAAATGAAGGCACATCATTCTGTGGGTGTACTTTCCCTTTAACTTAGAAAGCCAACAAAACTATGCAGACTATTCCTGTACTTTAGCGGACTTTCTCTCAGGAATGTCTCTGCAGGCTTTTCTCACCTAGATTTGTAGTTTCCCTCATGCTTCTTGGCAGCCCTGATTTAAACTTCTGTTAACAGCACCTGTGAACTGCCTTCCTTTGGTCTCTTAACAGATGTTCTTTTGTGTTTAAAACCGGGCTTTAGCGTAGCTGAAGGATAGTGAGAGACTTTCCCTCCAGCTGCTTTGAGGCTCTCTCGGCTCCTTTCGCTTCTCTATCGTGCTGAAAGTTGAACTATCACTCCAGCCTCTGGGGAAAGTTTCACTCAAGTTCCTTGTTGCTTGTATTCTCAGCTTGGCCAGCCTCTGAAGAGTCCTGGTGCCTCGAAGTTTGTCCCCATTTCATGTTATATGATGTATGAGGGAACTGTGCTGCCGGTACCACGTTAAGCTCACAGAAGAATGCATTCTGGCCTCATTTGCTGAGCAGATCTTCAGACCTGATTGTTTTGTTTTTTTCCTGGTGTTTCATGGACTGATTATGTTTTGCCACATGTGGATGAGCTTTTTGATGAATCTCAAGTACCTATAGCACTGAAGTAACACGTTAGGTGTTTCACGGTCTCACTGGTCTTGTAACATGAGAAAATGTAACTTTTTATTTGTAAAATTAATTCTTAGCATTGTAGATCTGGGTATACTTTTAGACCTAAATCATACAGTTGTGTGAAAAAGTGTTTGCCTCCTTACAGATTTCTCTCTTTTTTTTTGCATGTTGTCACACTTAAATGTTTCAGATCATCAAACAAATTTAAATGTGAGATAAAGATAACACAAGTAAACACAAAATGCAGTTTTTAAATGGATATTTCTATCAGTAATGGGGGAAAAATCCAAACCTCCACGGCGCTGTGTGAAAAAGTGATTGCCCCCCCTGTTAAAACATAAATAAACTGTGGTTTATCACATCTTTGGAAAGTTGAGTTCAATTTCTCTAGCCACACCACGGCTGGATCACTGCCACACCTGTTCTCAATCAAGAAATCACTTAAATAGGACCTGCCTGACAAAGTGAAGGAGACCAAAAGATCCTCAAAAGCTAGACATCATGCTGCCATCCAAAGAAATTCAGGAACAAATGAGAAACAAAGTCATTGAGATCTATCAGTCTGGAAAAGGTTCCAAACCATAGACTGTATATAATTACTGGACGTAGCTTCCGGTCTCTTCTGAATAGAGAAATGTGAAGCCAGGTGGGCGTGTCTTACCGTCGCCATCTTGCCGTGTCACGTACGTCGTCACTCCAGGAAAATCCTAAAATGGGCACAGCGCGGCCGCGGGACAAATGATTGACAGCTGACGTACTATGGGCTAAACGCTAACTGAGCTAACACGAAACTAAGAGGAGCTAACAAAGATAAGCCCCCTAAGCGGCATGGATAAGGTAAGACATGCTTAGACTTGCAATTCGCTGACTAAACACCGCCGTTGTGCGACTCTGTAACAAACTGAGACCTTATTAAGAGCAAAGAAGGAGCTAACTAGGAGCCTCCGGTCGGCAGGCGGAGCTTCCGGTCTGCCGCATGTCAATCATAAGGATACGCCCTTAATTATGTGTAATTTGAAGAATAAATAACATCTAAACGAATGAGTTATAAAAAAATTCACCCCCCTCACAGTTGACATGAAGGTAAACTTGACCTAATAAACCTAAAATGATTTTTTGAACCAGGCTGTAAACCTGTTTATTTCTGCTGTGAAGTTGGCGTTTTTAACATGGGAGTCTATGGGGATTTGCTCTCGCTCTGGAGCCAGCTTTCCCTAGCGGATGAAGGGAGGATTACACTATTTACAACGGGGAAGAGAGCTTCACTGTTCTGAGGCGGAGTTTGCCCCTTGTTCCAAAGCCATTTCTAAAGCTTTGGGACTCCAGAGAACCACCGTGAGAGCCATTATCCACAAGTACACAACTGTACTTGTTTTTAATTACAGTTGATTATCATGGCTACCTTGCTGACTTTCATTTGTTTGAAACATTGTTCACGCATGCCCTCAGAAATAACTGCAAGGGGAGTGTAAGGACTGGGAGAACATCGTCACTAGTAAAAATGTCAAGACAGTCACAGCTGTGCACCGGCACAGTGTTGATTCTCCAGTCTGACTTTGATCCGGCCAGCACATTCACAATGGAAAAAAAGTTGGGTCAAAACTGAAAAGTCAGTTCCCAACAAGCACTGAGTTGGTTTGGCTCTTGGTTTTGGGTTTGTGGTGATTAATATTTGATGCTTTTACACTTCATGAAATGCTGTATTGCATGCTTTTGACAAAGTTGGAAAAAGAAGATAGAGACACAAAATCAGGCAGCAGACAGAAAAATCAATGTGCCTAAAGTACAAAGGAATGTTGCACAAAGGAACTGGACAACAGCAGGTGGTTTAACATGTCTGTCCGTCCAGCTGCTGGACAGCCACCACCGCAGCTGTCCACTAATAGAATGGTGGAATGTTGTAGTGATTTGTTGCCTGGCAACCAATTTGAAGTTCGGTTGGCTCGATTTATGTAAACTCCTGATGACAAGGCAACATCCTAGAAAATCCGCAGGTCATCTGATATATTGTTTAATTTGGGGAAACCACAAATTACGATGGAGCTGGACGGCTTCACCATCGACTTTACGAACCAAGTCTCCAAGTCGTTGATGTTTCTGCTAGGCAAGGACCTCAAACTGGTTAAACTGGTGTGAGCGTGGACCAGATCGCAGCACAGCACCAATATTCTGAAACTCTACAATGTAACCTGACCCAGGACTGTGTGGAAGCAGGACAACTAGTCTGTGTAATCACTACACAAACCCTCTGCGGCATCACCCGTAGGTCTCTGAAGACCTGAATTGAAGCTCAACAAGCAGTTCCCACCGTCGCCATCTCGGCAGCATCGCACATCTCGTCACTCCCGACAACCCGTGAAGCTGAGATGGGGTTTGTGGGTGTGGGGGAGATTGACTGACTCCCAACGACCTCTGAGCTGCCTGCAGCCAAGAGCTCATAGAGCTAACAGGAGCTAACAGAGATATGTTAAAGCTAAAGCTAAGGCATGATGTCAGCCGACTAGAAACCACGGTTTGCTGCTCTGCTACAGATTGAGGCCTTACTGAGAGTGAGAAGAGAGCTAGCCACTAGCTACAAGCCCTACCACTGACAGCTGGCCTGTCACCTGTCAATCAAAAGGACACACCCCTAATTATGTGTAATTTCAAGATTAAATAACATTCAAACGGATGAGTTATAAAAAGTCATCCCCCTCACAGTTGACATGAAGGTAAACTTGACCTATTAATCCTAAAATGATGTTTGAACCAGGTTGTAAACATGTTTATTTCTGCTGTAAACATGTTTATTTTTTGCTGCAAACATGTTTATTTCTGCTGTAAACATGTTTATTCCTGCTGTAAACATGTTTATTTCTGCTGTAAACATGTTTATTTTTGCTGCAAACATGTTTATTTCTGCCGTAAACATGTTTATCTTTGCTGTAAACATGTATATTTCCGCTGTAAACATGTTTCTATCTGTTGTAAACATGTTTATATTTGCTGTTAACATGTTTAATTTTTCCTGGAAACATGTTAATTTCTGCTGTAAACATGTTTATATCCACTAACATGTTTATTTTTGCTGCAAACGTTCATTTCTGCTGTAAACATGTTTATATGTGCTGTAGACATATTTCGCTGTAAACATGTTTATTTTTGCTATGAACATGTTTATTTCTGCAGTGAAATTGGCCTTTATAACGTGCGAGTCCATGGAGATTTGCTCCCTATTTGGAGCCCCTAGTGGATGAGTTGGGAACTGCAGTTTTCTGCTCTTTCACATCAGCTTCACTCTTCGCCGCTGGAGTTTGCCACTTGGACACAACTTGGGTTGCTTGATTTCGGGACCCTGCGTGCCATCTATGCAGCTGCTGTGTTTTTTTTCTGCTGTAACTTTAATGAACAAAAAGCTAACCTTCACCGTTGTTGCCATGATACGTAATTTTTTTACATCTTACAAATTCAGTAACTATCTGGACTGAGTTTTCTACTGCACCCCCAGTGGAACCCCCCCAGTAACAGTATGTGAAACATTAGTCATTAAAAGAGCTAACTGCCTGTGTGGACCTGAGATTGGCCTTGCTGGGTTGTATCACCATGGCAACAGATACTGGAATCCTACGCTGCTCCAGGGCAGGTTAGGTCCCGAGATAAAAGCTCAACACACCGTAGGTTAAAGCTCTGCCTCCTGAGCAACCAGCTCCCTCAGAAAATAACAGAATCATGATGACAGAATCTCAGACGGTGCTCTTTGACTTGAACTGATTTTCATCTTTATGAGGAACGGGTTGTCAGAAGGGAGACGTCTGTTTTATGTCTCCTAAAACAAAAACTGATTACTGTAAAGTTCATTCTTGCATCAAATGATGTTTATGCACTCTGATAAATCCACTGCCTGTTCTTTATCAGGTGCAAAGACCGTTTCACACAGAGGACAGAATTAAGACTAATTCATCTTTTTCAAGAATAACTTGCTACCGACTGGACCGGGTCACATAACAGAATTATTATCATCATGATAATATTGTTATAATGATTGATCTTAACCGTAGTTTGTTTGTTTATTTAAGATCCCCATTAGCTTTTGCTTAGCAGCAGCTATTCTTCCTGGAGTCCATACAAATTACATGGTGACAATACAAAGACACTAATTCACACTTCATAACACAGACATTACACATCAAAATCAAACATAAACAATTAAAATCTAAATAAACAGACACAAGAATGAAATAAAAATAAACAAATACAATTGTTTGACAAGCTCCAATTAAATCTGTATTAGTACAACAAAGAAACATTTCATATTAAATAAAATAGAAAACAGCCATGAATAAAATAAAATGCCCATAAATCTTTGCACACCAAAGCATACTTATTACCAAA
The DNA here is from genome assembly GCA_023101725.1 of Atherinomorus stipes. NCBI lineage: Eukaryota > Metazoa > Chordata > Actinopteri > Atheriniformes > Atherinidae > Atherinomorus > Atherinomorus stipes. Next base: position 276,185 of record JALJCO010006567.1, read on the forward strand.
ATTTACTTGCAAATAATGTTCTCTCCGTGACTTTTTACAACTATATATATTATTTTGTTGTATTTGGCACTGTTATAGTATTTGATAACAGTGCCAGTGTGACTGTGTGCTGATTAGAGCTGCACGATTCTGGTAAAAATGTGAATCGTGATTTTTTTTGCTTAAAATTAAGATCACGATTCTCTGAAACGTTTTTTTTTCCCAAAAAACATTTATTGCACAAATAAACTTTAACAAAACAAACAAAACAACCTATTCAAAATAAAGCATGTGTTTGCACAAGAGCTTTGTTGGAGCATTTCTTTGGCAGATGCATAGTTGTAGTTCTTTAACATTGGTTAGGGGGTGGGGAGGCAACGGCAGTGTTGCATTTGAGGGCGCTTGAAAAAATCTGGGAAGAATGGAAACTTATTTGTGATAAGCTCATGATTAAAAATGTTTCAGAATTGTTGTGGGTAGAATTGAGATTGCATGTATGTGTGAATTGAGATCACGATCTTTTAACGATTAATTGTGCAGCCCTAGTGCTGATGTACTTTCAAGATGCTGGATAGAAGCAGGATTGAACAGCTGTGGGGAGAAAGCATGAAAACACGTATATGGTACAGACGAGGACACCGCCACATGCACAACACTGCCCAGCCCCACAATGGAGAATATTCTTGTGAAGTGTGAGCCGTAGTCTAAGCATCCACACGGTCGTAAAACTGACTCTACTTCACAAAGATTAACCTTCCTCGGTGGCTGCCTGTGTCCTGATGTACCAACCCTGACCTGCAGCATCCTGGTGTGGTACAGCAGCAGCTCTGCAGCTGACAGGAAGCCTCTGCAGAGGAATGTAAAAGCTGCACAACTGCCCACCACCTCCGAGCCCTGAGCAACATCTTCACCTCTCGCTGTTCACACAAGTCAGTCAACATTGGACCGTTTCCACCCTGTTCATAACCTTTCTGCACTCGTGCCATCTGGAGAGAAATACAGCTCCAGAATAAATACTCACTCCACATGATTCCTGAACAGGTCTTGCCCTACAGCCATCACCACACCAAACTTAAAACCACTTAACACAGAACTCTTTTCCTTGTATGCAATGATTAATGAATTCCATTTTTTTCCCGATTTACCCCTGCATTATTACGCCTGCATAGTTATGTGTAATATAGTGAAATGACACAGGGAATAAGTATTGAATACGCTTGCTGAATTGTATTTAATACTTAGTGCAAAAGCCTTTGTTGGTGGTTCCAGCCTCCAGACGCCTCCTGTATGGAGAAACCAGTGGAAAACGTTGCTCAGGTGTGATTTTGGTTCATTCTTCCACACAAACTGCCTTCAAATCTTCAAGGTCCAAGGTCTCTTCTGTAAACTCGGAACTTCAGTTCTTTCCAAAGATTTTTAATTGGATTGAAATGGGTGGATTGACTGGTCCGTTCCATCAGCTTTATCTTCTTCTTAAAGCAGGTGAGTGTTTCTTGGCTGTGTGGTGGGACGGTCGTCTTGCTGAAAGATCCAGCCTCTTTTCATCTTCAGCAGATTCTGGTCCAGAATGTCTCTCTACTTTTCTACATTCATTCTTCCTTCAATCATATGAAGTCTGCCAGTACCACATGCTGAAAAACAGCCCCCACCATGATGTTCCCACCTCCAAACTTCACTGTTGCTATGGTGTTTTGGGCTCAAGTGCGGTGCCATTTCTCCTCCAAACATGATGAGTTCTGGTCTCACTTCACAACACAGACATTACACATCAAAATCAAACATAAACAATTAAAATCTAAATAAACAGACACAAGAATGAAATCTGACCAGACTATGTTTTCCAGAATGTCATGCGTTTGTCCAGATGTTGTGTTGCAAACTTCAAACAAGCATGCTTTTCTTCAAAAATGGAGTCTTGTGTGGTGTGCGTGCATGAAGGCCATGGCGGCTGAGTGCATTACTTCTTGTTTTCTCTGAAACAACTGTAGCTGCTGGTTCCAGGTCTTACTGAAGCTCTCCACGAGTGGTTACATCTGATGCTGACAAAGCAAAGTGTTTCTTCTCCACAGTTGGAAAGTTCTTGGTATTTTGACATTTTCATAAGACTTTTAGGAGCCATTCACATTCGGACGATTGCGGGTAAAATTGACAAATTATTTAATTAGAAGTCCCTCTTGTTTACACGGTAACGGCGTTATTCTGGGTTGAAGATGCAAAAATCTGAAGACTCATTCCAAAGTGGAATTCCTGAAGACGTGACGCTGTTGTGTTCTCATCTGCACGGCCCAAAACGCAAAAATGATAGTGGATCGACTCATGTCATGCTAACGTTGCATTCGCGTTGACATCACACACAAACAGGAAAAACAACAATGTCTGACTATGTAAACCAGCTGATCTAAGATGATTTTATGCATGCTAGCTAATGCTAACAGAGACAGCTGTGGTGTTGCTGAGAGTTAATGACTAATCTGGGAGATATTGTGAAATATCAGGTTATTTGCTCTGATCAGGGCAACGTTGGGACCAGAAAATAAAACCAGTTCAGTCAGAAACACAAACGGATCAGGAAGACGGTGTCCTGCAGCCTTTAGTTTCATCTGCAGGACATGTGAAGGCTACGTGGTCTGTACAGTCCTGAAACAATACCAAAAGCCAAATATGGGAGAAAATAGAAAAGGAACCACCTTTGAAAGAGTTTGTTTTTTTAAAACTTTGATAAGTACTCATGAGATGTGCGTGTTATTCCAGTGTGGCTCGTTATTAAGCCAGTTTCTGGAGATAAATAGTAGTTTACATTAATGCTCTGATGTAAAAAAAAAAACAAAAAAAAACGTCAGAATACTTTAGAGATCTCCGGATAACATACACAAGGTTATCATGACCTTAGACGACTGTCCAACGTTGTAAATCCAGATATTCACGCTGCTTTCCATGTTAACAGATAGGAGGTAATTGGAACTCGTTCCCTAAGCAACGGCAGCGCCGCAAGATGGCGCAACACACAAAACGCTCGTCGGATTAGTCTATATAAGTCATTTTCTGCAGCAAAGCTCCTTCATTTCATCAATACTTTCAGTAGAATGAACGAAAAAACAAGACCTATTGTCCTGTGAGTTCTGAGTTAACTCTCCGTTAGTTATTGGGGCTTTCTCTGCACTCAGGCCGCCGCACATTCCCAATACTGCAGAACAGCTGAGAAGATCAGTGAGCTATCTAGACACCAACACACTGCAACTCTGACCTCACGGGACAATAGTACTCGTTCGTTCATTCATTCTACTTAAAGCATTGATGAAATGAAGGAGTTTTGCTGCAGATAATGCATTATAGAGAGACTGCCCCGTCTCTTCCGTGATATGGATGCATGACGAAGGCCAACTCAATGTTATATCTTCCGAAGGAGTCAAAATGATACAGAAATTTTACCAGTGAGTAAATGCACAAATAATCTCACAGAAATAAGATCCAGGTTGAAAAAGAAGAAAGTTATCCTTTAAATAATTTGTAGATTATTTTTGCCTACCAAGTCTTAAATGTAAGTTTGAGCCAAAAGAAAATAAAGCAGGGAAAAAAGAAAAAAGAATATAAGGATTATTATTGTGGTTATTGAGAAAAGTAACTGTAAATGATTGGAAAACACTTGTGTGTTCCCACATCAGCATTTACCCTCATACAATCACCTACATTAGAATAAAACTGCTGTTGATGAGGACAGGTAAATAACAGACTATTTCACGGCTGAGTTGCAGGCTGCTCAGAATGTGCCAGTTGGCCGATATGATACAGGGTTATCTCTTGTTAATTGCTCTCTCATCAATGTGACATCTGCCTTGTGACACGAGCACACGAGTGTTTAATAAACGCAGGATCTGCTCAAACAGCCGTGTTGGCAGCTGATTATAATAAGCTGAGTTTCCACACAGTTTCCTGAGCATGTGCAATTTCTTTTTGCATTAATTCAGTGTCACTTGCTCCGAGTCATTGTACAAGTAATGCTTTTTTCCTCTTTGACAGAAAATGCCCGCCACGGTCCCGTCTTCACACAGGAGCCCAGTGACAGCATTTTCCCAATGAGCACTGGTGATAAACTGGTGTTTATTAATTGCAAAGCAAAGGGAAATCCACCCCCACATTATAGGTAAGCACTCTGACTGCACTTTAATTATCTGCAAGGTAATGTGCAGCAGCAATGAAAACAAACCTCATTTAAATAAGAGCACTTTTGTTTTCCAACGTGCATGTTTTTGGCTGATTTGTGGCTGTTTTTTTAAGTTTCTGCCACTTTGAGGTTTTATGAACTTGTTTGTGAAGCTGAATGAAAACAGTCTGGTTTACTGTTACTACAGGTGGAAAGTGGATGGGCGGGACATAAACACAGACTCAGATCCAAACTACAGCCTAGTAGAGGGGAACCTGCTGATCAATAACCCTCATTTCATCAATCATGGAGGAGTGTATCAGTGCATCGCCACCAACGCCTTTGGAACCGTCATCAGCAGAGAGGCAAAAGTCCAGTTTGCATGTGAGTAGTTTCTCATGCTGATTTCTAAATATTGCCTTTAGGAAAAAATAAATATGAATATATCTTTTTTGTTCTTAAATTGTTCTTAAATTGTGTTTTTTACTGGATTAAATTCTAACAGAACTACAGCTACTGGCCAAGGTTACTATACTAAAATTAACAATAAAACAAAACTAAATTGAAAAAACATTTTCATTAACTGAAATAAAAGTAAAAATGTCAGTTTTTTAAAAAAGGAAAACAAACTAAAACTGTATTTTGTCTCTACAAAAATAACTAAAACTTTTACCCTGACTGACTTTCTTATGATGTTCAATGTCACACCAGACAAATACGTATAATTTACAAAATAAAATCCCAAAAAAACTGAGACTGAAACTAATAAAACTTAACCAAAACTAAGCATCCCCCCCCAAAAAAAAAAAAAAAAAAAAACTAGCAAACCTGCTCAAAAACTAACTAAAACTAACTGAATTGAAAAACAAAAAGTCAAAACTAAATAAAAACTGAAACTAATTAAAAATCCCAAACTATTATATCCTTGCTGGCTAATTCTATTATTAAGTTGGCTAAAGAACCAAAAATCCACAAAAAGTAACTAGAGCTAAAATACTACTATATATATACATGCACAGGCTTGTTTATTAGATCCACCGTGCAGCACCAGGTTGGACCCTGTTCTCTTTCAGAAATAAAACTGAAAATTCTGGGGGAAAAATTAACAACAACAACAACAAAAAAGTTTGGAATACAATACCAATAACAATAAATGAGGATAAATAATATATAATCAATGTTTAATGGAATGGGTTTTCATGGCGATCAGCTGCATCCATCCATACTTCACCAAGCAGCCGCCACTGGACTCTAGAGCCGTGGAGGTGTTCTCTGGAGGACCAATCACGCTTCTCCATCTGCCAATCTGATGGAGGAGTCTGGGTTTGGCGTTTGCTAGGACAACAGTACTTGTCTGACTGCATTGTGCCAAGTGTAAAGTTTGGTGGAGGGGGGATTATTGTGTGGGGGTGTGTTTCAGGAGCGGCTTGGCCCCTTAGTTCCAGTGAAAGGAACTCTGAATGCTTTTATGGACAATTCCATGCTTCCAACTTTGTGGGACCAGTTTGGAGCTGGCCCCTTCTTCTTCCAACATGACTGTGCACCAGTGCACAAAGCAGGTCCATAGAGACCTGGATGCAGAGTCTGGTGTGGAGGAACTGGACTGGCCTGCACAGAGTCCTGACCTCAACCCCATAGAACACGTTTGGGATGAATCAGAGCGGAGACTGAGAGCCAGGCCTTCTGGTCCAACATCAGTGTGACCTCACAAATGTGCTTCTGGAAGAATGGTCAAAGATTCCCAGAAACACTCCTAAACCTTGTGGACAGCCTTCCCAGAAGATGAAGCTGTTCTAGCTGCAAAGGTGGACCAACGTCATCCTGAACCCTCTGGATCAGGAATGGGATGTTACTGACACAAGGCAGGTGACACAATACTTTCAGCAATGTAGTGGATATTAATATGCCCTCTTAAAGAGGGGATGTCCTGATTGGGGTTGTTCATATTTCATAAGTAACGCGACAGCGGGAGGGAGGAAATTTTTTTTCCCCCACAATATACACTGATATATACAAAAAATTTATTTTGTATTACAAAGCGACAAACCAAAACATTTTCGTCAGATCTGAAAAAAAAAATTCATTTTACCTGCCTTGTTCCTTTAATATATAAAAAAAAAATCTTTGGAAGGATTTCTGATAGTGAAGAACTTATGTTTGGATGCTGAGAGATTTTTCTGCCTCTGATTTATTTTTCCTTAACTGAGGGGGAAGAATGAGTGTTACATAAATACACAAGTGTGTGACACCAGTGAAAGATATCAAGGACAGAGACGGCGGTGTCTCTTGATGTGGGAGATATTTGATGGGCTGAGCTGTGATTTGACCAGTGCTGATATTTGCTTGATCCCTCCTGAGACCTGCTGGTATTTCTAAGCCTTTAGGATTAATATGTCTCACTGCTATTTATTCTCTCATGAAGCGCAGCAGCACTTAATTAAAGGTGAGAGTAATCCCTGAAGCTTGATGGCTGAATCTTTGCTCCCAGATCTCTGATCTCTCACAGGTGCAGGGATATTGACAGGAGAATTTTTCAGGTTTAACTTATGAGCAATGTCAACGCATGTGTTCTGAAGAGGTCCTTGGGGGGGTGCTCTACAAATGTATACATGTATGGGTAGGAGTGTGCTGATGAGACATGGATTACTTTTCTGACCTTTGAGTGACATGAGAAACCACGACTAGTTAATAGTATTAAATATTTAGCTAGTTATTTTAGTCTACAAGCTACAGAAGATAAAATATGTAACATTTAATGTAGTCTACGATTTCAGAATTAGTTGAGAAAATCTGAAAAAAGCCCCCTCTGTGCACATTGATCCTTCCCACCGAGTACGTACGGCCCTCCTCCTCAACCACAGTCAGCTGTACCACAACAGCTCAGCTCAAGAGTGTAATATTTGTTCCACATAAATGAACAACAGCAGCATCTGGTCACATATATAATATTTGCCTTTCTCGACCACCAGGAAGTTTACGGTGGGTTTTTGCTGGTTTCTGCATCAGTAAGAGACCACCACGTTCCAGCGACTTCATAAGTTCATTGATGCTTTCTGGACATCACCGATGACAACAACGCTAGCTTACAATACTGAAAATAACCAGCTGACGTTCTGACGCCGTTTGTCCACACAGAGAAAACCAGCAGCAGCGTTTCCAGTCATCAGCAGCATTGTCATAGACTTATCCATTTATGTACAACTCACACATAAAAGTAAAAAACAAAAAGCCTACCTGTTCAACTAAAAGTCTGCTGTATCAGAATCAGTTTCACTCCCAAATCCTCCCGGAGCTTCCTCCAGCCGGTGACCCGATGTTTATACTCTGCTCTCAGTCCGTCCTGGTCTCTGCTTCTGCAGATCTTCCCTCCTGGAGCTTCCTCTGCATCCCCCGATAATGACCAGGCCTTCCATCCAGCATTGCTCAGGTTTTACAAGGGGAGTCAGCTTGAGCAGGGATTGGATGAGAGCAGAGAGAAGTGAGACGAACAGCTACGTTGACCAATAGGAGCTATCTGACCCGATGGCTCATATTGGTTAATGTCTCCGCAGCACAGCAGCCACTAAAGTGGATGGATTTCTTCTGTTTGTTTTGCTCTTCACATTGTGTAGATTGCACTATAGGACCATAACCACCATCTAAATGAGGTTATTAATAATGATAAAACTTTCAAATAGTAGACCATAGCTTTAACAGAAAATATGCAAACATGATGACCAACCAAAAGTTAGGCTGTCGTGTAAGGCTGTATGAAAATGAATCATTTAATTAATAAAAACTTTGAAGGTAGTTCATGAATGTCCAAAGAACAAAAAAAAAAGGATTTCTGAATTTGACTGAATGAATTTATAAGGTTTGTTAAATGGTAGGTCTAGATTAATGACTAATCATAAAAGATTAATTCATTATCACCAATCTTTGTGACATCAAACCATATATTATAGCAAATGAGAAGGATTTCTATTCTAGTCCTGTGTTTTGACTAATAGCGCCTACAAGGGGTGGCCAGTGCCACCCTAAACAAAAGCTGGCCAGCCCCGCAAAAATTATGTTTTTTCATTCACATCAACATTAATGTACTAAGAACATGGTGCAGCATGCTTTGTTTACATTTTAATGTCAAAACCTTTATAAGCAGAGGAAAATAAAATTAAATAACAGAAAATAAAAAATATTACACAAGACTTACTTTTTTCTTCCATTGGTATTTTGCCATAGTCCTCTGCAAGTCTGTCACTTGTAGTAACTCGGCCTTTCTTATGGAAATTTATCCAGAAAGGATGGTGTTTCACTCAGGATAACCGCCCCGACCAGTTTCTAACGTTAGCACCTACTTAGCCCGGCCCTCATTGGCTGCGTCAATTCTTGAGTTTCAATTCCACATAAAAGTTCATTTCGAACTAATAATTTGGTTTATTAATTTTTGAAATTCTGAATAAAATAATTAGCCTGTAATGTAACCGTTTATTCCGCTCTAACTTAATTCCTGTCGTTCTGAGCATGCTCCTTTCCTTGTCCTGTTGTCCTGTTGTCATGGTGCTTGTTGAAGCGCACGTGAAACGAGCGTTGGACTTGTGCCAGCCGGCAGAAATGAAGTATGTTAGTGTCGAGCTGCTGCTACAAAACTACAATCACAGTTCAGAGAAAATCTGTGTTATTATGTGGTTTTCATGTCGTAGTCGAAACAAAAAGGACCGGGTAGATGTAAACTGACTTAAAAACATCACGTTCGCCTCCTGTCCAATCAGAACCCTTCCCCACCCCCATGTAAACATGAAGGAGAATAATTTTTAATTCTGAATTAAAAAAACATAATGTAACCGGGGCCCCTGGTAATTTGCTGCAGTCTCCTGCGAGTCTGTCACGCCTAATTAACTCAGCCTTTCTTTTGCAAATTCATCCAGGAAGTTTCCACCCAGAACTGCCCCAACCCGTTTCTGATGCCCCTTTCACATCCCCACCTACTCAGGGCGCATTCAGAAAGCATAGTCCACAAGTCTCTGTCCGTTTGGGGACCTGGTTCGGCTGGGGACGGGGGTGGTCTTACGGACCGAGATCACGTTCACGTTACACTATTGCCAAATGAGCTAAACGGGCCAAGAATGAGAATCTCAGGTGGCGCTGCTTTCAGATTCATGACACACGTACAAGAAGGTTCTCACAACTGGTGTTCCCTCCACAAACCGTCGTGACGTTATTTTTGTACGAGGAGCTGGATATGATTTCATCAGATCAAATATAGATTAAAGCTTTTACTTCCTCGTAACTCCAAGTCTGACCACGAGCCATCTTTATAAGTACTGCAGTCCCACCAGTGTGTTTGTTGTCGTAGCGTTTACCTATGTTGTCCAACGTTTGCCCCACAATGCCAATGTGATTTGTAGTCCACTTCCTGTCTTTGGTTAACTTGAATCAGACCGAGACCTGCGTTTGCAGGCGGACCGAGTCCGGTTGTTTGTTCCGGATCAGAGTCCATTTGCGCGTTCACAAATCCCCTGATGAAGCGGACTTTCCGAGCAAACGGACCCTGATTCCAATCAAAAAAGCTTTGTGAATCCGCCCTTAGCCCTCATTGGCCGAAACCTTACTACCCCAGTTTAGTTTGTTCACATTACAACTGAGGCATCTTCAGCTTTGGTTTTCAGTGTGGGCAAGGTCGTCATCGTGAAGTTTTGTGAAGTCATTTGTTTGCGACACGCACACACACGTTTGTTTTTATATCCCCGTGGGGTATATCCATTGACATAATGCATCCCCTAGCCCCTTACCCTAGATGCCCATAACTGATTGCCTAAACCTAACCCTTGTCCTAACCCTAACCAAACCTTAATTGTAACTTAATCTCTAAGACCTGATCTTGACCCTCAAAACGGGGTTCATACCCGTGGGGACCAGGAAAGTGGTCCCCACAAGGGCAAGACGTCCCCGACGTTATGGTAAAAATCCGTAACATGGTCCCCACAATGTTGGAAAAACGCGCCCACACACACACTGAACAACAATGGAGGAAGTCAAGCTCGTGATTCACCTGCTGTTAGTTGTATCAGCACCGTTGACCACGGTGTTGTGGGTGTGCAACTGGTAGACGTGTAGAGAACACCCCAACAATTACAGCAAGCCAAATTTGAACTCACAGGACAATACTACTCATTTGTTTGTTTGTTTGTTTGTTCATCTTAAAGGAACAGTACGCCCACAGAATGATGTGCCTTCATTTTCTCCTCATCCTCATGGTGAGCAAGACTCTGGAGCACTTTTTTAATATCTCAAATGCAGCCAGAGATCGGACAGGTTTTCGTTTTCCCCCAACTTTCATATAATGGAGTTCACCGGCAACTGAACCAAAAAGGTCCGTAAAAGTCCACAAAAACTTGTCAATATTCCTCCATACTGCTCGTCCAATGTAATCCAAGTGTCCTGAGTGGGTAGCGTCCAGAATTTACTGGACACCACATCATTTAATATACTTTTAGTATAGTATATCCAGTGTCGTGAACTCTCATGGATGTGCTTTGCAGCAGCTAGATGTTCTACTGTTTAAAGGGACTAGAGGCAGGAATTGTGAAAGAATAAACATACGTGTCCAGTTTTTTAATACTTATGGGTGATGAAGCTTTAAAAACCAAAAAGAACGAGCCCACCCACGTTTCTCTCCGTTACCTTGAACAGGCTGTGTGCTGCATAATGCTGTGATTCGGTGGCCGAATTTCCCGCGCTGTCCTGCGGATGTGACAGTAATTGACGCTGCATCCGCGTCCCCGACAGTTTTGATCCAGGAAGGAGACGGTCGCGGTGAATTCAAACACTGTAAGGGATAGTTATGGATTCTTCTGCCATCAACAAACGATCCAGATCAACTGAAAGACCCTAAAAAGTGAAACTACAAAGAAAAAGACTTTATCAGCGTCGTAAACAACGTATAGCTTCAGTTTGTGCTCCCGTGTTGGCTTGGCTCGTAGCTGCAGTTACCTGCACCGCCAGTTGCAGCACCTGCGAGTCTCATTTCTTAATCTTGGCTTTAGTCCCTTTAAGCTTTAAAAATACATCATTCTGTGGGTGTAGTATTTATTTTAATTTTGTACATTTAGAAATGTCTTAGATCACTATGTTTTGTTTTTTTATTTAGCAATATGTGATAAAAACAATACTGATTTTTGTGTATTTTTTATATTCAAGGCATTCTTTCAAAAGCACTGTAAGTTACTGTCATTGATGTTCATAACCTTGTACCTTCAGTTGTACAGATTATAAGAATATAAAACACGAAGATTCTCCAAGAAATGGCCTCACTGCAGAAAAATAACAGAGCAGGCATAGACGGGCCATTTCTATTGCAGTTAATAAAGGGTTAAAGCTAACGGTTTATTTTATGCTCAACAGTTCTGCAGAACTTCAGCAGGAAGCCCAGAAACACAGTGTCTGTGAGGGAGGGTCAAGCCGTGGTTCTGCTGTGCGGCCCGCCGCCCCATCACGGAGGTACTGCAGTCCGACTGTAACTCTCCTGCTTTGTCTGCACTCCTGCTGGCCTCAGCTTTTTTTATTGTTCTCCTTACTCTGCTGCTTATTATCTCCCTGTAACACCGCTGTGACTCTTTTGTTTTTATACCCTGCTACCTTCCTTCCGAGCTCTGACACTGTTTTTCCACTCACTTCTCCTTATCTGCCAGACAGGGAACTTTTTTATGATCATCCAGCTCCATCTGCCCACACCTCCACCTTCATCTATTGCTCACAGCCTCACTCTTCTCAACCTTGAGCTCACTTTTCCTGCCCATAAGATCTGTGACCATGCTGTCATCTATAAAGTCTCTGGTGCAACACCTTCCTTCACGTGTCATACAGATGTATTTTATACACACACACACATATAAACACGGCAAATACTCAAATCTTACCAAGTATGTTTCTTATTTCTCATCAAAATATCTCATCACACTCAAAATAAGACAAAATCACCTAAAGAGAAACATTTCAGTGAGATATAGGAACTCGTTTTAAGCTAGTTCCCACTTGTCTAACATCTAGATATCTTTCTATTACAAGAAATCTGTATATGAACTGGTATATGGGGGTCTTAAAACATTTATTTACAGCTAAAATTGGGAGCGAAAGACACAAAGTTATCTGAAACAGTCTTGATGAGATAATTTAACTTAAAGGTTGAACACGGACAGAACAGCGACATCACGTGTGTCTAGGTTGTAGTTGCAATTGACCAACAGTCTGCAGCATGTCCAACCAGTAACGCAAAGGAGTTTATAACTGACAGCTAACGTTAGCCACGTTAGCAAACAAGTTAGCTTACCGATCCAGGAGAAAAGTCGCCATTTCTGTGTTTTGACTCCGTGGAAAACGTTTCTGTGGGTCCATTTAGTGAAGTCTTCACCTAAATTTACTCCAGGTTTTGCTCTTCTCGGGTCACTCCTCCTTAGAAACAGATAACAACATCTCCAGGTTATGAAGCAGCTGCTTCACTCGCCGTCTTCACTGTTTCCCTGTAGCAGCCTGACTGTGCCTAAAATACTAATGCCACACAGAGATCGTATTTGGCAACCCGCAATGGCGGCGTGTATCTGGCTTACAGACGTAAATATAATCCCATTATCGAACCCGTTAAAATATTTTATTATAAATATATAAATATATTTTTAGGCTAAATATAATTTTTCTGGGAGATGTACTTTCATTCTGTGACCCCCCCCCCCCAAACGACCTGTGGAGTTTGTTTTTTGTTTTTTTTTAAATATAGCTTTTAATAAAAATGTTCCACATTCAACCGTTAATATGCAGATAAAATAACCAATTTTAAAGGTGCCATGACATCAAATGTCACTTTTCTGGGGTTTTGGGTGTATAATATGATCTGTTGTGCACTGATGAGGCCATGTGAATGTCAGAGTGAGAATCAAAGTTCCTGTTTATGGTCTGTCAGCTTTGTCTCTCTGCTCAGAAACAGTTGAATCAGACAGCAGGCTATCATTCTACGTAGTTCTATCATTCTACGTAGTTCTATCATTCTATGTAGTTCTATCATTCTACATAGTTCCTTCATTCTACGTAGTTCTATCATTCTACGTAGTTCTATCATTCTACGTAGTTCTATCATTCTACGTAGTTCTATCATTCTACATAGTTCCATCATTCTACGTAGTTCTATCATTCTACGTAGTTCCATCATTCTACATAGTTCCATCATTCTACATAGTTCCATCATTCTACGTAGTTCCATCATTCTACGTAGTTCTATCATTCTACATAGTTCCATCATTCTACGTAGTTCTATCATTCTACGTAGTTCTATCATTCTACGTAGTTCTATCATTCTACATAGTTCTATCATTCTACATAGTTCCATCATTCTACGTAGTTCTATCATTCTACGTAGTTCTATCATTCTACGTAGTTCTATCATTCTACATAGTTCCATCATTCTACATAGTTCTATCATTCTATGTAGTTCTATCATTCTACGTAGTTCTATCATTCTACATAGTTCCATCATTCTACGTAGTTCCATCATTCTACGTAGTTCCATCATTCTACGTAGTTCTATCATTCTACGTAGTTCTATCATTCTACGTAATTTAATTGCTCCAATAAGAGCACACTATCAAGTAAACAGCGCCCCCCTCCCCTCTCTCTCTCTCTCCCAACAGTCTGTGCACCGACCGCCTCCCCCCTCCCCTCCCTGTCTGATTCAGCTGCGTGTATGGAGCTAGTAGTAACTTCTGTGCAGTCAGGTCTGGATTTTCAAACAATTTAAAACAATTTAAAAGAAAACTTCTGCAGCAACACTGAGGGAGGGGCCACAACCTTGTCATTACCTGTAAGTTTATTTATTTTCTAAATGCTGTCTTGTCTGATAAACGTAGCTCTCACTGTCTGAACTGCCCATGTTGCTAGCAGTTAGCCTTTAGCAAACTCCGACCGGCAGCTTGACCTAGATTCTCCAAATAAGGTCATAGCCAAATAAGGTGTAGCCAATCAAAATGAAGTCAACGTGGTCTCCAGGTAAAGCTCCATATCATCACCGGACCCAACTGTATTACTGAGGAAGTGAGGTCTGGCGTTTCAAAACAATACTCCGCTGTAAAAAATGCCGTTTTTTTCTTTGGAGTATTTACATATGCAGTAATGCCAACAACATAAACTAGTTTTTAACTGCTATGTCATCACTCCTTTCACTTATGAAGTAAGAAATAAAAGACATTTACTCTCAAAACTAGATTAATAATCTTACATATTCTGGTCTTCTCAAATATAAAACTCTCAAATTGAGATATTTATAACAGTTTTTGCTGAATATAAGACTTGGTCAGATAGACTGTTTTTGCAGTATACAGATATTTTACTAAGTCCATTTTTCAAATTTCTTGCTTATTCAAGAAATTTTTTTTTCTAAACTTAATTTAAAAGTGGTCAAGATTTTTTTTTAAGCTTGTAATAAGCAAAAAAAAAAAAAAAAAAAAAAAAGACGCTGCCGATAGAACAAGCTAAATTTTCTTGATAACATTTCTTGAAATAAGATGCATTGCATTCAAACAAGATCTTATATCTCATTGAAATGTTTCTCTTTAGGTGATTTTGTCTTATTTTGAGTGATGAGATATTCTGATTAGAAATTAGAAAAATATACTTGGTGGATTTTGCAGTGTACACAGCACACATACATATATGTATGTGTTTGCATGTAGATGTATATTTTTATCATGTGGTAAGCAGGTTGGGTAATAGAGGCTCGTGGTGGCTGCTGTGGTGGGGGGAGCATTTATCCCGTGGCACAGCTGTGAGTCGGTTCATATGTCTGCACGCTGCTGATTAGATAGCCCTCAAAGTGGTCCACACTCCTGCAGCCGTTCGCTGCCCACGGCACAATTTCACGCCAGCGTTCCAGCCGTTCTCCACTCTGTTTCCAGCTGAAACCTTCGGGCATGTGGGAATATACTCTATAGCTATTTGCCCTGCAACCCCCCCACCGCCCCCCTCCCTATTGCTCTTTAAATACTTCCATGTCTTTATCCCCCGTTAATGGAGCAGTCACACGTTTGATGGGATTTGCACGACATGATAATGCCGGCTTGAGGTGATTTCAAATTGAAAATGGCAAAAGTTGTTTTTCTCTTAACTGCCACCAGGTCTCTGATCCCGAACCTTTTTAAATGCTTGTTGATGCAACACTTGAGGAAATCTGCGATGCACCTTGTTGAGGGAGGAATCGTCTGAAGCTTTTCTGAGCAATCAATATGTAAGTGGCCTAAAAGGAGGCGCAGCGAGAGCTGGAATCTGTCAGAGGACATGGGATTAAGTGCCTGCAAGTCCTCTGTTGCTGTGAGACTGCAGCTCTTAAACAGACCCCGTCTCCGATAGTCTCTAATCATGAAAGGTCTGTCAGTTCCTGCCCCGACTTTTCTTCTAATGATTTTAATTCACAGTTTTCCCTCAAGGAAGCAAGTGGAACTTTTTAGCGCCTGCCCAGTCAAACGGATTGACTTCAGGATGCTGTTAGTCTGATAGGAAGGTGGGGGTGGGGGGTGCTAATAGCTGACTTCATTCTGCAGCCCCTGCAGACTTGTCCATGTCTTTCTCCCCTTCTGCACGTGTGAGTTTTACACCTCTACACTGATATTCTCTCCCCTCCGTCCCATTCTTCATGTTGACACCTGCCCTTATTAATCTGAGTGATAAAAGCGTAGAAGTCTGGAGTCACATTTACAACGAGACGTATAAAACACACCACTGTAACGTTAGGAAGTCAGCAAGAGGGTGATGTTCTTGTAAGAAAAAAGAGAGAATTTCCATGCTGCACATTTACAATGCAGAAACTTTTTTTTTTTCCATGTGCACTGAGCACGAAAGATGATGTAAATGTTTCTCATGACAATGTCTGCAACACTTTCACTGGTGACCATCCTGAGGAGCAGCGTTGTACAGTAACGAAGTAAAAATACTTACTTTACTTTTTTTTTTTTATTTGTATTTTACTACTATTTCAGATGACTTTTACTTTTACTTCACTACATTTTCCAGAAAAAATCAATACTTTTACTCCATTACATTTACCTGAGCATTTTATTTACTCGTGACAAAATAAGGAACGTAATAGCCAACAGACAATTTTGTTTGTTAGTGGGACTAGTAGCCACTAGCAGCAGCCTTGTGCAGCCGTCTCTGAAGCTAAACACACCTTTACCTGCCTCAGCAGCAGGTGAACGGCTGTTCAGCATCGTTCGTCTGGTCTTCAGTCCAAGAAGAGTGAGACTGAGTTCTCACCATTTTGAGAAACAACTTCTTTTAAGGTTGAATAAAAAGTTTTTCAGGGTTCAGTAACGACTGGATGGACAGTTCATGTGCTGTCGCTCTGCTGTCATGTTAAAGTTCAACCAATCAAGTTTTTTGTTTGTTTGCATCACCTCTGAGTTTTAAGAGTTTATTAGGAATGATTTTATATTAAATGCACGTGGGTATGAATGTTGGTAGACATGCATGCAGGTCTGTAGGATGTTTGTGTGTATTTTTTATACGGTTGGGTTTATGTAAGGACGTATTAAAGCTGCTTTACACTTTGCAAATTAAACAAAACTCAAAAACTAAATTAAGCAGGAATAAAGAAAATGTTAAACTCAAATTTCTGATTGTGTTTTATCAACAGTACTTTTTACTTTTGATACTTAAGTACAGTAAATACTAGCTACTTTTTTACTTTTACTCAATATTCTAGCAATATTCTAGCAGGCGACTTTCACTTTTACTTGGGTAATTTTCCCGTAAGGTACTTTTACTTTTACTCAAGTATGGCTTTTGGGTACTTTATACAACACTGCTGAGGAAGACTCCTGGAATCATTTCTCTGACGCTGTGGTCAGATTAACGCTGTGTCAAAAGTTGGCTGACGCCCAAAGTTGGGCGCTGGGTCGCTAAAAAGTCAGATGCTTGATTTCCAGCGTCGACGCCCCTGACGCACGTCGATGACATCAGAAGGGGAGCCCCTCCTTGTTCTTTTTGCACCATGGCAGATGCAGTAGACAGAGCAGCTCCGCTTTATGTGATAAACAAAGCAGGAAACGTCGTTGTCGGGCGTCTCTGCTCTGTGTCTGGTTCACCAGATGATTCCAGGTGTTCTGAGTTTCACCGTTTACTGCAGGAGCTGCGCGCTGATGAGGGACGCTTTCAGCCGTCTGATTCGGTCCAGTTTAACGTCCCGCTGTCCCGATGTGGGGCAGCTTTTATAAACCCAGTACATCCCATCAGGACAGCAGGTCATCAAACCACCGTTCAGACACCGGGACCGGACACAGATCACAGTTTAACAGGAGGTTCTCCTGGTTCTTCGTGGTGTTTCCGTCCTGTCAGAAAATGTGTGTCTGCATCATGACATGGAGTCGCTCCGATTGGTTGACGCCCTGCGTCAAGACGCAAAATTTCAGATTTTCCAACTCCAGCGTCTGCCACCCGTGACGCGCGTAATGCTGCGCTACAATGTTCTGCTGGTTCTGTAAATAAACAGTTAGCTGGAAGCTGGAGCACAGAAATGCAGGAGGGATGGAGCTGCATGAAGACAGACTGAAACAACAGCGCGTGCTTCAGAAGTCAAGAGAGAAGCCGCAGAACATTCCTAACCACACATTCAAGCTGCGTTTGCCTTCCAGACAACATAAAAGATCAGCTGAGTCATGTAGCTACCGTCATCTGTGTCGCCGAACAAGCCGACATGTCGGCTACAGAAGCCCAACAGCAAACTTTTGTTATAAAGTTGTAATAAGCTGAGTTTTGTGGATGTTTGTAAAAGTTTCTTTGATTAGTTTTACAAAAATGTAATTTTTTGTGGGTCATAAAAGAGTAAATGAGTGGAGGCAAACCTTCATCATATCCTGGTATCATGTGATCAGGCTTGCTGGTGAAAACAATCCCGCATCAAACGTGTGTCTGTGGTCGAATGTGAACCTTCATCGTCATCGTCTTCCAGTTATGTCGACAGTCTCAGTGTCTCGGCTGGACGTGGACATGAAACATCAGCGATACTCAGAAACCGTCCGCATGCAGAGACGGTCACTCAGAACAGAAGCTGCTTGAACATGATGTAGTTTTCTCTGTCGGACGGAGAAGTTCAGAAATTCATTCCTGCCAGCAGCATCACTGAAGGAACAAGACTGCTACTGCTCTTTAGTTTTACTCTTATCATTGTTATGTTGTATATATGTTATAATTTAGGGAAAAACAGGAAAAGGAAAAAGAGAGAGATCCTATAACAATATTGAATTTCCCTCCTGGGATAAATAAAGTATTTTTCATTTAATTTCATGGCAAACTGGAGTAACACAGGCAGACTGTTATTCAGCAGATGTTCAGTCCATGTGTCCTTTACTAGACTCTGGTCTCAAAAGTTTTTTGTTATAAAAGACCATGACAGCCTCTAAACAGTGTTATGAAAAGAGTATTTTATTTAATGTGGATCCTAATTTACGTTCATTAAAAAAAATAAATTATTTCACTTATTGCCGTTTAGTTTAAAATAAATCTGATTTTTACTCCAAAAAGTACTCAGCAGTTGAGTATTTTTTTACTTAAACTTGAGTAATTATTTGGATGAATACCTTTTACTTGTACTTGTTTTTGTACTAATTGTACTTTCATGGAGTATAATTTTGGGCGACTCTCTCCTCTGGTTAGAGGAGCCTGTCAGTAAAAACACCTGTCCTGGCAGATCCAAAACATGGTAGGAACTTGTAACAAAAACTACTTTTACTTCTACTTTTGACACTTCTGAAAACAGAACGAACTTTAAAAGATTTTAGTTCAGATAGTCCAGGCTAGGTTTCCAAAAATTGATAGTCTAGTCAACCTGTCCCAGAGTCTCTCGATACAATAGTTTTGCTGCATATTCACTTAAGCGTCAATGCGACCCAGGGTGGTTATGTGACTGCCGCGTTCCTCCCTGGGTGACAAAGAAAAAATGGCGGATGCCCCAATGCAGTGAAATTATATTTTTTAGGATAAATTGCGGTACTGCAATAACTCTGGTAAATATTTGCTATTCTCGGTTAGGGTAAGGCGTGTTGACGATTCCAGGTGTGCTCGGTGGTTACTAAGGACGTAACAAGAGCAGAAGAAAGGGATTAAAGGATGTGGTGTTGGGTGGTGGAGTACGATCGTACTCGTAATGAAATGAATTAAAAGAACGAATAGGAATAATAAATGCGTCTGTATCAGGTGCTCGGGCGAGGCCCGGAGGGAGGAGAGAGGGAAGGGGGGAGAGGTGGGGGCGCAGTGGGTCCAGGCGAAACGTACCGGCGGCGCGTGGAAGAACGCAGCGTGACGACGCCCCCGCGGCAACACGCAGTGCACGGGAATATCCGCGTCGGCCCCGCGGCTGCGCTCCCCCGCCGGGGGGTGACAGGGAGGTGTGAAAGCGCAGAGAGGGGAGTGTGCATGAAAGGAGGTGAAGCGAGGAAGGTTGGTTGGTGAAGGTCTGTTCTCAACATTCCCGACTGGGAGACCTCCAGTTTCAGGTTAGATATTTTATTCCTTTTACCCATCATAGATTTGTAATTCATACCAGATACCACTTCCAACCAGTCATCAACTCCACATGCTTCTCTTCAGAAACTTGGATGTTTTTTCCATCTTTCTGGATGGAAAAGAAAATCATCCTCAGTCCAGTTCTCCGTCTTGTCTCTGCACATTCATTTCTTTTGTCGTACATTTTCTCTTTTCAGGCATATTTCTCTGAGTTTTCTGTCCTGATTCTTTTTGGATGTTTCTGAGTCTTATTGGATCATCATGCATGTTTCCTTTCTACAAGCTTCTCCGTTTTCTTTGTACTTTCTTAGGGTTCCCATGCGTCCTGGAAAACCTGAAAAACCTGGAAAATGACTGAACATTTTTCCAGTCATGGAAAACACATGGGAAATGAGAAAGAGTAAAATGTCTTGGAAAAGCTTGAGTTGTCCTGGAAAATAATTTTTCCTCCCTCTCGCCGACACTACTTCGTCGCAACTTCGTCACATCACAGTTTCATTGCAAATTTGTCGCAGCGTTATCGAGTTTCATTGTCGCTTTGTTGCTGCTTCGTAGCCGTTTCGTATCCGTTTCATTGGTGCCACCACGTCATCGCGCCACTATGTGGGGGGGAGGGGGAAGAAGAAATGGGAAAGAGGAAAAAGGGAAAGAGGAGCAGAGAAACAAGAAGAGAAGAGGAGAGAGGGGGGAAGGGCTGGGGGGGGGGACAGGAGGGGGCCCCTCCGGGGAGAAAAAAAGGAAGAAGAGATAAGAGAAAAAGAAAGGGGAAAAGAGGAAGAGAGGAAAGGAAAATAAAGGGGCAAGGAAAATAAAGCAGAAAGAAAAAAAGGAAAGGAAAAAGGAAAAAAACGAAAAAGAAAGGGTAAAGGGAAATCGAAAAAGATAAGGGAGAATAGGGGAATATATAAAAAATAGGGAGGAAGAGGCATCTGGGAGGGAGGGCGGATAGCGAGGCTATGGGCTGATGGGGGATCTATAGTCTATACTCCCTCAGCCCCCAAAGGGTGGGGAGGGGTAAGATGATGCAGAGGGGATAATAGTCCTCTCTCCCTCTCGGAGGGGGGGGGGGGGGGGGGGGGGGGGTTAGGGGGGGGGGGGGGGGGGGGAGGGGTTGGGGGGGGGGGGGTAGAATTAATATAAGATGATTGGATCGCGCTGCTATTTCATCACAGCTTTGTAGCTGTTTTGTCTTTGCTTCATCACAGTTTTGTCACCTACGTCCATAGGCCCCGATTCCGCGGGTGCTTCAGGGCCCGAGCACCCACGGAAAAAAACGAACACCCACGTGGGATTGATGGCAAAGTCGGTCTCATCCAGCATCCACTGCAGTGTTTCCCTACATTGACTCAGTCATGGCGGACTTCCTCTGCTATATTATTAACGTCATGCCTTCAAAATGATCAGAATAAAATATTTTCACATGGACAACGTCAAAAATTTCTTAATTGAAGTTGGATTACAGCTTCTAGAAGCCAGCAGCAGAGGAACGCTCTTCTGTCAGATATTGCATTTGCATGTGAACGCATCATGGAGACCGGCACGTCAGGATGAAAACAGCACAGCCAGAACGTGGCGCACAGACTTGTGAATCGGCCAGAAAGGCTTTAATTATACCTTAAAGGCCCTGTACCTGATTTTGTTTTTAATCTCTTTCAGAGAAATGCTTTCGACACAGTATAATGTGTGTTAAAAGAGGTAATTTCATAAAAATAAATCACTCATTGATTGCGTATATGCATGAATCCAGGTCTTTTTAGTTTAGGTTTCTAAGGATGGCGTGACGCCCTCTTTATGCCAATGCGGTTCGTTCTACATAAATTTCGGTTTTCCAATCAGCCACTTACAGCGTTTTCTAAGGAGAAGCGCCCCTCCTCTCCCGCGTGCATGGCAGCACATAAACAGAACCACATGGCGTCTGCCGAAGGGAAAGTGGTGATACCGCAGCAAAACAGCCTGTAAGCATCAAAACTGAGTAGGAGAGAGATGAAACGCAGGAGAGACCAAAGAAGGAATAAAGTTTGTGTTCTCTGTGGATTGTACTGAAGGTAGAGAGCAGCTGGACGTCTCGTACTGAATGTGGACTGGAAGTCCGCCTGGACACGTATTTTTTTCAATAACTTTCTTCTCAGTAACATTTACGTCCTCGGGTGCTGGAGCTTCCTCTACCGTATATATAATAGTGATATTTACACGGTAACACGACGAAGCTTTACATCACTGCTTCTCGAAGGGGCTAGTTAGATACTTTATCAGGCTGTCATGTTGTAACGTCGCCTATAACATCATAACTTGTCATAACTGTGCATCTGTGTACATAACTAACTGTAGTTACGGTAAACTACCGGTTATGGTGGAAAATGTCATTTAGCTGATCCGCAGCCGTTTACTGCAACCAGAACAGTAATTTCACTGGAAGATGCAAGTTTTCTCTGGAGTGTCTTTGTGCACGAGTATGAAACGTGCACGTTCTTTTGTGCATGTTGAGTGGGAGGAGAGAAAAACGAGAATAGGAGCGTTTCTCACTGGGAGAAACAGTTAGGGGCAGGGGCTTACAGTTCAAACTACACTGTTTGCCTGCTCACGGTTCGCAAATGTGCAAAATCAGGTACAGCGCCTTTAAACTTGATTAATGAGGATAAAGTGTTTTTAGTGGCTTCGGTTCTTCATTGAATCAAACCAGCTGGTAGCCTACAGCCTCAAAATCAGCCTCGTTTAATGAGAAAATAGCCTACGAACTTTTAATATGGCATGGTCCCTGGATAATATCGCCAATGGGTTCATCAAGCTTCAGCTAAAAGCATCCGTACATTTCAAAGAACGAACAAGACTGGTGAGTGAAAAAAACTTTAGGCTGCTTTAAGGTTGCTGTTTAAATTGTTAGTTAAGATTATATTGCACTGGCTACGAATTCTGCTTTCTGTTTCACTTGCAGGCACATTTATTGCTTGGTGTCACATTTGTGAAAGAATCCGCTGTTGACTAATTTATTACCAATTTTACTTTCTTCAAATTATTTTTTGAAATGGATGCTGTATTTGTACATTTTGTTGTGAGTTCATTAATTCATTTTACAAAAAAATAAGCCACAAATTCCACTAATAATCGGATATTAATTTAGCTGAATAAATCGTGTCGTCTTGTATGGCCTTCACTCAGAGCACCCACCGGGGGGGGGGGGGGGGGGGGGGAGAAAGAAAAAAGAGGGGAGAGTAGAGGAAAGAAGAGAAAGAAAAAAAAGAGAGAAAAAAAAAAAAGAAATGTAGATCGGCACTCTTGGCTGTGTTGCCGCCACCACGCCGTTTCGTCGCAGCTTTGGCGCTGTTTCTGCGCAGCTTCGTTGTAGCTTCATCGCCACTTCGCCTCCGTTTTGTCTCTGCTTCGTCGCTGCTTCGCCTTTTCTCCGTCTTTACTTCATCAATGTAAAAACATATAAGTGAAAGTTGTAGAACACGTCTCCAAAAGCTTGTGGTGGAATTTATTCGTCTGTTGTGATAACTGGACTTGTACTGTAGCAGCTGGAAAAGTCCTGAAAATGTCCTGGAACAGTCCTGGAAAACAACCTCTAGAACAGAGTGGGAACCCTGCTTTCTTTGAGCTTTATACACATCTTATTGGGAACAATAAGTGAAATGAGTTTTACAAAAACTCCTTGTCATTGTCTCGACTGGCAGCTGAATTGTCGGCTGCATGTTGAATGAGATGCAAGAGCTTGTTAATGACTTCAACCACAGCTGTTGAACAGCAGACTCAGCCCACTAATTAGACTTTTTCGGGTATTTTCTTTATAAATGAGGATTACAAGGTGCCCCCCCCCCTCCCCCACACACACACCCCCACCCCCACACACCATATTCTTAATTTTAAAGAAGTTTCTCATTAATAACATTAGTTTTTTGTATCTTATCTAGTTTTTTATCATGCAAAGTGACTTTCTTAACATCACTATCCAAAACTCATGACCTGCTTTGACTCTTTTTTTCTCCCACAGAAATTAAATATTCCTGGGTTTTTAACGGGCAGCGTGGCTTCCTGCAACAGGACGCCCGTCGCTTCGTCTCTCAGAAGACGGGCAACTTGTACATAGCCAAAGTGGAGCCATCAGATGCAGGGAATTATACGTGTGCAGTGAGAAACATGATGACCAACGCCACGGTGTTCAGCTCTCCAACCCCGGTGCTGGTGCGGGGGGACGGTGAGTGGCCCCACTTCACTTTCTGATTGTTTTGTGCACTGAACTGACGCCAGCATTTACCGTGAGGTTGAGAGGACGAGATAAAGCGTTGGTCTGGAGCGTGACGCTGCCGAGGTTTTCACAACAAGCTTTAAACCTCTGAACTACGCTGAGTTCACACGTGTATCTGCATGGAAGCGTGTATTTACATAACCAGGAGGCATGCAGTCACATCACACACAGCCTGCAGCCTGACACCTCTACAAACCCTCCATCATCACCATTTCCTTGTGCTACCTCAGATGCTCTGAAGCATTCATGTCATCCAAACTCAGCCATCTGCAGAGACAGCTGTATTTAGCATCAGCACGCGTGTTTGTGCTCGGATACTCATGCGTTAATATTTCTAAAGCTAAACTAAAGACAAACCTTATTTAGCCTGATTTAAACTGCATTTAGATTCACTAATATTATTAATATTATTATTAGATACAGTATCTTTACTTTTTGATAAAATCATTTTGTTTTATTTTATTTTTATTCATTGATTATTGTTCTTGAATTTCTTTACCTTTTAATTTACGGTTATTTATTTACAAATGGAAAAACAGTTAAGAACCAGCTGCAGGGTCTGATATACAGTTTTGTGAAAAAGTGTTTGCCTCCTTCCTGATTTCTTTCTTTTTTCATGTTTGTCGTACTTATATGTTTCAGATCATCAAACAAATTTAAATGTGAGACAAAGAAAACACAAGTTAACACAAAAATGCATTTTTTTAAATGAAGATTTTTATTGGTAAGGGGGGGGGGGGGGGGGGGGGGGGGGGGGGGGGGGGGGAATCCAAACCTACATGGCCCTGTGTGAAAAAGTGCCTTCCCAGGAGTGGCCGGCCAACCAAAAGTACCCGAAGAGCACAGCGACAGCTTTTATACAAATCTTGCTAACTTGTTTCCTTTCAACTAATAAATCTGTAAACTTTCATCCGTCTCAGTCATAGATATTTCATTTTATTGAAAAGCAATGTATGAATGTGGTGGCCTTGGTGGCCAAAATTCTCCAGACAAAAGTGCTTTTCATGTGTGAGTGGATCCAGTGGTTTCAGGTGTAGCTATGACTGTACTACAGGTAACTTAACTATTAATGTCTTTTAGAGGCAGTCACTGCGATCCCAAACTACCTCCCAATAAACCAGTGGTGTCCAAAGTCCGTCCTCAAGGGCCGCTGTCCTGGACGGTTTTCCATGCCTCCTTGCACCAGCACAGCTGACTCATATTAAATGGATCTGAAAGCCGATGAATTTGACTCAGGTGTGTGTTGGAGAGAGGGACATGGAAAACCTGCAGGACTGTGGCCCTCGGGGACCGGAGCTGGACACCCCTGCAATAAACAAAGCTGGTACAGCAGGTTTATAGTTCACTTTCACACACATGGTTTCCGCTTCCGGGTCCGGTTTTGCCTTCCTTTCCGGGCATGTTCGCAGCCGCTGCTGGTCTGTTTATGGTCCAACATTTGTAGCTGAAATGTCTAAGGAAAAGTGGCAAGCGATGCACGAGTGAGGGCCGAACTTATAATAAACACACGTTTGTTTGTCGCCGGTGGGGCACAACACCACTCAAGCATGCTAGATTGCCAGCAGGTGCGCACATTGTGCGTCTTACAAAACATTGAAAATCGGTTGTTCCCCCCCCCCCGTTTCCAGTGGAACAACTGGGGACTGCCAAGAAAGGAGACGCTTTCAGATGCTTGTGTGTTTTCAGCCGCACAAAGTTGACGTTTCGAGCTGGCTAATGCTAGCCTGCTAACACGACTGCGCAGCTGCCGGACACAAACAACGGTGTTTTTTATAACTTCGGCCCTTCACCGCGGCGAATCGATCTTTGATCCACTTTTCCTGCCTTCAGCTGGAACGTACGAAGTAAAGAGGGACATTGAACTGGCCGAAGGGGCCTAAGTGTTTCAAACCGGAAGTTCGGAACACGGAAGCGTGATAATCCCCTATTTGTCCGTTTTGAGACACTGTAGTACAAAAGGTGGCACGAATATGGCAGCCTCCATGTATGTGGACCCCCATCACGTAGATATAAAGGACTCATTCTAAGAAAATAAACATATAACAGGCAATTATATTAATATAATATTATTATTATATTAATAAGTTCATTCTAGTGAAACAATTACTCATCAATAGAAAAAGAGTTTTGAATTATACATACATCTTTCTGTAATTGATTCCAGCACGTTTTGGGATTTTTTTGTGGGATGTGAGTGATTTTTCCGTTTTTTCTTAGATTTTTCTGTCATTGAACTTTAAAACAAAAGTTTTTGGATAATATAGAGGTACTTTCAATGTAAAAGTTATCCATGAATCAGTTCTGAATCAATGTCATTAATCCTGATTAAAAATGTTAATTGTCGCCCAGAATTAATAAAAAACCAGACTAGACTGAAGAAAGTAGCTAAAAAGCACCATTATATGTTTGAGATTATAAGATTTTATATGGGTGAATTTAAAGTTTAATATTTTAGAAATAGGGGTTTCGTGTCATTCTCAGGCACATAATTCCCTTTTTATGGCACAACCAAATATTTGTGTTACCTTCAGTAGTTTTTGAAAATACAGTAAATATAAAAAACAACCTAAAGAAATGTGACATCATCCATGTCTGTATGTGACGCCTTAAAAATTCACTGTCCGTTTAGGCCTCTGCTGTTTCTGACACGCCCACTCCACGCATCACAATGGCTCAATCCCATAACCGGCCCCTACACACTACCCCTCCTTTTGCGTGTTGCCACGGAGGCTCCGCCATTATTAAGGGCTGTCCCAAACCTTGTAGGGTGGAGGGCGATGTGGACTGTTTAGCCTCTTCAATCAGCGTAGTTCTGCGTTTGTACGCAGACTCTGCCAGGATATTTTGCAGCGGGTGCAACTGCTAAAGGGTGGAGAGATGCTTGTTTGTTTTCCAACAGAGTACCTTGGTTGTTTAGGGATGTTCGTCAGTACAGATGTACCAGTGAACTGTGTAATGGATTTATTTTTGGCTAAAAAAAACTCTCTCGGTGCACAGGTCTTCTTCAAACCCCTTTCTCTCTGGATTGGACTGTTTCATCATTACCTCTGTTAACTTTCATTTCTCCTCTTGTCAAACCCACAAGAATGATAATGGAATGGTGATAATGAGACAATGTTAAATGATAATTGAAGTAATAATAATAATTTTTTCATTTACTTAATTGAGCTTATGTTCATAAAGCTGCTTTAGGTAAATCAAACATTACTGTTCACACAGAATAAAGCAATCAGTATTTCCAGTGCACGGGGTGTTCTGCTTGCCACTTCGATGACTGCTTTCCAGGACAAGTAAAAGGGCGTCTCAAAAAAAAAAAAAACCTTCACCTGCATAAGGCGCCCTTTACAGCTGCAAGTGTGACCTCCTTGGGACTGTTTCTCGACAGTTAAGGGGTTCCCACTCCACGGTTTGGCATCACCAATGTTCTCATGCTCTGGTGGGGCGGAGCTCAGCAATGGAGGGGCGGAGCTTCGTGGTATGGGAGGTGCTCTGTGGTGGTTGGTTTCCACTGGAGACTCGGATTTCTCAAATGTGCGTGAATGAGTCAAAGTAACCCCCGGGGCATGTTTAATGGGGAGGAATGACATGATTACATAATAAAAAAAGTACATTTTGCATGTTACCCCCCCCCACACACACACGCGCATACTGCTTTAAAATTGTTATTTTTTGGTGCGAGTGATGTTTTTATTGCCATGTGTAGCGTTGCATCTTTACTGAAAGTATGTTTGGAGCCCTGAACTGTCATGAACCTGAGAACATTATTTAGAATATGGACCTTTTTAGACATTAGAGTTGGGATGAGATTTGTTGTTTGTAATTAGTTTTATTAGTTCCTTTGTTTTATATTTGAGAAAATACATTTTTCTGCATCCTGTCGTAATTGGAAGTAATCGTTAGATGACATAATATGCAGACGCTCGTCTCTGTTTTTTAGCCCGTGTGACGCTTTCCTCTCTCCTGTAGTGGTCATGGGTGAATACGAGCCGAAGATCGAGGTGCAGTTTCCAGACAGTCTCCACGTCTCCAAAGGATCGTCAGTGAAGCTGGAATGCTTTGCTTTAGGAAAGTAAGTGTGAGACACCGTGAGGTTGGTGAAGGAGTCCCTGTGGTCGGTCTGACCTCCCGTGTGTTTCCTCCGCAGTCCCGTGCCTTCCATCTCGTGGAGGAGAGCCGATGGAAACCCTCTCCCTGGCAAGATTAAAATCAACCCCTCCAACGGGGCGCTGGAAATTCCATATTTTCGCCCAGAGGATGCGGGCATGTACGAGTGCATCGCTGAAAACAGCCGTGGACGAAACGCTGCCAGAGGACAGCTCATATTCCAGAGTAAGAAACACTGATGGAGTTCACTAACCTTCATTTAACTTTTCTAGCTTTGCACTGCAACGCCAGACAGCGATCTGAAGGAGAAGAGTCTTTCTCAGAGATAAACAGCGTGATGTGCAGGATCCTTTGGTTTATTATCTTTTGTTTTCATCACATTAAAATCACTCCTTCGAAAGCCTTTCAGAAGAAAATGAGATCAGTGTGTCAAGATGATTCAGCCACCTCCCTGCAATCAGAAGCAACTTGCTGTTAAAGTTTCGGATTTGGAATGACTTCTTTATGTGGAACAGAGCTGCTGTGATCAGTGATTGTTCTCAGTGGGAGAAGCAGAGACACGAGTGAGTGTTTCACCTCCTGCTGAGTCGATAAGGAGCTGGAAAACATTCATATCAGCATCAAACCTCACAAACCTGCTGCTGGGTTACAAGGCAACAAATGTTTGTGTTGTTCTGTTTGTTTTTCCTTTTTATTTTTATGTTTAGTCATGACCTTAAAATTTACTTTCCAAATCAATTAATAAAAAGATTTCATTTAAAGTTTTCAAGCTGGACAGTACGCAGTAAAAATGAGGAAGCATACAGTCTTTATTTATTGAGCACTTTAAAAGCAACATGGCTGACCAAAGAGCTTCACAAGGAAAACTCCACATAAAAACACAGACCAGCGATTAAAACTAAATAGAAGGAAACAGATATAACTGAATAAAACAACTAAAACTACTATAAAGTGAATCTGGGCAAAGTGGGACAGTCAAGCTTAATCATGTTTATTTTTACATGTGTTTACTCCTGTCACTTAAAATCATCATTGAGCTCATCATAGGGCAGCAAGAGATTTTTTTAAATTAAACTTTATTGAACAAATGTACAAAACAAAGGTTTTGCATTAAGGGACAGCAACTCAGAAGCAATGAGGAGATATAAAGACTTATAAGATGATTACACAATAATTGAACTGAACAAAGAAATCCATAATACGACAAAAAACAAACAAACAAAAAAAAGACAATAAAACAAAACAAATGATAGAATATTAAATGAAAAAATAAGTACCGTATTTTCCGGACATTAAGTCGCTCCTCAGTATAAGTCGCATCAGTCAAAAAATGCAACAAAGAGGAAAAAAACATATATAAGTTGCACCAGACTATAAGTCGCATTTATTTATTTAAAATAGGGTGATTTTCAGATTTTTTATAACCAACTCGTTACTGCTAAAAATGACCCAATCAGTCTAATTCTAAAGTTAATGCCTGTAAAGGATCATAAACATCTCAACGAAGAAGGATGAATGTGTTTTGAGAATTTGTTCCACCACACAGGCAGTACAGCCAGATGTCCAAAATGAACTCCTCTCACTAAGACAAGGCTGTTTTGGGATTTTTGCCCTAGGAGCAGAATATACAGGTGCTGGTCAACGAATTGGAATAATTTGAAATAGTGCAATCATTAAATTCTTCGAATGCATTTTTTGTGCAGAAAGCAAATCAGGTGTTCACCGCATCTGTCCTACTTGTTAGACTAATCACAGAACTCGTGTGTTGATAGCGACACACACACAGCAGTTTAGTGTCCACGAAGACAAATGTTCAACACCGAGCCAGAGTCTGGATGATTCCTGTCAGAAGGCTCTCTGCATAAGGAGGATGGAGAGTTTGAGACAGCGGGCTGCACCCGGTGGTCGGTCACGTAGCTGCGTGGCTGCCGTCCTACGGTGAGTTCGCTCAGTTTACAATGTTCATATTTAACTGTTTTCACAAGCTGCTGCAGCAACGTACGGCACAAAATGTCCAAGACGCTTTTTGGGTTTAACAATATCCACTTTTCAGTCATCGAGTTCGGGAGCTCTTCCTATGTGTGTTGTTCATTTGCGTATGTCCTCAGTGTAAAATATCCTGTAACCGTGGTAACCGGAAGCCCTTGGCAGAAACGAGCAGACATGGCAGCTCCCATGGTTTCGCCTGTGAAACTTGTCTATATGATAATAAAATGAAGCATATGTTCAAAGTCACAATGCTCAGAGTTACTGTAGGAGCAGATAACATCCTTGAGAGTTCGTGTGCATACAATTTTAGTTGAATGGAAAAAGTAAGATTCAAGGTCACTCCAAAATTTTTGGGATACATCACAACTAAAAAATAAATGTAATGTCATTTGTGAGGTTGGGCAGCATGAGGTTAAAAAGAAAGGTTCTGTGTGGATGACATCACTTCCTGGGGGCGTGGCTCACTATTTCAGCTACAGCTGCGTCTCATGTTGCACCTGCAGACTGAAGTTTGGATTCGTCAGCTGCATACGGCAGAGCGGAGCGTCAAGTCCTGTCCTGTTTCCAAAACGTCTGAAGGATCCGCTCCTCCAAACCTGCACTTCGTTTGGCCTGAAACCAAGGATACATCGCATGTATCCTTCGTTTCGTTTCACCTATCCCAGAATTCATTGCGCACAAAACTTTTTTTTAAAAAACTTTATTTACATAAGCAGAATGTTCAAACCCTCATGAGGGGAGTAACAAAGAGTTTTATACAATACTGTACACGGTAACATCAAGAACAAATGCTCTGAAATGTTTGAACAATAAACATACAAAGTTGTTTAAATAAAATAAAGGAAAACGATATTTAGCGCACAATGTACAATAAATTATACTGTAGTTACAAAGCAATGGAAACACAAAGTTAATCTTCATGACTGGGCTTTCAGAGAATGGGGGGAAAATTAAAACAGAAGGGTAGGAAGCATTTTTTATGGATCTTTTTTGCAATTCTACTTGACATTTTTCATGATGGGAAATATTGTAAAAATGCATGTGACTATAAAACAGGCAAAGGTAGGTATTTGGTTTCATCCCGCAGAAGATGGGAGGGAGGCTGCAGCGCTACGAGTGTAATATTTGGATATATTCATGGGTTTTTAAGTGTAAAATGAAGTGTTTACTAGTAAGAAACAACAGATAATCTCTGTGGAAAATTAAAAAATATGCGGGCAAACATGAAAAGAAAGATTTTGTTTGAATAGTAGCAAAGGTAGCAGGCATGCGTAGCATCCCCAACTTCCATAAATAGGGTTGCTCATGGATGCTGCACATGCGTGCTGCTTTTGCTACCATCCGCGGTGCTTCCCTGTGATTGGTCTGTACTTCTGCAGCATCTGGTTCCCCTATTGAATGCTAACTAGTCAGTCCCTTGATGTGAAATCGGCTTCTCGTTTGTACTCGATCAGAATTTGCGGGTCACAAAACATAATTGGAAAAAAATCTTGAGTTAATTACAGTAGTTCACTTTCACCAAGTGGTGCTAGTTGGAACCACCAGATTACAGCAGCTACGCTAAGCTAAGCTAAAGTCAGTGCTGACAGATACAGAGAATGACTGGGTCGGTTAAAAAACGCTTCTGCCCACTTGTCCAACTCAGGGGACTGCGGGGGGGAGGCTCAGTTTCATCCAGAGGTGGCATATGCCTTTAAAGGTGCAGCTCCCCTGGACAAGGTTGAACTGGTGTGGCCTTACGACCCGAACAGATGCCTCAGATCTGCTGCTCTGAACATCAGAAAGGATGATCAGGGTGTTTTCAGCACTGTTGCCAACTCTTCAGGGAGAGAAGTTGCTATTGGTTAGCCCGAAAGTCGCCAGAAGTCACTAAATGACGTCACCGCAACGGATGATCATTTTCGTGCATGCGCAGTAACATATACCAGCATCCAATTTGTATGTTTGATGCTACGTTTCCAATTTACAAGGGTGCTAAGGGGTGACATACACATTTGAGTCAAGGTGCAAAGACGACCTAAGTGTACCACAAGGCATCATGGGAAATAAGCAGAAACTGTTGTTGTACATTTGGCTATAATGGACGATTCATGATAACTAACATATTTGTGTGATGGATGTCGCAGAAAAAATAAAATAAAATGATGCCACGCCTGCCGCAGTTCATTTGCTATCTGGACGAGGAGGAGTGATCATTTCACAGCCGCTGGGAAGGACTGCTGCACCAGAACAGCGGGAAACAGGGAGGGAGGGGCCGACGGTTGGCAGCACCCGATGGACGGATGGAGAGAGAGATAAACTTTATCTGTCTCCATGATCACCAGGAAAAGTCACTAGATTTGTTGCTAGGCGCTTTTTTGAAAATAAGTTGCTAGAGGAGTCTGAAAAGTCTAAAAATATAGCAACAAAGTGGCTACGTTGGCAACAATGTTTTTAGGGACATCTCCAAAGCTCTTGAACAGTCTTCCCTTCCTTATCAGCTAAGAATCAGCTTCCATTAGTACATTTAAAACAAAATGGAAAGCACATTTATATTCAAAGCCTTTGGGTTCTCTTAAATCCTTTCATTTTGTTTATCAGGTTTTTTTTTTTGTTATTATTTTCGTCAAATGTTTGTCCATTTTTCATTGTTGCTTGATTTTTGTCAAGAACTTTAAGTGAAATAACTGATTTGGTTTGGGGAAACATCCACACTTTCTGGTGTAAGGTTATAATAGTTTTGGATTTTAATTGTTTAGTTTTTTTTGTTTTGCTTTTTGTTTTTAATTAGTTGTTTTAGTTGTTTTTTGAGCAGATTTGCTAGTTTTTATTAGTTTCTATTTTTGTAAAATGTTTAGTTTTAGTTTAGTTTTTATTAGTTTAGTGTTAGTTTTAGTTTTTGGGTTTTCTTTTAGTAAATTATAGGTGCTTGTCTAGTGTGACATTCAAAATCATAGAAAGTCACTTGGAGTAAAACCAGTAGACTAAAGTAAAAAGATTAAATAGAAATAGATTTCAAATCAACTCAAAAGGCTAATGTATTATATTAATTTACAAAGACTAAAACTAAGGATGTCTCTGCAATAATTTTAGTTAGTTTTGTAAAGATATGATACAGTTTCAGTTAGTTATCGTTTTGTTAAAAACTGTCGTTTTATTTCTATTTCAGTTAACTGAAATGTTTTTTCAATTTTAGTTTTTTTCGTTAGTTTTAGTTAACTAAAATAACCTTGCTGGTGTCTCACAAGTAAACTATGCTAAAAGCATGTCTGAAAACAAGCCAGAAACATCCCAGCCATCATCAGCTCACAAAAGTGAAGAGTTGTTACGATGCAAAAACACGAGTTAATAATTCAAATTGTTACAAGATGCTGAACAATGAATGAAGTTCAGGTTTAGATGTGTTACCACTTATTTCAGCTGTAGAAATCATTGTGTACCTTGAGTGGAAGTTCCTACACTTGTCATGAGTTTGAACACTACAGATCATTAAATGTTCATGCAGCCATTTAACAACCAGATGGAAGAAGTCTCCAAACTGCCGGCTGCCACGACGCCATTATCTTACTTACACATTTATTCTTCTGG
This sequence comes from Atherinomorus stipes, assembly GCA_023101725.1. Lineage (NCBI taxonomy): Eukaryota > Metazoa > Chordata > Actinopteri > Atheriniformes > Atherinidae > Atherinomorus > Atherinomorus stipes. The sequence continues at coordinate 309,724 of JALJCO010006567.1, forward strand.
TATTAATTCTGAAATCAAATACGTTTTCTGTTCGCCTGTGTGGATTTATTTCTGATAAATGAAAATGTTCTGGGATTTATGAAGGAAAACTGATCCCTAAATACAATACGGGATTAAATGATTCATTTAATACATCTTGTTTGAGTAAAAGAAGCTTTAAAAACATGGATGTATATTCACTTATACGAGAAAAATAATTAAATATACCAAAAAGCTTTCCTGGAACATGCTGGAGGAAAATGATGTTCTCATCTGCACCATTGAACGTTTCATCCCGGTCTGTACCGTTTCATCTAAAATTGGGGTCGTTCAACACACTACTGGCCGCGCGCCCCCTTGACGCGCGTTACTGTGGTAACGCTGAGAGATGGAAGTAGCTTACCGGACGGAGAACAACAAACCCAGCACAACTCATCACGTTTAGACATGTTACGGCGTGTTCAGACCAAGCGCGATTTGGGCGTCAAAATCAAGTTGGACGATTGGTCACTAAAAAGTCAGGCGCTTGATTTCCAGCGTCTTGACTCCCTGACGCGCGGCGAGAGATGTCCAGTCAAGCAGCGCTCGCCGCGCCGTGGGAGGAGCCTCTCCTTTCTCTGTTTCCTTTTACCGTCTCTCTGCACCATGGCAGATGCAGGAGAGAGAGCGGCTCGGCTTTATGTGATAAATAAAGCAGGGAACGTCATCGTCGGACATCTCTGCTCTGTGTCCGGTTCACCAGATGATTCCAGGTGTTCTGACTGTGATGAGTTTCATCATTACTCCAGGAGCAGCTCTTTCAGCCGTCTGATCCGGTCCAGTTTCACGCCCCGCTGTCCCGATGCGGGGCAGCATTATCAGCCCAGTACATCCCATCAGGACAGCAGGTCATCAAACCACCGTTCAGAAACAGGGACGGGACACAGATCACATTTTATCCTCCTCTGTCTTCAGATAGAGAGGAGATTCCCCTGGTTTTTCTGGGTGTTTCCTCTCCTGTCAGAAAAAGTGTGTCTGTGTCATAACTCGCTCTGATTGGTCGACGCCCCGCGTCAAGACGCCAAAGTTCAGATTTTCCAACTCCGGCGTCTGACGCCCTTGGTACGCGTAACGCGCGTCAAACGCTCAAAATCTCAAAACTCGACGCGCGAAACGTGTGTAACGCGCCTTGACGTGCCGCGCCCGACGCGCGAAACGCACCGCAGGTTTTTCGACGCGCGTCGGCCATTGACTTTGCATGTAAACCTGACGCCCTTGACGCCCAAATCGCGCTTGGTCTGAACACACCCTTAGACTACTGACTCAATGCAAAGTTGCCCGTTCGGTCCTGCAGGCCGTGGCTGGATCTTCCAGTTTATTTGGGGGACACGAAAAAAAGTCTTTACCACAGACCGGTTGATCAGAGCAGAGAAATCCTCTATCATAGTGAGACATCCTGGAAACATCCAGACATGCATCTCCTGGTCTCAAATCCCAATCTGAGCAACAAAGGCATTCCTCCTCTGTTAGCCTAACTGCGCATTGTCCTCACGAACACAACCAGGTATCATCTGTTCACCGACGTCCGCACGTACACCACCAGGTATCATCTGTTCGCCGGTGTGCAGCGGTGTCTTGCTCTCTGGCCAGCTATCGATAGCAATCTAGTTAGCCAACCGTCACAGAGCAGCAGTGATGAGTTGTGCTGGGTTTGCTGTTGTCTGTCCGGTAAGCTACTTCCGGCTCTCAGCTGTACCACTGTAACGCACGTCAAGGGGGCGCGCATGGCCAGTAGTGTTTTGAACGACCCCAATAACAAACGAAGAGCAAAACCTGACGTCACAGTTCAATGGTACTCGTTTGTTTATTCATTCATTAGTAAGTATTGATGACATTAAAGGAGTTTTGCGGCAGATAATGCCTTATATAGAGGCCCGCTCTGGCTGCCCCGCTTCCTCCCATTATATGGACATACACTAATCGCGAAAAATCTAAATATCTCACGTAGGAGTCAGAGTGATACAGAAATGTTACTGGGGATTTAGTGCACATATAAACTCCTAGAAATAAGGTCCACGTTGGAAAAAAAAGAAACTTATCCTTTAAAGGTCCCAGCTAGCAGATGCTGCTTACAGGACGTCCACTCTTGCAGCAGTGCTGGATTTTCTGGATGCTGCTGTGTCTGCAGCTCCTGCAGCTTATACTGTGTGCTCTGAGACAGGGGAGGGGCCGCAGCAGCATGCGGTAAACTAAACGTTCTTTCACGTCGGTCTTAGAAGTCTCCAATAAGATCAGAAAGTGTCACTAGACTTGTTGCTCGCGGTTTTATTAAAAGAAAGTTATCAGACGGTCTGAAAACTCGCTAAATCTTAGCAACAAAGATGCCAAGTTGTGCCGTGTGAATCAAAACAAGTCAACTTTATTTGTATAGCGCTTTAAACACAGCAACTACCAATACAAAGCGCTGAACGAAGGACTGTTTAATACAGTGTTTCCTCAAGGCACACTATCCTAAAAACTTTCCATTTTGCCCTGTTAGGACACAGCTGATTCATATTAAATGGATCCCTGACGAGCTCTGCACCAGTCTGCTACTGACCCATTAATGTGAGTCAGCTGTATTTCAACAGGGCAACATGGAAAGTTTTCAGGATAGTGAGGATAGTGAGCCCCTTGAGGACCAGGGTTGAGAATCACTGGTCTAATGTACAGTGGCAGCAAGTTCCACAACTCTGGGCCGTCACAGAAAAATGCTCTATCCCCCCACATCTTCCACCGAGACCTCGGTACATCTAACAGTAGAAACTCAGCTGACCGAAGAGGGCGAGTGGGAACATCAGGATGGAGAAGCTCTGAGAGAAAAGGGGGCTAGGGCATTTAAAGATTTAAAAACATATGAAATAATCTTGAACTGAACACTAAAAGTTTCAGGAAACCAGTGAAGAGAGGCCAGGACAGGAGATGTGCTCTCTCTTCCTGGTGTTTGTCAGCAGCCACGCTGCAGCATTCTGCACCAACTGAAGGTGAGACAGGTGTTTCTGAGATACGCCAAAGAGGAGTGCGTTACAGTCATCATACAGCTGACCACGCTATCCTTATTTCCCGCCTGGAGCACTTAGTTTGTATCCGTGGAACTGTACTCAGATGGTTTAGGAGTTACTTGTCTGACAGGAGCTTCTCCGTTGTTACCGGTGATTCCTCCTCACGTGTTCCACTCACCCACGGGGTGCCACAAGGCTCAGTTCTCGGTCCTCTCCTTTTTCTGCTGTATCTCCTGCCCCTAGGGTCCATCATTGATGAGCACAAACTATCTTTCCATTTCTATGCCGATGACATACAAATCTATCTTCCACTGCACCTGACTGGAAATCACACTCCGTCATACGCAAAACTTTTAGACTGTCTAAATGACGTGAAATCATGGCTCGCGGAGAATTTCTTACATCTTAATGACACCAAGACTGCTTTTATTTTGTTTGGCACTCCACCCATGCATAGCTCCTTCCCGGACTGCGACACCTCTACTCCCTCCCCCAAGTCCTGTGTGAAAAATCTTGGAGTTCTATTAGACAGTGGCCTCAAGTTCGAAAAACAGATCAGTGCCATTGTCAGAACTAGCTTTTTTAAACTCCGTCTCCTCTCAAAGGTTAAACCTTTTCTTAACCGTGGGGACCTGGAGACGGCTGTACCCACTTTCATCAGTGCCAGGCTGGACTACTGTAGTGCACTTTTTGTTGGTCTGAACCAGGCTTCCATCGCCACCTGCAGCTCGTCCAGAACACCGCCGCTCGATTTCTGGTGGACGGGAATATATAACCCTCGTCCTATCTTCCCCGCACTGGCTCCCCGTCCGCTTCCGAATTGATTTTAAATTACTTCTGTTTGTTTTCAAAGCCCTCAAAGACCTGCCCCCCCCTTATCTGGCTGACCTGCTAGTCCGCCGGGACCCCAGCAGGGCCCTTTGTTCCGTTGGGCAACTTCTTTTAGAAGTCCCAAGAACGAAGCTAAAGCAGTGGGGCGACCACTCATTCTCAGCTGCCGGCCCGAGATTGTGGAACTCGCTGCCTGCCAACATTCGTCTCACGACTGATCTGGGCTCTTTTAAATCTAAGCTAAAGACCTATTTTTTTTGTCTAGCTTTTAATTCTAACTAGTTTATTTCTTAAAGATTTTACTCTCTTTTATGTACACCCTGCGCTCCCCCGTGTAGCCTGTTCTGATTCTCTGTTGGTTGTTTTCATAGCTCTCAACTACTTTGCTCTTAATTTTTACCAGTATTTAACGTTAAATTTTTATGATGTTTTATGTTGTTGTCTTTTTTTCTGTTACCCCTGCTGTAAAGCATTTTGTGTGTCTAATGGGTTCTGTAAAGGGCTATATAAATAAACTTGATTTGATTTGATTTTATCAATACTACTGGTGATAAAAGCGTGGATGACTGTTTCCAGGTTGCACTGGGTTAAAAAATGTTTAGCCTTAGCTGGAAAAAGCCAGCCTTAACAGTGGTATTTATCCGCTTGTCGAGGTGAAGCAAGTCGTCCAGCTGGACACCAAGATTTGTGACCACAGAATTTAAATGACCAGACAGAGAAACAAGATTGGCAGATAAAGGCTTAAGAGCAGTTGGGTTGAAGACGATGACCTCAGTTTTATTTTCATTGAAGTGTAAAAAATTGAGAGACATCCAGGTTTTGACACCCTCAAAGCTGCTAACAGACCTGCTAATGCAGAGGGACTGCTGTGGTTTAGTGGGACGTAGACCTGAGTGTCGTCGGCATACAGATGAAATGGACATTTATGTTTCCTGAAGATTTGCCCCATGGGGAGCAGATAGAGGGAAAAGAGCAGAGGTCCCAGAATGGACCCCTGGGGGACACCACACGATAACGGAGCAGCGGGAGATTGGCACTGACCATAACGCACAGAGAAGGTCCTGTCAGAGCGGTATGATCTAAACCACTCCAGTGCCACGCCTTTTATGCCTAGCCAGTGCTCCAGGCATGTCAGCAGAGTGGTGTGATCAATTGTGTCGAAGGCTGCAGCGTAATCGGGTACCAGAAACCAGAAACTCGGTACTAACAAACCTTCCGCTTCCCGGTTGTGTTCAGCAGACTGGGCATCGAAAATTGGAATTGAAATATAAACATCTTAACGATTCCAGGAGAATAGGAGAGTTAGTCCCGGTTCCCATCGATACTCGCCCAACCCTAATCACATATAACCTAGTTTTGGTATCTTTCTTTCACCCTTTTCTCTCCCTCCACGTCACACTGTCGTCTCTCCACTAGTCTTCGTCTTTCCCGCACCACAGCCAGCTGACAGACAGGCAAGTGGGGACTCTGGCATTTGTTTTTCAAAATAAGGGGATTTAAAGGCAGTGTAGTGTCACATTTCATGAAAAACATGTTTTGTGCCAAAATCACATTTCATACAATCATTTACATTGATTTTAACATAAAACAACGTAAAACAAAGTAAAAAAAATCAACAACATTATACTGAAGGTGTGGTGGCTTTTATTTTGCCATGGCTGTGCGCCACGATCAATTTCATGTAGAGGAAACCTTGAAACACTGATTCTGATGGTTTCTGTGGTGCATGTTGTCTCTGTGCATGCTCTCTGGGGGGAGTGGGTAGCCTAGTGGTAACAATGCGGGCTCTGGCGCAACAGACCCGGGTTCGAGTCCTCAACACGGCACTCAGGTCAACCACTATGGACCCCTGAGCAAAGACCTTAACCCCCACCAACTGCCCCCCAGGTGCTGTAAATAGCAGCCCACTGCTCTTGGGTTCAACCTGAGATGGTTAAATGCAGAGAATGAATTTCCTAACTGGCTCTCTAATTGGGATTAATGAAGTCTATCTTTAAATATAACTGATCGGATCTCTTATAGAATTCATGTATCGTGTCAGCTGAAAGTGAGCTGGTCCTGATCAACCTGGTGCCTGAGGCAAGACTTTTGCTGGCACCCCCTTTTATCACCGTGAATTTCACAATCAGTCTTTGTACACTGCACTTACTGAAGCTGCACATGTTCAAGATTTCCTGTCATTCAAGTAGAAAACAACATCAAATAAAACTGAAGAAACAAGTGAGATCATCTGAACTGAACCAGCGAAGACGTCACACAGCACACACAAACTACCGCACAGTCCTGTTCTGTCATTAAGGAGCCATGTTTGCCTCCTAACCGAACCTTACAGAGTAACAGCAGCAGCAATGACCGTGATCATCATGTTCATGTAAACTTTTTTTATATTGTACATCTTAAAGGGACTTGAGGCAGGAATTTGAAAAAAACCAAACATGAATGTCCTTTTTTTTTCATACTAATGGGTGATGAAGCACTAAATGCCAAAAATAACGTTTCCACCCACGTTTCTCTCCATTGCCTTGAACAGGATGTGTGCTGCAAAATGCGCTGCAATTCGGTGTCCGAATTTCCCGTGCTGCCCTGCGGACGTGACGTCAAATGACCTACATCCCCAGTTTTGATGCAAGAAAAGACGGTCACGTTAAATAAAAACACTGTAAGCGATTGTTATGGATTCTTCTGCCGTCAGAATACAATCTAGATCAACTGAAAGACACTAAAAATTGTAACTACGAAGAAAAAGCTTAGTAAACAACAATATAGCTTCAGTTTGTGCATGTTCCCGTGACGGCTTGGCTCGTGGCTGCAGTTACCTGAAGCGCCAGTCGCGGCAGTCGCGAGTTTCGTTTCTTAATCTTGCCTCTAGTCCCTTTAAACGGCTGATATCCAAATTTCGGTTTGGAACCCCAGACAGTGGCTCATTGCATCAGATCCACGAAAATAGGCCGAATGACACTCCTGTTACTAAGAATATTTCAGCTCACTCACAGCAGCGCAATCTAAAAGTGAAAAAACGAGGATTCATGATTAACAAACATGCTCTTTCTTTTATTCATTTTTTACTTATTTATTTAACCATAAGCATACTAATTAATCATTAATGGAAATACTGATGCAACACAATACAAATACACTGTTACAAGAAAAAGTCCTTTGTTTGTTCAGTTTGAAAATTTCAAACGTGAATATTTTCTTACTTTTCTTGGACCAGGACCAGAGGTTTCGGGGTGCTGAGCGCCCAGAGAGCCCAGCCACGGAAGATAAATTTGGTTTCTACAGTTTAACACAATTTCGCTCCCATGTGTATGAAAGATCAGCAAAACTCTGTTTGTGAAAGTCTGTGACTAATTATAAAGAGACAAGCTGTGATAGAAGCCAACAGTGAACCAGATCCACCAAAATCCACTTTTTACTCCTTATTTACAAAGTTTCTGATCATTTTCAAGCCTTAGATTTAAGTTTTTATCATCCGGCGTCCAGAAACAAATAACTCAAAGCTATTTGAGCTATTTTCTATTTCTGTTGTGAAAGTATTACATTTAAACAAAGCACAGTATGTTTTATTTATATATATATATATATATATATATATATATATATATATACAGTGGCCTGCAAAAGTATTCATACCCATAACCAAAACTCAATTGCTCAGAACAGAACAAAGCAAAAGTGAGTTTCACCTTTTTATATGAAAGGAAATGGCACAAACACAACAATCCATCACTTTTCTTGTTCGTAAGCGCTCTTTACTATGAATAGGTTGTGTAAGTCTGTATTTCATTGTTGTAAAAGTACTCACACCCTTGCACCAAAGATGTTATTTTGAGTCGAATATGATTGCACACTATAAACTATTGCCTCACAGTGTCAGAGGGCGGTATTCAGTCCCAGGTGATTTGTATATCCTTGATTGCTCCCCATAATTAGTGCCCAATAGTCACCTGTCCACAGTCATCCCATGCTTGTCAGCAGACAACAGTCATGAAGTCCAAGGAGCTCTCAGAAGACCTCAGAAAGAAAGTTGTAGAGAAGCATAGAGATGGGCAAAGCTATGTAGCCATCGCAAGTTCACTCAATGTGCCAAAAAGTACTGTTGCATCACTGGTCCAGAAGTGGAAGCGCCACAGTACCACTGTGAACCTCCAAAGAACAGGGCGCCCCTCCAAGATCACGGCAAAAGGCAAAAGGAAATTACTCAGGGAAGCCAGAGCAAACCCCTCCATCACTCTTGAAGACCTGAAGAAGTCTCTCCAGGGTGCTGGGACTAACGTACACAAGTCCACAATATCCCGCACTTTACACAAGGAAGGTCTCTATGGGCATGTTGCAAAGAAGAAGCCATATCTGAAGAAACAACATCTCAAGGCTCGTTTGCAGTATGCCACCACACACGTAGGAATGTGTGATCTGGTCAGATGAAACGAAAATAGAACTTTTTGGCCTGAACACCAAGAAGTATGTTTGGCGCAAAGCTAACACAGCTGATGATCCAGCTCATACCATCCCTACCGTGAAACATGGAGGTGGAAATATAATGCTATGGGGCTGTTTCTCTTCCTCCGGTCCTGGTGAGCTTGTCCGTGTGCAAGGGATTATGAATAGTGCAAAATACATCAACATCCTGGAGGAAAACGTCTTCAAATCTGCAAAAAGCCTGAAGCTTGGGAGGAAGTTCACCTTTCAACAGGATAATGATCCAAAACATACGGCTCGAGTGACACAAGAATGGTTCAGGAAGAAGAAAGTGAAGGTTCTAGACTGGCTCAGTCAAAGCCCAGATCTCAACCCAATAGAAAACCTGTGGAGGGATCTGAAGATTGCTGTCCACCGAAGGTCACCAAGTAACCTGACTCAGCTGGAGCAGTATTGCAAAGAGGAGTGGGCCAAACTGTCCAAGGACCACTGCACAAAACTCATTGCTGGCTATCCAAAGCGACTGGTAGCTGTTATTGCTGCCAAAGGAGCTGCAACCAAGTACTGATTGTGACTTAATGACTTAGTGTGAATACTTTTGCAGCAATGACATACAAACTTATGCAACCTATTCATAGTAAAGAGCGCTTATGAACAAGAACAGTGATGGATTGTTGAGTTTGTGCCATTTCCTTTAATATAAAAAGGTGAAACTCACTTTTGCTTTGTTCTTTTCTAAGCAATTTAGTTTTGGTCATGGGTATGAATACTTTTGCAAGCCACTGTATACATATATATGTATAAATACTTTTCAAGTTTGTAAAAACAAAAAAACACATACAGTTAAAGCCTATGATTAAAAAAAAGATCTCTTAGGGGTTAGGGGTGGTGGGAATTAATCAAGGGGGCTTTAGCACCTCCAAAAATGGTCTAAAATCATTTATGCTTTTATTTTTATTTTCTGTTTATTTTTCTTGGCACTAAAGACCTTCAAGTTCTCATAGTTAAAGTCAATTTTTTGGGAATTTAACTATTAACTCATTTATTTTTCATGAATTATTTTTCATTTCTGATTATTTTATTCTTTATTTATTTTATAAATTCAAACTGATACCATCATGGTGACCCTGGCCAACCAAAAGCCTGGACATCTTTCGTTAAGTTATTGAAAAGAAAACCAAAGAAAAAAGAATCTGGTGAAAAAAAATCATTTATACATGTAGCTGAATAAGCTCAACACTGACGCTAGCTGTTTAACCCCGCATTTCTGCTTTAAATTAATATTTATCAACCCAGAACAAGATATTAGAAAATATGAATGAATGATTTTTCTTTTTTATCTCAGTACGAAAGTGTTGATAAATGCCACAAAATATCTCAGAACACAAAACAGAATGTCTAATAAATTTAGAGAATGTGAAACTATCAAAAATGGTAACTAGTAAAATAAAGTAGTAGCACCCCAGTGGTGTACTTAAGTGCAGTATTTGAGTAAAGTAGTCAGTACTGCTCCACCAGTGCCGTACTTCATGCTCCACACCCTGTACAGCTGCCGCCATCTCCTGCCCATTCCAGTGTGCCCCAGAGCTGCCAGCAGCCCCAGTAAAACCTCTGCACATGGTCCAAATGGTGGCAGCACGTCTGGCCGACGCTCAGACAGACAGCTCGTGTAATTCTGCATTTTTATCACTCGCCATTTTCTGTCTGCTGCAGCTGGAATTGAGATCAAACCAGTAAAGCTTGTCTACAGACTAGGCAGTGGTGGTGCACCGCGGCTTTATGGGCCTTTTCTTTTATTATCATCTGCCTGTAAACGACTGCTTCCCTCCCTTCTGCCCTCACGCCAAAATGACTTTCTGAACTAGATTCACTGAGCAGAATCATTTAAAAATAAATAATCAAGACTTAATTATTCTGAAAACACTCTGCAAGACTCTCTTTTCTACTTTTTTTTTTTACTTGAATTCTAATAAAATGTCCAAACTTAAAGGCAGTTGCATCTTTTCCTCATGAGTGCTCATCACTTTCTGTTTTTAATCTGTCTTTTTTCTGTCTGTTATGTGTCTTTTCTGCAGATGTGGAACATCTACACTGGGCTCAGACACTAAAAGATGCCCACATGGCGATTGATGCTAACCTGCAGTGGGAATGCAGAGCTGTCGGTAAACCCAGGCCCACGTACAGGTGGTTGAAGAATGGTCAGCTACTAAATGCAAAGGTAGGAAACTTGAAGGACTTACAGTCATCCGCAAAATTATTCATACCCTCAAATTAAAGAAGGAAAAAAATCATTTGTCAGTGAAATAAGATGAAATTGACAAAAGCAATAATGAATAAAAATTTTATGAAAATCATGACATTGATTTTGGGTTGTGGTTAAAAAAAAATTTCCCTCTTTTTTAAAAAATTATGATTGTTGTTACTATATTATTGGTATTATTCTAGGATATGATTGTGATGATGATAATTGTAATATATTTTGTACCTAATCCCTTGCTCGCTAGAAATGCTTTCAAATATTACGATTATAAGTAAACTAAATTTATTTTGTGATACTGTAACCTTTTGACAGTCTGTTATATCCATTACATTCCTGCTTTTATTTATTTATTTGTCATGACCAACATTACTACTATGGATGGTTATTAGAAATTACATTTTCCCTTATTTTCTCCTTTATTTTTTTTCTTTTCATTTATGTATTTATTTATTTATTTTTATTGGCAATATTAGTATTGATATCATGATGACGATGATTGTGCTGTTATTTGCAAGTGTAGATTATATCTACCCATGTCTTCATGTGGACTTTCAGTACGGTTCCTCTCACATCTCACAACATGCACACAACACACATCTCTGTAGTTTTGCTTTACGATGCATATCCATATTCCCACTACATTTGTCCGTACTCTATCTTAGTATTTGTCCATGTACTACGCCATGAGTTTTCCCCATGTTGTCCTTCTTTCCAACTCTTCTTTGTTTATTTTTTTTGTATTGTCTTTCTGTTATTTGTGGCATAAATGAAAGAAAAAGATTTTGAATTGTGGTCAAACAAACATTTTTAAAAAAAACAAACACGTAAAAAATAAAGCAAGTAAACAAGCATGATGGGGCTCCGAAGCTAAAATGCTGTTGAGAAAATCACTGCAATCAGGTGTTTCTGTAACGTCCAATCAGACGTCTGCACCTGTTGACAGGTATGTTGGTCCATGTTCATGGGAAAGATGCTCTGATGTTTCTGAGATAGTTTGATTGTTTGCTTTTATTTTATTTTATTTTTTTACCACAATTCAAAAGCAATATTTTATTTTACTAAATTATCATTTTGTACATTTTTATTTATTATTAGTTTCTTTGGTTTTTTGTTATTTGAATTACTATTGTCAGTTTAGCCTTTCCTTTAATTGGAAGGTGTAAATAATTTTGAGGACTGTACTGGTTTTATGTAAGCTTAAAACAACGGCTGCGCTGTAAATGCCATAAATCTGTGTGTGTGATTTTTCAGGGAAGGGTCCATGTTGAAGACGGCAGACTGACCATATCCAAGATTAGTTTGTCGGACTCGGGGATGTATCAGTGTGTAGCAGAAAATGAACTTGGATCCATTTATGCCAGTGCTGAGCTTAAAGTTGTAGGTAAGTCTAAGCTGCGTGTAAAGGTCTTACCTGCAGAATAAAAGTACCCGCTGCCTGAATGCAAATTGAAATGGGCTGAACTGGCTCCTTGCAGAGCCATGGCCTTTACTTTTATCCTTTCAAAATCACCTCAAACAACGAGCCAGACTGGCGGTGAAATCTAATTTCTGTAATTGCTGCTGATGGACTTGACATTTTGGCTGATGCGCAGCTGTTGAGCCTCCACAGAGCGAGACAAATGGCCTGAACTCGGGTCTCTTCCCCAGCCTCGCCACCTGACTTTTCCCAGCAGCCCGTGAAGAAGTCCACAGTGATCCAGAGAGGAGGGGAGGTGGTGTTGGAGTGTCGCCCCAACGCTTCTCCCAGAGCCACCATCTCCTGGTGGAGAGCAGGGGAACTCCTGAGGGCCAGCAAAAGGTAGGACAATGAAAACCGCGGCCACTCATTAGTTATACGTCGTCTCAAAGGGACTCAGAGACGTCAAAAGGCCTGTTTTGGGTTTTGGACACTGCTTGTAATGTAAATGGACCAGAATATTCCCAGTTTCTCAGTGCACACGATAAAAACAATTTCATTTACAGTTGTGTGAAAAAGCGTTTGCCTCCTTCCTGATTTTTTAATCTTTTTGCATGTTTGTCACACTTAAAGGGACTAGAGGCAAGATTAAGAAACGAAACTCGCGACTGCCGTGACCGGCGCTGCAGGTAACTGCAGCCATGAGCCAAGCCGTCACAGGAGCACAAACTGAAGCTATCATGTTGTTTACTCACCTTTTTCTTCGTAGTTCCACTTTTTAGTGTCTTTCAGTTGATCTGGATCGTTTGCTGACGGCAGAAGAATCCATAACTATCGCTTACAGTGTTCGAATTTACCGCGACCGTCTTCTTCCTGTATCAAAACTGTGGATGTAGCGTCATTTGACGTCACGATGTTTGACGTAACATCTCAGTTAGCCAGAAAGCATCTTGATGATCCCCAAGACTTCTGGAAAAATACTCTGTGGACTGACGAGACAAAAGCTGAACTTTCTGGAAGGTGTAGGTCCCATTACATCTGGCGTAAAAGTAACATGGCATTTCAGAAAAGGAACATCATAGCAACAGTAAAATATGGTGGTTTTAGTGTGATGGTCTGGGGCTGTTTTGCTGCTTCAGGACCTGGAAGACTTGCTGTGGTAAATGGAACCATGAATTCTGCTTCTACCAAAAAATCCTGAAGGAGAATGTCCGGCCATCTGTTGGTGACCTCAAGCTGAAGCGCACTTGGGTTCTGCAGCAGAACAATGATCCAGAACACACCAGCAAGTCCACCTCTGAATGGCTTAAGAACAACAACATGAAGACTTTGGAGTGGCCTAGTCAAAGCCCCCACCTGAATCCCATTGAGATGCTGTGGCATGACCTTAAAAAGGCGGTTCATGCTGGAAAAGCCTCAAATGTGGCTGAATTACAACAATTCTGCAAAGATGAGTGGAACAAAATTGCTTCACAGAGCTGTAGAAGACTCACTGCTGCTAAGGTGGAACAACCAGTTATTAGGTTTAGGGGGCAATCACTTTTTCACACAGGATCATGGAGATTTGGATTTTTTTCCTCCTTACTAATAAAAATCTTCATTCAAAAACTGCATTTGTGTTTACTTGTGTTATCTTTGTCTAATATTTAAATTTGTTTGATGATCTGAAACATTTAAGTGTGACAAACATGCAAAAAAAAAAAAAATTGGGAAGGGGGCAAACAATTTTTCACACAGCTGTAACTGCTTAACTGCTGTAATTTCACAGCACTGTAGGATAGTGAAGAGTTGCATGTAGAACAGAGACCTTGTAGGGACCCTCTATGGGTGAAAACCACCGAGAAAAACAATTTGACATCATCCTTCTATCTACACAAAAGACTGCACACTGTCAAAGTCTAAGTTCTAAGGCAAGAACTTTAAAGTTATACCGTGTAACTTTTGACTCTGACATTAAGCCTAAAATGAGCAGTATTAGATGATTTTTCGAGCCAATATACAGTGACTGACGCGTGTCAGCACTCTGAGCGGGCTGCCCTCGGCAGAAACCAGACATCGTAACTTTGGAGAGGCGGGCCGTCGATGAAAGTGCCGTAAAACAAGTTGCTTTACGGCTCCTCATAGATAAACCATACAGTCTATGAGATAAACACAGAAAGCTGTACTTGTGCTACTTTCTCTCATTGCTCGAAGTTTAGTCATGGCGGAACAAAGTAAAAAGATGAAAGTGATGTCTGAGCAGGTCAGATCAAAAACACGAGTGGACGCTGGAAAAGAATTCAGTCGTTGGAGATATAAGTGTGGAAGCTAAACCCCACCTCTGTTTGCCACCGTATCATTAGACTGGTAAGTAAGTTTGTCTGTTGTGTAAACATACGAGAATGTGATGCTTTTCTTTTTTTTTCACTCAGCGTTTATCCAAAACAACGTCAATCAGAGCCGTATAAGCTGCCGATAGTTTCCTGTTCGCGAAACACGGCTGGAATTACTATAGACCAAAGCTAACGTGACTCCCTAAACATTTTGTGCAATTGTGGCTGGTTTGCAGCAATAAACGCGTTCTCTGTAATTCATATAAATATCAAAGCAGTAACGGAGCGATCTGCAGTTTGCTTGGTTTAGTTGTGTGGTTTTCATACGCTGTTCAGAAGGAAGCAGAGCCACTGTAATGTCCCGTAAGCTGAGCTAATCCAGACGTTTTCATAACAAACATGAGTTTTGCCAAAGTTACGACTTCATTCAGTGCACAAAACTACAACTTGGTTTTGTGGCCGGTTTTGATTGCGCATTTATCTTTGCATTGTGCGTTTGTGTGTGTGATGTTTCAGCTATGTAAACATGTAATTGGAAACAGTTAGAGGCGCATATCTGCGCCAGGGGCAGATCCTCCAATAGTAAAAATTCCTTTAGGAAATTCTTGAATCTGATGGACTCGTTTGTTTCAATATCCAAACACGGGAGAGGAGATTTAAATTTGCGTCATTGCCGTGAGGCCTGTTAGACGTTGGTGCTGTTGCCGGTTTAGCGCTCCTAGTGGCCAAAAGTTACACGGTATAACTTTAAGCTGCAAGAAGCATTTCTGTTGTTGCAGGGGCCTTGGTGAGTGATAACAGTGAAGAACAACCTACAGGTCTGCTTTTATTAAAACAGCTGTGTGTTGCCTCGTTTGATAAGTTAACACAGTCTCCTGAGGGGTACATTAATGTATTTGACTTAAGCTACAGACACAAAGGACAAGAGCATCCTTCCCAGTAAAGGCTAATTTATAGCCATTGTAAAGAGCCCTACGTAGGTTACAAAGAGCACTTTACGTCGACGGAGAGCCTGTCGGAGCCTCTTCGTTGTTTCCGAGAGCACAAAATATTTTTAAAGTGTCCGTCACTCTGTCGAGGGACAACATAGACAGCAAGGACTGTGATTGGTCTATCACAACGTACACACTGGCAGCACCATCTTTAAAACACCGGCTGGCCAACGAAGACGCAGATATGAGTCCAACCAAAGAGTGTTTGGCAGAAGAAGTGAAGAAATACCAAAATCTCCCCGTGGTCTCCATTTCTGCATCGAAGTATCTGTTTTAATGTTATTCAGCTGCAGCAACAACATCGTTCTCTCTCAGATGCCGTTGCTCACTGGAACCGGAAGCAGAATAACCACCGAGATTACCGACCATCAGCATCATGGGATTAGGCCAGTCTTGCCCAGCGACCCCTACTGATCGGGAAGGAAATTGCACTGCGTATCTGGCACCACGACGGAGAACTATGAAGGCTTGAAGGGTCTCCATGGTTATGCAGTTGGGAATGTATATTGTAGCCTCGAGTCTTTACCGTCCTGTTCATAGCAGCAGATTTTAAAGAAGCTGTACCAGCTTTTCAAACGTTCCAAAAGTCAACGACAGGCATTTATAAGGTAAATATGCAGGGAGTGCAGAATTATTGGGCAAATGAGTATTTTGACCACATTATCCTCAGTATGCATGTTGTCTTACTCCAAGCTGTATCGGCCCAAAGCCTACTACCAATTAAGCATATCAGGTGATGTGCATCTCTGTAATGAGAAGGGGTGCGGTCTAATGACATCAACACCCTATATCGGGTTTATTAGGAAAACATAATTATTAGGCAACTTAACAAAAAACAAATATATACCCATTTCAATTTATATTCACCAGGGAAACCAATATAACAGCTCAACATTCACAAATATACATTTCTGACATTCAAAAACAAATCAGTGACCAATATAGCCCCCTTTCTTTGCAAGTACACTCAAAAGCTGCCATCCATGGATCCTGTCAGTGTTTTGATCTGTTCACCATCAACATCGCGTGCAGCAGCAACCACAGCCTCCCAGACACTGTTCAGAGAGGTGGACTGTTTTCCCTCCTTGTAAATCTCACATTTGATGAGGGACCACAGGTTCTCTATGGGGTTCAGATCAGGTGAACAAGGAGGCCATGTCATTAGTTTTTCTTCTTTCAGACCCTTTCTTGCAGCCACGCTGTGGAGTACTTGGATGCGTGTGATGGAGCATTGTCCTGCATGAAAATCAGGTTTTTCTTGAAGGATGCGGACTTCTTCCTGTACCACTGCTTGAAGAAGGTGTCAGTAGGACTGGGAGTTGAGCTTGACTCCATCCTCAACCCGAAAAGGCCCCACAAGCTCATCTTTGATTATACCAGCCCATACCAGTACCCCACCTCCACCTTGCTGGCGTCTGAGTGGGGCTGGAGCTCTCTGGCCTTTACCGATCCAGCCACGGGCCCATCCATCTGGCCCATACCAGTACCCCACCTCCACCTTGCTGGCGTCTGAGTGGGACTGGAGCTCTCTGGCCTTTACCGATCCAGCCACGGGCCCATCCATCTGGCCCATACCAGTACCCCACCTCCACCTTGCTGGCGTCTGAGTGGGACTGGAGCTCTCTGGCCTTTACCGATCCAGCCACGGGCCCATCCATCTGGCCCATCAAGACTCACTCTCATTTCATCAGTCCATAAAACCTTAGAAAAATCAGTCTGAGATATTTCTTGGCCCAGTCTTGACGTTTCAGCTTGTGTGTCTTCTTCAGTGGTGGTGGTTTTTCAGCCTTTCTTACCTTGGCCATGTCTCTGAGTGTTGCACACCTTGTGCTTTTGGGCACTCCAGTGATGTTGCAGCTCTGAAATATGGCAAAACTGCTGGCAAGTGGCATCTGCACGCTTGACTTCTCTCAGTTCATGGGCAGTTATTATGCGCCTTGGTTTTTCCACACGTTTCTTGCGACCCTGTTGACTATTTTGAATGAAACGCTTGATTGTTGGATGATCACGCTTCAGAAGCTTGGACATTTTAAGAGTGCTGCATCCCTCTGCAAGATATCTCACTATTTTTGACTTTTCGGAGCCTGTCGAGTCCCTCTATGACCAATTTTGCCAATGGAAAGGAAGTTGCCTAATAATTATGTTTACCTAATACAGCTGATATAGGATGTTGATGTCATTAGACCACACCCCTTCTCGTTACGGAGATGCACATCACCTGATATGCTGAATTGGTAGTAGGCTTTCGGCCTATACAGCTTGGAGTAAGACAACATGCATAAAGAGGATGATGTGGTCAAAATACTCATTTGCCTAATAATTCTACCCTCCCTGTATTCCCATCCCCACTGTAGAAACTAATCTGGTGTAAATATTAGTTTTTTATGCGTCTCATTTCCAACACAGAAGTAAAACAGCTGACTGAATTGGACCACTGAAGCTCTCCACCAATCTCAACATGTTTTACGCTGATTTCATCACGTCGCCCCAGAACAGACACAGATTCTGAAGGTAACAGAATTGGTTTTAGCACCGGCTTCGTCACTCACATGGACATTATTTGTAAACATTGATGGATAATCGGACTCCGATCAACGAAATAAAACGGAGCAGCCTGTAATGGAGCTTTATGCTCGACCCAGAGTCTGATATTGAGTTTGAAGTACATGCAGTACCACAGAAGTACCACAGAGACCCTGACAAGGAAGTAAATTAGCTAACAAGTCATAGGCTAACAGTTAGCATTGAGCTGGGAGATGTGTTTCACTCACCGGTGTTGTTGTCTGTCCGTGAGGTGTTTTTATGGTGTAACTGCATCAAGTTTTCAGAAGTAATCCCCGAGAAAAAACACTTTACTGCCCGAGAATCATGAAGTTGTCAAGAGTGAAGTTCACACACAAAGTTTTTCTGCTCCTGAAGATAAAAAATCTAAACACTTCTGGAGTTGATTAATCGTCCAGTACAACAAATAAACTCCCACGCTGAACACAACCACATTTTTCCAAACTTGCCGTCCTCGAGAGCTAAAAAAAAAAAAAAAATAGATAAAAATGAAAAAAAGAAAAAAGCTTTTCTTCTGAACTCTGGAGCAAACGTCTGTTAGCTGATGTCTGCTTGTCTCTTAGTAAATCTTCTTGCAGGTGTTTGTTTCTTCTTCAGAGAGTTTGTGAACAAAGAGGGCGTCTTGCTACGATGCTGCGTATGCATATTTGTCGCTTCATGATTGGTGCCACCTTGTTACGTACACCAGTGGTCGGTCAGTCATGTTAAGGAAGCTAGAGCTTGGCCTGAATATATATATATATATATATATATATATATATATTACTCAAATATGCACAAATGAAGAAAAAACTACTAAGTTTTTGTGAGGAAATAACAGTAACATGCTTAAAAGCTCTTAAAAGTCCTTTTTTCATAATAAAGTTCCTTTAAGGCCCATTTCGGCTCGATGCAGAAGACGGATACGCAGACAGACGGACAGTTTCGTCCGTTGTCTGCGTCAGTTACGCATGTCTACAGGAACAAACCAGAGAAGAAGAACAGGAACCGGAACATAAAGAACACAAAAACCGCCAGAGCCAAACAGCCTAATACCAGCCGCTGAGAAAGAAGACGCCAAACAAACAGAGGGCATCTGTAGCCATGGATGGAGCTTTAGAGGAGAGGCTGTGTGGGATGTGAAATGAGTGAAAATACACTCATATCACATCACCAGGGCACAGGGACAGACAGCACTGCCGCTTCGCGGACAAACTGGTTTATGAACTACGGAAACGCAGAAGATACACAGATGTATGAAGGCAGCCACACACGGCGACACATGAAACGGACGTCGCCATTTGTGTTTGTAAGGGAGCCCCAACTTAACCCCGCCCCTTTCTTCCCCAGGTTCCACCTCTTTTAAGCTTTTGAGGACAGTGTTGATGCACATTTGGAGGAGCTAAACCCTGAAGCTTGTTATGACTGTGTGGCAGAGCTATGGTGCCACCAGCTCATTGGCAAGTTTATTCTCACGTACATTTCCATTGCCTGCAGTTTGGCATTGTCTCATCAGAAGTGATGTGGCGGGTTGGAGCAGGTTATTAAGAAGCTAAAACAGCGTGTTGGCAAGATGTAGGTAATAGACAGAATGAGGCTTGATAACCCGGGGCTTCATCATCAGGCCATTCCTCTGTGTTTCCTTTAGAACTGAAGAACCGGTGCTTATATGAGTAAAGGTGAACATATGTTGACAGTTTAGTTTTGGTAATGTGGTGTTCTGTCAAGTTACGATGCTGCATAAAGCATTAGAAAATGGTTTGGGTGAGAGAAAGGCCAGACTGCCAGTCTCATTCCCTTTGTGCTGTTGTTCAGCGTTAACACATATCAGCAGACATGAAATGGAAACTAATTTTTGGGGGGAGGAAAAAAGGCTTGTCAGTGTGAAGCTGCATGATTAACTTACATAATAGCTTCAATTTTCAGAGGCTTGCCTCCTTTTTCCTGTCAGGCTGCAACTTCAGTGACTTACATCTCAACACAGACAGACTTTGAAAGAAAGAGGGCCGAAGGGACAATGCAGTCTGACCGAAAGCCGTCGTAATTACAGGTTTTAAATGAGTAACTCAGCATGTCAGTGAGGCAGTTTCATAATTGCTGTGATATCACTGTGAAACTGCAGCAAGGATGACCTTTGCATGATGAATGGTCTGGAGATACGTTTAAGGAAAACATCCAGGGGATCCCGAGGCATTCCCAGACCACCTGGAAGATGTAGCCCCTCCATTGTGTCCTGGGTCTCCCCCAGGGTCTCGTCCCGGTGGGACGTGCCTGGAACACCTCACCAGGGAGGCCAGGAGGCGTCCTGACCAGATGCCTGAGCCTCCTCATTTGGCTCCTCTGGATGTGGAGGAGCAGCGGCTCTACTTTAGCCCCGTTTCCACCAGCGGGTCTGGGCTGGGTCGGATTGGTCCACATTTTTTTGTGTCTCCACAGATAAAACATGGGACAGGTACCCTTATATCCGACCCGGCCTACTTGTATGTACCGTTTGGTAGGGGTACTAACCGATCCGGACCAAAGAGGTGGAGCTAATACACATCAATCCATTGATTTGTTGAAAAATCTGTCACTTCCCCCATGATCCAGCATAAAAACAAAGCAGGGGTGACTCCTTTGTTTCTGTGACATGTGGTGCGTTGGTTAAAAGGTGTTGCATGGCGATGATGTCATGTGATCACGTAGCAGCGCTATCAGGTTAATACTCCGCCTCCAGGATAAGGGGACAGTTTGCTGTGGGGACCCAACATGAAAACAACTTATGCGTACCAAATCCCCCCAATCCGGCCTGGCTCGACCCGACCCAGACTCTCGGGTGGAAATGGGGATTTTAGCCCCTCACGGATGACTCTGCTTCTCACTGCATCTCTAAAGGAGAGCCCGGCCACCCTGCAGAGAAACCTCATTTCAGCCGCGATCTTGTTCTTTTGGTCACGACCCACAGATGAGGGTAGGAACGCAGATGTAAATCGAGAGCTTCTCCTTCTTCAGCTACTTATTCACCACAACAAACCGATGCAGAGTCTTCATCACTGCACCGATCCATCTGTCCATCTCCCGCTCTATCCTTCCCCCACTTATGAACAAGACCCCGAGATACTTGAACTCCTCCACCTGGGGCAGGACCTCACCCCGACCCGGAGAAGATGCTCCACCCTCATCCAGGTGAGAACCATGGTCTCGGATTTGGAGGTGCTGATCTTCATCCCCGCCGCTTCACACTCGGCTACGAATCGCTCCAGCGAGAGTTGGAAATCACGGCCCACCTCTATTGCAGAAGCTGCTGTAAAGTTGTTGGTGCCTGTTGTGGCGGTAACCCCCGAACTCGCTGGTGGACACCAGCAGTGAGGGATGCCGTCAAGCTGAAGAAGGAGTCCTATCGGGCCTTCCTGGCCTGTGGGACTCCTGAGGCAGCTGACAGGTGTCGGCAGACGAAGGGGAGCGCAGCTCTGGTGGTCACTGAGACAAAAACTTGTAGTTTAAGTATGGAATCGGTCTCTGGTATCCGCCGATACGCTCAGCCCAATCGTATCAGACTGATTCAGAAAAGACTGGATCGGCGCATCTCTAGCATAGGGGCAGCATAGAGTTCAGAGTTCACCTCCAAGTTACAAAGTCCATTTCAGAACACAAGGAGCTTGGAGTCAGTGGTTTGTGGCGGCCGTTTGATGCATGGCATCTTTCTTGTCTATGTACACGCTGGTTGTACGTCGGCTGTACTGCTCAATGCTGCCCCCGTGGTTTCTAGTGTAATACTCCATTTGCTACATCAGGCTACACATCTGGAAGAGCCCTGGAAACAGACCAAATTATGCACATGAAGTCTGCAAAAGACAAACGAAGGACACCATATCTGTCATTCGTGTAGAGCGTAAATAGACTTAGAAGACCCACTCTGATAAAAATCATGTTCCTCGTGTGGTTTATATGTTATTGTGACATATGTCTTTTAGTAAAAGACATAAGTTCAGAAAACTAAACTCAAAATTGTATTTCTGAGTTTTTCTGCATTCAAATCATGATGAACCAAAAGGCAGATCATCGACGGCAGACTCAGACAAACAAGGGTTCTCATGTCACTAACCCAGTGGCCAGTCACCAAGCTGTAACCCACAAATGAACTCAGGGGCACCTGCAGAGTTATTGTTAGGGGTGGCCAGGGAAAACAGCAGGGTGGCCAAGGGTTATTAAAGGTTTTTTTAGCCTGGACCTTATTTCTAGGAATTTATACACTCACCAGTAACATTTCTGCATCACTCAATCCATATAATGGATGTGAAGGGGGAAAAATGAATGGGCCTCTATAAGACATTATCTGCAGCAAAAATTCCTTAATTTCACCAATACACAGAATGAACGAACAAGTACTATTATCCTGTGCGTTCACATTTGGCTTGCTGTAGTTATTGGGGGTGTTCTCCACATGTCTACCAGCTGCACGTCCACAACACCGTGGTCAATGGAATTGATAAAATGAACAGCAGGTAAATCACAAGCTTAACTTCCTCCATTGTTGTTCAGTGTGTGTCGCAAACAAACAACTTCACAAAACTTCACTATGACGACCTCGTCCACACTGAACACCAGAGCTGAAAACGACCTCAGTTGCCCTCAGCTGTAATATGAACAAACTACATGGGGGTAGTGTGGTGTCGGTCCAGTGAGGGCCAGGCTAAGGAGGTGCTGATGTGAAAGGAACATTAGGAACTGGTTGGGGCACTTCTGGGTGGAGCCTTCCTGGATGAATTTGCATAAGAAAGGCCGAGTTAATTAGGCGTGACAGACTCGCAGGAGACTGCAGCAAAACATCAATGGCAGAAAATGGTAGTTTGGCAGAAATGGCAGAGACAGAGTCCTGCAAAATGGCACATGTGATTTTGGCTTAAAACTTCATAATCACAATTTAAAGACCACTGAGAAAGTTTCAAAATAACTAAAAGAAGGATTGGAGGGGTTCTTTAACTGTTAGTTTTTCAGACAAATCTGTCCTTCGTAAATAAAATATTTTCACCACTCAACTGTCTGTATGCTATCTGATTCTCCTCATCACGATGAAGCTGATCTGGACTTAAAGCAGGACAAATCTGGCACTGTCCTGCTGAACTCGATATATCCCTGTGACACACTGACAACCTGTCACGGACGTATCCTGCTCTTGTTCAGTGGCATCTATGAAAGGCCTTCTGTTTGCCAAAATGAATGGATGGACAGATGTGTTTGGATATAGGATCGACGGATAGATAATATATTATTTTCATGGTTAGTTAAAGGTTCTAGTTTATGCCTTTGCATAGTGTCACCCAAGTCGCCCCACTGATGCACTCTCACGCCGTCGGAGGAGCTGGTTTTTGCGCTTTTCCTTGATAACTGCGTTCGGCATCGCTCATCTTTGCCAGATGGCAGATGACGTTCTGGCTAAGTTTGGAACAAAAAGGTGGACACAACATCCTTGCTTGGAAAGACTGCGTCTTTGATTGATTCTCCTTTTATACCCAATTCTGGCACCCTCGCCTGTCACCAATGATTGTCTTCATTGGAGAATCCTCCAGAACTGTGTTCCATGTATATTTGATCAACTTTTGTCTGAAGAAGCTGGAAATGTTTCCTTTGGAGTCGAATCTGTTGAAGTTTTTGTTGCATTATAGAAAATTTCCCCGCTTCCCAGGGAAGGGTTTTTCCTCTGTGCATTCATATCATATATCCAATCACACAGCAGAAACGGGTGAATGTGGCGTTCAGCATCTTTCTCAAGGACACTTGACGTATGAAAGGGTTTGTTATTGAATAGCCACCCTTCTCTTCCTCTCCCTTTATGTACTTCTCAATAAAAGACTTGTTTTCTAGTATAAAGTATCTTTTCAGGTCTGAAATAAGACAACAGATTAAAAATCGGCAATTTAAAGATTGTGATTAAATTTTAAAAAAGTTTTCACCACAGGTTTTACATGTCCATGTTAACATGAAGACTTTGTCCCCTTTCTAATGAAAATCATTCCAGTTTAAGATTCCAGGGCAGCTGTTTACATGGGAACTGATCTATTCTGATCTAGTGTGTATATGCACGAACATCTAAGCAGAACGGTCCTGTCAGATATGCGCGGGAAGATGTTTACATCACGTTATTTATCAGAGACGTTCTACAAACTGATCATCACAGTTGTTGTGGTTTCTGCAGGACTGTCAGGCAGCAGCTGATCCTCGTGCGCTCCTGCTGCAACAACCTGATCTCACAAAAATACGTGACATGAGCACGAACAGTTTTACCCATATACGTGTCCCCGACACGTAACTGATTCAAATTACGTGTCACTGACACGTAAAGCTGCACAATGTTAAGTCAGTGGGGAAGCTTTTCGTGTCCCCAGACACGAATTTTTCTCTTTCAAATTACGTGCTGATGACACGTAAAACTGTGCAATGTAAAATCAACAAGTCCTCTAAAAAAATCACACCCATATTGGGTCGTTTGTGCTCAAAAATACGGACTATATTATGTTTTTAACATCCACTCAGTTTATATGTGCGATCCACAGTTCTTCTCATTCTGACGGAGCCTAAATCCTTTTAGGTTTGTTGGCTGTATGCTGCCTGGAGAAACCTGGAATCGATCTCCCCGACTTCTGCATGACGGACACCTGCTCTGTGTCCTCGTCTGTTCCTCCAGAGCTGCTTCATGCAGCTGTTAGAGGCATTTCTTGCTCAACGTCATCTGAATTACTTCATGCGCTGTCATTCAGTTTTGCAGACGTAACGAGCCAAGTTGCATGCCACATCCCTTTTTTTTAAATATATATATTTTTGCTGACAGACCTTCACATCAGGTCAGTGTACACCGCGTTCCTTGTGTGGCGCTGCCTCTCTACGTGGATGTTTTAGTCGATGGTTTCATTCCACACCGGACGCATCAGAAGTCAGAAGCATCTCGTCGCAATGTCGGGTCTATTTATGACAGAGCAAACTTCCACAACGCGTCAAGCTCTAAGCAGTGTAGCAAGAATCAGACAGGAAATCAGACATGGCAGCAGTGTACAGCATCCGGTGAACTTCAAAATAAAAGCCCCTGCAGACTTGTGATGGATGAATTATATTATGTTATTACCAGTGACGCCAGATTAGAAGTCAATCAGTCAGGTTTTTTTTTTCCATCATCAATCAATCAAATATTATTTGTCCCTGTACAATAACCCGAATGGTACTCAAACTGCTTCACAATGAAGCCATAAAAAGTACACAAATGCACAAAACAGAAAAATATTAAAACAATACAAGAAACAGGAAAAAGAAATAACTGGAAGTGCCACAGCGCTGCAAGGTATTAAGAGCCTGTAGAAATAAGTTAAAAATAGATAAATAAATAAAGATTTTACCTAAAAACTGCCCTAGATGGAGTTAAATGCTAATCTACAGAAGTGGGTCTTCAGCCTTGATTTAAAAAGGCCGAGATCAGTGGTGATGTGAATGTCGCAGGGCAGTTTGTTCCACAGTTTAGGAGCAGCAACTGCAACAGAACGGGTTGCCCCCACTGTTCGTACGTCGACCTATAAGGACCTCGAGCAAAAGAACGACCTGAATGAATGAAAAAAGAATGACCTGAAGAACGCAGGGCCCTGCTGTTATCACAAATAATTAAAGGAATAGTACACCCACAGAATCATGTGCCTTCATTTTTTTTATTCACCCTCATGCTGAGCAAGACTCTGGAGCACTTTTTAATATCTCAAATGCAGCCGGAATACATTTCACATGGGTTATTTTCAAGTAAACTTTAGTTGCATACACTCAGAAAAATGATCCAGGGTCTTAGTAAATATCACAATAATAAAAGGGTATACTACCTTAATAAAATCTCTGAAAATCCCTTAGGTGCTTATTTGAGTTGAACATACAAAAACAAATGCTTAAAAATCCAACAAGTAATTTAGACTTAAATTTACATGTATTATTTAAGTGTAGTTCACAAAAATAAATGAGTGTTTCAGTTACTAATTATAATTTCTCAAATATACATAATCTTTTCTGTAAATACAAGTGAAAATATTTGAGTATGTAGCAATTATACTTATTAGTTTCATGAACTTTAATCATTACTCATTCAAACTCAATAGTCTTCATATCTAACAACAACTTAAGAAAATGAGTAAGTTTTAACGTCTGGATGTGCCCGATTCGTGGGCAGAGTGGGTTCATGGGAAATCATCCTGCGTTTTGAAGCAACACGAGGCAAGCAAGCAACGGTCTCCCAAAGGACCACGGTGAACTTGTTGGAGGAAAAGATGTTGGTAAGTAGAGCATTTACAATTTTTAAATCAATAGAGACCCTGTGTTCCCGCATAAAATGCTGGATGTTTTTGTTTGTTTGTTTTTTTCTCTCAAATACTGTCGCGACCATACATTGTGCTTAAGCTAATTTTTGAAAGTTTCTAGCCACCAAATTGCTCAGCTAACACTCGGTTCATTTGGTTAACACGCAGTTTTACCGCTAATGTCACCAAGGCATCGGTGTAAAAACACTATTTTATGCGGAGTGGCATATTTCACTAATGTTTGGGGTGTCACTCGTTTGTAATCTGATTGTCCGGCAGCGCGCAGCGCCGGCGGGGTGGGGGGCATCGTGTGTGTGTCCGCGCCTGCATTTGTGTTGACGTCGCTTGAACGTCAATGCGCTCCGATGTGAAGCTCGTAGGAACAGTCACGTTAGCCTACCTCCGGAGCTGAGGCGTTGCTCACAGCGGCGCCAACAGAGCTCGT
Organism: Atherinomorus stipes; assembly: GCA_023101725.1. Lineage (NCBI taxonomy): Eukaryota > Metazoa > Chordata > Actinopteri > Atheriniformes > Atherinidae > Atherinomorus > Atherinomorus stipes. The sequence goes on from JALJCO010006567.1 coordinate 336,222, forward strand.
CAGTCGGCCAGAGCTCCGCCGTTGAGGGGGGGAGCTTTCACCGCGCACTGTGCGCGTGTATGTGTGTATGCCGTACTGTATCATAGTTTAAATTGGGGTTAATGTAGACTCAGTCGTCCGGGATTTCCCTCTCTTTCGAGTCATCTCTCTCTCGAAGGTGGAGGTGGGCATGTTAAAAAAAAAAAGTCTCCTTTACAGCACCAACACTGCAGCACCTAAACTGCTAAAGGAGAGGGTCAACAAAGACAACAGAGTTTACATCTATTAATAATTTACAGAAGAATTTTATGTTTTTAATATGTTAAAAGAAAATGTTAAACATCTGACCTAAATTGCTTAATGTTTTTCATGTTTTCATATAAAATATTAAAATGCTTTCCATTCATTGTAGTTGAAGATATAATTTACATCAATGGTCATTTTAATTCATGTAGTAGAACTGTGTGATGAAACATGTTAATCCAAAAACTATGCACATATGTACACTCCCTCTGTTTTCCTCACCTGGATCCTCAGTGCTTTGCCATGTTATTAGACTCTCTTACTAGGTGCTGTGGGTGTGTGCTCATGTATGTGTACGTGGGTCTTTATGTGGGGGTGAGAGGGACGGGGGTTGTATGATTTTTTTTTTTTTTTTAAGCACTTTGTGTTGCATTTTATTTGTTTGAAAAGTGCTACATAAATGAAGTTTGATTGATTGATGAAAAGAAACGGCTTTTAATCAGTCTTTTTTTTTTTTAAACCCTGCAACATTGTAACACTGTTTATCTTCTTTTTTAAGGTGACGGCCCATGGGCTGGCGATGTAAGCTCTGTACATTTGAGGATTCTTCAAGAGGGGAGCTTCTCAAGCATTATCGAATCAAGCACGGTACCTATGGTCGTGGCCATTCAGTACCCTGTCTTCATTTAAGCTGTCCTTGCTCCTTTAAAACATGGGGTGGCCTTCGTACACACTTGTCTCGATCCCACAATTCACAGGAAACTGAAGAGTGTGGACAAGTGCAATCTTTCAGATGTAAAAATTGTGACTTGTGTTATCACAGTACAAAAGACTATTTTCACCATATTAATTCCCATTTAAAAAGACATGAAACCATAGAATGTACTTTTAGTGGATGTGATTTCAAGACTAACATATGTGGAACTTATGCAACACACAAAAGTAGAAAACACAAGTTCCACTCATGGAAAGACTTTAAGACTGATGTGATCACAAAGGGTCCTGTTGCTACTGAGAATGAAATTGACTTTCTTGTGTTGGAATCTGATGGTCATGATGATACCACCTTGGAGTTGTATTGTGGGGATACTTCAGATGAAATAGAGAAAAATATTGGTTCTCTCCTGTTGAAATTGGAAAGCATCTATAATGTGTCTGGAAAATGTGTCGATGACTTGGTGGAACAGCTTCAGTTTATCTGCACAGCATCCACTCAGCATCTTCCAAAGTTAGTGAGTGATATTTTTGCAAAAAATAACTGTGCTGTTGATGAAGCTATTATTAGTCAACTGGTAGACAAACTCTCTAATCCATTTTCTACTGCCTTGGGCCCTGATGGTCCCTTTTCTTCTAAATTTAAGAGGGTAAAGTATTATAAGGAAAACTTCAGTGTAATTGAGCCAGTGGAGTACATTTTGGATCCAGAGGAGAAAAGTAGCTTTCAATATGTGCCTTTTCTTTTATCCTTACAGCAACTATTGAAAAATGAAGACATTGTGAAAAGGTTGTTGACTAAACATTCAGACTGCTCACAGTTGACATCATTCCGTGATGGTAAATATTTCAAGCTAAATGAGTTACACACTAATGAAGAGTTCAGTATTCCAGTTGTTCTGTATATAGACGATTTTGAAATCTGTAACCCTCTCGGAACTTCGCGGAAAAAACATAAAGTAACAGCAGTGTACTGGATTCTAGCTGATGCACCACCTGAACTGAGATCCCAGTTAAGATCAATTTATTTAGCCCTCCTTTGTAAAACAAATGATGTAAAAAAATTTGGATATGAAACTGTTCTTGAGCCGCTTTTGAAAGATCTCACTACATTGGAGAAGGAAGGAGTTTTCTTGCCTCAGGTTGGCAAAAATATCAGAGGTACTGTTTTTTGCATTTCAGCAGACAATCTTGGAGCACATTCTTTATGTGGACTTGTAGAAAACTTTTGTGGACATTATATCTGTAGGTTTTGCATTGGGGACCGTTCTGACTATCAGCAAAAGGAAGTAAATTCGGGAGCTTTTCCACCCAGAACAAAAGATAACTATGATTTACATGTTCAGTCTGTAAAGAGAAATCCTGGTTTGTTGCACTTTTTTGGTATCAAGAGAGGTTGTCCCATAACTGAGAAATTAAGTTATTTCCACTTTGTTACTGGGTACCCACCTGACATTCTACATGACCTTTTTGAAGGAATAATTCCCTTGGAACTAGCACTGTGTCTCAACGTGTTCATCCACAAGAAGTACTTGTCATTGACAGAACTTAACAATTCCATCACTCAGTTTCCATATAAATTTACAGATAGAACGGATTGCCCCCATCCTATTCCAGCTAATTTTGCTTCTCGTAAAAGTATTGGTGGGAACGCAGCTGAGAACTGGACATTGTTAAGATTATTGTCATTCATTATTGGTCCAACTATACCTCAGAACGACCCTGCATGGCACATTCTCATGATTTTAAAAGATATAACTGAGCTTGTAGTAGCCCCCATTCATACAGAGGAAAGTATTTGTTACTTGGACACACTGATATCAGAACATCGTCATAGGCTGTTGGAAGTTTTTCCAGATCAAAAATTGATTCCTAAACATCATCTGTTAGAACATTACCCTGATTTAATAAGAGGGTTTGGTCCTTTGGTTAGCCTATGGACTATGCGTTTTGAATCAAAGCATTCTTTCTTTAAGCAAGCTGTTAGACATACAAACAACTTCAGAAATGTATTGATGTCACTTGCTTCAAAGCACCAAATGAGGATGGCTTACAGTTCACAAGAAAATGCTTTGAAACCTGCAGTATGTGTCACAAAAACATCCTCTCTTCCATTAGAAATACTTGATGCGGAAATCCAACAGTCTTTTAAGGGAATTTATCCAGCACACACCTCTGTGAATCTGACCAATGTGGCCATTTTCCATGGAACCAAATATGCTGCAGGCATGGTTTTGCCTCATGGGTCAACTGGTGGTTTACCTGATTTTGTTATGATTTCACAGATTGTTGTTGTAGATGACAGTGTGAGTTTCATTGTAAAAATACTTAACAGCTGGTATGATGAGCATTTTAGGGCATTTATGTTTGACCACTCTGGGAAAATGTCGCTGGTACAGCATAGTGAACTTGGAGACACATATCCCTTGACAGTGTACTTTGTGGGTGGAAAACACATGGTGACATTAAAACGTCATATTATTAACCATTGTTAGGTGATAAATCTGACTCTTGCATGTCTAACACGTTCCTTCCTTTAGCTTGATTTGAAGTTTTCTTTTTCCTTTTTTTTGTCTAGATGGATTTGGTTGCCCTGAAAGTCATTATAAAGCACCGAAGTGAAAAGCTTACACTGCCCGCAGGAATACCTAGCACTGTTGAACAATTACATGAAACTGTAAAAGAGACATTTGAACTCATTGATGATTTTACCCTGCATTACCTTGATGAGGACTTTGGTGATTTTTTTCACGCTCCATACTACTGAACAGATTAAACACAAGGGAACACTCAAAGTTGTGATAATTCCATCAGTTGTTCTTACATTGACTCCTGTGACTGAAAACGAGACAGATGTAATGAATGGTGGTTCAACTTCTGCTAGTACTGACCTAACAGCAGATGACCAGACAGATGACACATCAGTGTCTTCTCAAGACACTATCATCCTATCCCCACCTGCAAGCCCTCATGCAACATCATGGCCAAAGCAAATCATCATTCCACTTTTCTCTGTGGCCACAGAGGCAGTTCTGAGGAATGCCAATCAAGACTTTCTCAAAGATGGTACTGTGCTGAACAGCATTCCGATCAGATGTGAAATCAGGGAAAAATTAGCTGACTACATGTACAGCTACACACCGTACCCCACAGGCCTTCAGATCGGTGAGGTGGCAGAGGCTTTAGTCAGAAAGCATCCATGCCTGACGGAGCTAGGCAGTCGTAATGGCTGGCTTGGGTGGATGTATACTTTGAAGTACAATATGGGAAATTACAGGCCGAAGCTCCGGAACCTTGGATTTCCTGAGGTTACCTGTAACTCGCTCAAGAACAAGCGTCCCAATGAAAGGTCTGCTGCAAAGAACATAAAGAAAGCACGGAAAGGAGACGTGCTATTTCTTCCACACTATCCTGCAAGCGACAATAAAGAACAGCAAGAGCTGAACCGAAACCAACTCATCGCCGAATCAAAGAAGAGAGACAGCACAGTCATCAAGGACTTGATGTGCAGAACTTTTGCACTCAGGAGACATGATGTTGTCAGCCTACAGATGAGCATCAGCGACATCAAGGACAGGTGGCCTACCTTGTTTAATGTCTCTCAGGTAAGTAATTGGAATTGTTGTTACAGTAGTCAACATATTATGGACTGAAAACCTGTATGCTTCACAATTATTCTCACAATTAGCAGTTCTTTTGTCTCTTTTTATATCTCTTTCAGGTTAGTGCAGAGTTTCATAGGCTCACCAAACAGAACCTTGAGCCAAAATTCATGGAGATGTTGGATCTGTATACACCAAAACTGCTGTCCTTGTTTCAAGCAAAGAAAGGCGCTGTAGGAGCAAGAATTCAAACACAACTGAGTGTTCTACTTCAGGTATTGAAAGTTATCCTCCACCTATTCAATTTGTACCTTGACTGAAATAATCATAATACCTCCTGTCTTATTCACAAAGGGGCTGTATACATGTACTTTCTTTTTGACAGAGTGGAATTCCCATTGAGCAGACAAGGGAGGTTGTCATCCGATGCCTTGTTGACTACCTTGGAGAAGATGCTAGTGCCCTATTCAAGGACTTTGAGGTTAGTATAATGGTGTAGTTTTCATGATTTTAAAGGTTTTAAGTAGGGATGCATTGGCTGAACATCAGTATTGGCCGGTGTTTGGCCCTTTAACTTCCATCGGCAAATAAAGATGACCTTTATGTACTGATGTCAGTGGCCGATGTTTATGTTGATGTAAATGTTGCATGAACACATGAATTTCCCAATTGTTTTTACGGACTCGACAAGAGGACTTTTGAAACTTACCTTTCAGAAAAGATGTGAATCAAGTTTGTCTTAAAGGGACTAGAGGCAAGATTAAAGGCCTCCTTCCACTGAAAACCCGTTTAACTTGCTCCTTGTGAAATACAAAGGGTTTCTCTTTGTTTACTTACACATGTTGGCTTGCTAACGGTGCGTTCCCCCCAGTCAGTTGTGTTGCGTCGTCATAGAAACAATACGAAGAAAAGAGCGAATCGGGAACAGCCTGTTTCTTCTACGTAGAAGTGAGAATAGCGTATCCCACGTGGGGTTTATATCCGTCCATTGGAAGGCAGGTAACCCTCCACTACACACTAGAACTAAAGACAGCAGGACTGTAGCTTCGGAGTTGAGAAGCTAATTAGCTAACTGTTTGTTAGCATGGCGGAGCAAACTCCTTCCTGGACTGTTTAACCTGTATGTAACAAAATAAGACCGGGGGGGGGACTTCCTTTAGACACTCATGGAAGGCAGCCAATCAGACGGAAGTTCATGAGAAGGACCCGGAAAAGCTGCTGTTGAAATGACCATGGAAGTACAATTTAAAGTTGTACTTCCATGGCATTTCATTAATATTCTGTGTTCTCCATTGTTATTGATGCATTCTGCATCGTTTCTGCTTAAAAAAACCTTCTGGTATCTTTGTATCAGCTGTATTTGTATACTAGAAGAGAGGCTTGTGGTTCAACGGCGGCTTTTCCGGGTCCTTCTCATGAACTTCCGTCTGATTGGCTGCCTCCCATGAGTATATGAAGGAAGCTCCGCCCCCCGCTCTTATTTTGTTACATACAGGTTAAACGGCCCAGGAAGGAGTTTGCTCCGCCATGCTAACAAACAGTTAGCTAATTAGCTTCTCAACTCCGAAGCTACAGTCCTGCTGTCTTCACTTCTAGTGTGTAGTGGAAGGTTACCTGCCTTCCAATGGGGGGGTATAAACCCCACTTGGAATACGCTATTTGCAGTGTGACGTAGAAGAGACAGGCTGTTCCTGATTCGCTCTTTTCTTCGTATTGTTTCTATGACGACGCAACACAGCTGACTGGGGGAACGCAATGCTAGCAAGCCAACATGTGTAAGTAAACAAGGGGAAACCCTCCGTATTTCAGAAGGACCAAGTTAAACGGGTTTTCAATGGAAGGAGGCCTTTAAGAAATGAAACTCGCGGCTGGCGCTTCAGGTAACTGCTGCCACGAACCAAGCCGTCACGGGAGCGCAAACTGGAGCTATAATGTTGTTTACTACGCTTTTTCTTCGTAGTTCCACTTTTTAGTGTCTTTCAGTTGATCTGGATCGTTTGCTGACGGCAGAAGAATCCATAACTATCCCTTAGAAACTTGTGTGAAATCCTGTGGCCGCTGGAGGGCGTTTGGGACAGAGCTGGTGCTGCTGGCTTCAAACTCCTACTGAACATGTGCAGCATAGAGCACAGTGCAAGTTACCTGGCCTTAGATGATCTTTAAACCAGTGGAGCAACGGATTAAATAAACCAAAGAGGTCCGAGGAGTGTTCGGGACTCGGGAGATCAAGATCTCACTACCATTCCTGATTTTATCCGTCTTCTCTTTCTGGATCACACTGCAGCGAAGTGTGTCCCTCACTGGTAAAGCAACGCGAGCTTCACAGGTCACCCGGTGCCGAACAGCCTCTGTAACACACTCATCATGCCCACAAAAAATGTAAAAAAAATCCCTTCACTACTCCACGATCCCCCTACACCTGGATAATTTACTGTTCGGTGTTTGTATTTTTTTTCCTCCACAAAAAGGCTGCAGCTGCTGCAGGACGAATGAAAAGTGGCTCTTCTTGTTAGGAAAAGTGGACACGATGTCCAGAGAGACTTGAATCTGTGCATCCTGCACAAACATATGTATTTATCATGTTGATGTTGCTGAAATCTCAGATAAAACCTGCCGACGTTCCTGCCATAAACTAATCTGACAGCTGCTGGCTTTTGGACTCATTTGCCTGAAATGGCGACATGCATCACGTGGTTCAAAGAGTAACGTTTTTTGAAGCAATGCATCGCTAGCAAGCTAAATTAAGTTGAACTATATATAAAAACATTTGCAAAACCTTTTTTTCATGTGACAATGCCTCAGACTTTTTAAAAACGGCTTATTGTGGAAAATTCAACCTGAAAGATGCTCTTTAACTCATTCCGGAGGACCAGTGGGCAGCCATCGCACAACACCCGGGGACCAACTCCAGATCTTAAACCCAGTGCCTTTGGTCAGGTTCACTGAATGGAGGATTAACCTGACATATTTTAGTGTGTTTTTCTCCACTTTATGTCCCGCTATGCTCTTTTATGTTAGCAAGTGGTATTTGTTGTGACATGCAGGTTGAAAATAAGCTTTTAACAGTTATCTTTACAATGTCTGCAGGATGCTACCGATGGATCAACCAGCGTTCAACAGCAGTTGGCGGATGAAGTGATGACGATTTGCCTGCTGCGGAAAGATGGGTCAGTCAATGTCGGCATAGTGATTGAGGGCAACACTGTCCTCAACAGTCTTGGGGATCTAAGCAGAGCCTGCTGCTATCTGTTGGGACTGACCTATGCGTTGGATCTGCGATACCCCAAGAACCTCAAATACACTTTTGAGGTATTCCAGAAAGTTCTGCTGGAGCTGGATCCTGGAAACCTTTCCAACAGAGTTCAAAGACTGAAGAATTACCTCTGTATGTAATTGCTGGCTACTGCTCGGCAAGATGCTCTATGAGGGAATTTTTTCATAGGCAAGGTTCACCCGTCTGAAGTATCTAGGTTTAATGTGTTAATGTTTAGATTAGAGTCTTAATGTGGTCAAAATGTTGCTCTTCCATATTCAGCCATATGTTCATGGACATTATCAAGCTAACTGGTGAGAATAAATCACAGTTCAGAGACTGAAAAATGACCACTGGCTACTGTTCAGCAAGATGCTCTCTGAGGCAATTTTCCATGGGCAAGGTTTACCTGTCCGAAGTATAGAAGTTTAATGTGTTAACGTTTACATAAGAGTCTTAATGTCATCAAAATGTTGTTCTTGATGAATTTCAGTCAGATGCTCACGTGAAAAATCTCATGCTTACTGGTGAGAATAAATCACAGTTCAAAGTTTGAAGATTTAACCTACCTCTGCATGTAGTTGCTGGCTACTGTTCAGTAAGATGTTTTAATGATTACATGAGCCAACAATAGTGTTAATGTGGTCAAAAGGTGGTGCATTTCAGCTATATGCTGCATTCATTTGAGCCGGAGGCTCATGCTCATGTTGAAAATCAAACAACCAGTGGATAATATACCCAGAGTTTGTGTAATGTAACTTGAAAAATCAGACTCTGTTCAGAGGTAATGTTGATATTTTAAAATATCAAAGAGTACAAAATAAATGTTTAATGAAAAATGATGTATACAATTGCATTTTTTTCTTTGTTTCATATACTGACCTTAAGTACTCCTGGATTAAAGAGAAAATACATTTTAAAAAAATTAGTAAATAGAACACATTTATTCTGATATTTGACAGTCCAATATTAATTACATTCTGTTAAAAACATTAAGTAAATATTGAAGATTTGTTTTGTTAAATAAAATCTCATTTTCAGTTGCATCTACCTGACATTGTAATTTTATCTACTCAATTTCTTGAGTGGTTTAAACTTAGGGTTACTATTGCATAGACATAAAATTTTAACTATATAAAATAAATTTTAGATTTCATGGTACTCAATATAGTTATCCAGATCAGCTTAAGAAAATTAAGTACATTTACTTAATTCATGAGGTAAATTTAACTGATTTCACAGCTTTTAAATTTACTCAATGTTTTGTGTGTAATATTGTTACACAGATTAAATTGAGTAGTGCATAGCTAAATTTTTCTGAGTGTAGGAATTTTTACTACAAGAAAAACTCAAGTAGCTTTTACTCGTATTGATCAATTTTGCCATTGAGTTTTACTTTGTCATGTTTAGTAATTTCTACTTAGACTCAGTTTACATTGAACTGAAAATCTCACATTGAAACATATTTTAAGAGGATTCTTTAAACAACCACACTGGGACAGACTGGTCACATCAAACAGTTAAAATGTGAAACACAGTTACAGGATGACGGATATGATGTTCCCAACTCCTCAAACGAGTATTTGGAATTTTTCATAGCTAATGGGGGTGGGGGCTTCACCTATCTGCACTATTCTCACTCATGGCAGCACCTTTACAATTCAAACACAACAGAACTTTCCAACATTGTCTAAATGTAATCATAACACAGCAAATAACTAAAATTTATAGCATAGCATTCACAACAGGTTGAACTCCTGTTCAATATGGATCTCCAGGGTTACCACTCTTTTCTAGAAGTTGTTTTCCAGGACTTTTCCAGGACATTTTCAGGTCTTTTCCAGCTGCTACAGTACAAGTCAACTTATTACAACATTTACTAATAAATTCCATCACAAGCTTTTGGAGAAGTGTTCCACAATTGTAGCTTATATTTATTTACAGCAATGAAGTAAAGACGAAGAAAAGACGAAGTGGAGACAAAACAGAGGCAAAGCAGAGATGAAGGTGAGATAAAACTGCGACGAAGCTGCGACAAAACGGCAACATAGCGACATGAAGCTACGAAAACCTGGGAAGAAACGGCGATGAAACAGCTACAAAACAAAGTGACGATGAAATAGTGACAAAACTGCGATGAAACGGAGACGTAGCAGCAACGAAGCAAAGACGAAACAGCTACAAAGCTGCGACGTAGCGGTGACAAAGCAAAAACAAAGTGGCGACTAAGCAAAAATGAAGTGGCAAAGTGGCGCTGACTAAGTGCCAATGAAGCGGCGATGAAATGGTGAATTAGCGGCAAAGAAATGGCTACAAAGCTGCTATGAAATAGCGATGAAATGTGAAAAAATGGCAATGAATTTGCAACAAAACGGCGGCGTAGCGGCAACAAAGCGGTGTTGAAGCGACGTCAAAGTGGTGAAGAGAGGGAGGAAAAATCATTTTCCAGGACAACTCACGCTTTTCCAGGACATTTTACTCTTTCTCATTTCACATGTGTTTTCCACGACTGGAAAAATGTTCAGTCATTTTCCAGGTTTTGCAGGACCTGTGGGAACCCTGATCTCCCATGAACCTTTGTGGCCCAGATATGTTGAGTTTTAAAAATACCCCTTCCCCCTCTGAGAGGACTGTATAAGCAAAGTAAAGTTTATTTACTTTTTACAAGTTGATCACATAATGAAGACATTGAATTCAAATGACTTAATAACTGTGAGTTATACTTACAATTTAAAATAAGTTAAAATATCCAAACAAATGTCAAGTAGCATTTAATAAAATTGTGCCTTTTTCTGAGTAAAAACAGAGTAATACAAAACTTTTGTAGAATTTACTTCTCATGTCAAAGTGATTTTTACAAGGCCGAAAAATCCTTTTTGTCAGTGTAGTTTCTGCGTTTATTGTTCAAGTATTTATCAGTAACTCAATGAAAATGTGAGGAAATGTGAATATTTGCTTTGCAATTTGATTTCTGTGAGCACCTCTAAATTTTCTTCTTGCGCTCCTAAAAATTTGAGGTCGGGGCCGCTGTGCTCCTGGCAAAAGAAAAAGTTAGTCTGGAGCCCTGAGTTTGGCTCCATGTAAACGTGGCTATAGGCAGTCTTACAGGGAAATGCTGGACAGTCTGAGCAGAGTCGTTTAATCTGCATATTATCTGATTTGCATGCTGGTTACTGCAGGAGTTAGATTAAGGATAAAATCCTCTGCTTTTATTCTCATATTCTCTTGCTTTTCCAGCCCTGCCTCTGATCAATACGTGCAGGCATATTTCCAAACACTTCTCTGCAACTCACCAGGCCTGCTCCTATGTAACCAGTGGCATTGATTATTTATCATATTTTCCACGGGCAGCTCTTGAGAAAAGGGAGGAGAAATTACCGAGGCATTACAGAGGCAGTGCATTTAGACAAGAATAGAAATTCGCAGCCTGGAACGGGATTTGTCTACAGAGCAGATAGTGCTTCACGTTTCTATTTGTTTTGCACCTCATTGCCCCTCAGGTCATGTTCTCAGTGCGTCTCCATCACTCAGCGTTTGATATTTTTGTCAATAAATCAGCGCAAAGCACCGTGTGTCAGACATGCTCCCTGAGCCTCGGCTCGGCCCGAATGAATACAGATTTATTCTCGGGAGCCAATGTGAAATTGTTTTTGTGTTTTTGAGCTGACTGTTTGCTGCATTTCTGTTAGATTTACTGAATCCAAAGGTCATAACAGGGGAGCATAATCAGCCTCATTTATGTGTGTGTTTACATGCTTTCAGCTTGTCTATTTTGAACCAAAATAACCACGTTAGGCCTTAAAGCAGCACGAGTGAGGATGTGCTGTCTGCTTGGATTTTTAAAATACTTCTGCATCCTCTTCCTTTATATGCTTATGGGTTATTTTGATCATTGAAGGCTTAAAACAGGCTACCATTGTGTTTCTGCTATAATTCACATGAGCTTGAGCTTTGAAAGTGAAGATTACATTTATCTGAGTTGCTTTCTCTTTATACTATGAGCTTGTGACAAGCAGCAAAGCCATTTCAGAGCTTTTTATTAGCTGTATTGTTGACAGCTGTTATGGATGTTAAATATGAAATGGATACATCACAACAGCTCTGGGCTGACAACAAACCCGCAAACATTCTCCACAGAAGTCCAGCCCATGTTTACTGTTATCGTACCTTTCTACAGGGGTTATCAGTGCAGATTTTTATTCATATTCCTCTTTTTTGTCATTATTTATCTTTTTTTTCTTTCTTTTCCTTTTATTTCAAATCATAAGTGGTCCCGCAATATATACTTTACACTAGGGATGTTCGATATTATCGGCCTACTGATTTTATCGGCTGATATTGGCATTAAAATGCAATATCAGAAAATATCGGTATCGTTTTTTTGGATCGATGTTTTAAAAAACTAAATCCTGCAAGATTTTATTACAGAACAACGAAATCCCCTGAGAATTTGTTCCATTTGCGTTGGTCCAGCATGCCTAAAAGTCCCCGTTATCAAAGGTCGCTTTCACACCTGACTAAGTGGACTCGGTCTGACTGGGGAGCTGAAAGTCGCAACATTGCTGATTTATCGTTTGTTTCGTTTCTGCTTTCACGCTGTGATTTATGATGCGCTCTGAACTTTATGAGCAGCGTTACGTGGTTGAAAGGGGCGCATGTTGATCGGTCAAAGTGGCGGAAATCTCTCCCTCCCACCCTGGAAAAACAACAGCAGGGTAAACATGGAGCATTATGTCAAGCTGGTGGTTTTGGCAGCGGTGTTTCTGTTGGTAAGGCAGCGAGGTTTGGAGCTTTTTGTAGTGTCTCAAATAAAAGAGAGGCGGCAGACTGGCGCGAGACTATGTGTTGTTGGTGTTGCTACGACGACGGCGGGCAAGGTATGTAACCTCACCGATTACAGATGGCGGTGGACCAGTTGTCTTGTATTGCTCTTCGTCTCATTATTGTAGGGGACGCTACAATGTTGGTGAATGCAACTGTTCCTGTGATGCTAGCATAGCCGGTCAGGGACTGATTCAGTTCATTTTCTAACTTTGACGATCTAACATGTGACATCTGAGCTCAGAGTTTAAGGACTGAAACTGTGAGTTGTGATTTGATTTTGCTTTAATATGCTAAGTTGTTATTTTATGGGTTATTGTTGTTTATACAATTGAGCTAAGTTAGCTAGCAACTGCTAATGTCGGTGGTCACTCGTTGCCATAGCAACAGTAAACATCACGTAAGGACTAATGGGCTGTAGAGATGCAGAATCAAGCTAAATTATAGATTAGATACGTTGTATGGTAGTAGTGAATACATGACAAGTAGAGGAGGAGTGGATGTCAGCAGCTGGTTTATCCAGTCATCTGATCAGATTTCCAGGAGAGCTTTAAGCTCTTCGTCTGTCCACGTCTGTCCATGTCTGTCCTCTCACCATGTTTATTTTGGTTTGGAGTGCGCGCTGCACCTCCTCTACCCTATATGAACTGTGTTTGCATTGCGTGTAGTGTCACTATGTACATTTGGTCCTGTGTTTGGTCCGGTTAGCTTCACACTGCATACGAACCGGATCAGGATTCGCCTGCAAGCGAACAGAGACCCACGTTTTCAGGCGGTGTTCAGATGAGCTTTCACACCTGCCCAAACGGAGCGGACTATCCGAGAAAACGAATTCTGGTCCATTTAAAGTGGACCAAAAAAACTGGGGTGAAAGGGCCCCAAGAGTATAGATACCAAGAGGCGACACTGCTGTGTTTTTGGAAATACATTGTCCGCCATTTTGGACTGAAACAGACCTCATTCTGGAAATATGGGTATGAGTGGACAATTCCATATTCTCAGTAGTAGTTGTTTGTTCTTTCTCTCTTTCTTTCTTTCTTTCTTTCTTTCTTTCTTTCTTTCTTTCTTTCTTTCTTTCTTTCTATCTTCTTTCGTTCCTTCTTCTCAGTGATAGTTGTAAGAGCCATTTAATTGATCTTAGAAAATTTTTTTTTAAATTGAACGAGGACCCTGCAGGTCTTTTGGTCAGGCAATATAGTCCCCATTGTAAGATGTGGAGCTGTTAAAGGGTTAAGGCACTGTGCTTACCTGATTGCAACAGGTAATTGGGGAAAATGACTTACAGTATTTGAAGTTGTATTGACTTTAGTATTTTCCAGGAGTGACGACACACGTGACACACCAAGATGGAGACGGTGGAACACGCCTAACTGGCTTCACTTTTAGCTTTTCAGAAACCAACGGGTGACGTAGCGGAAGGTTCGGCCCTCTCTATTAACAGTGTATGGTTGGATTATTAGGTTGTTTTCACACAGGACCCATTTAGGTCGACCTAACTGGGTTTTGGTACCGAACACAGTGTGACTGGGTCTGTGTGAACGCGCCACTCGCACTCGTAGTCGACCTAACTCGCCCGCTCTCGGACCGGCTGTACAGGGTGGTTTCGGAGCAGCTTGCGTCAACCTGAAATGCGGCACGAGTAACGCATGAACCCTCATCCAACTTTAGCTCGACCTAAATCCCAGATACTCCACCTTTTTGATCAAAACAGGTATCCGTAGGCAGCTGTACTGTTAGGATATCATTCTTTTTGACAGTGTTATTACAAATAACAGAGTTACGGCCTAACTGTAACGTTTAGTATCATCTTGTGTTTGCTAGCTACTAATGTATTTCTAATGTTAACATCGACGGGGCGTTCACAAACACTGGACACATTACCAACAAGGGCTAGCAGGCTAAGCGTTAATGCTCATGTTTAACTCACAGGTACAGTACCTGTCTGTTTGCCGATAATATCTGCGTACGGTCGGACTTCGCGGTTCAGCAGAATCAATCTGCGTGTTGCTCTGGTTTGTCTGGAAATACGCCTCAAGGTCATGATAAAATTGTTCTCCACACGCAACCGTGTTTCATCTTCTACACGCTCCATCATTCACGTGTGTTTTGGTTACAACACAGCCACGCTTTACAGCTGGGATGCGTCTACTTCTGTCTGGTTGCCATGGGTACACAAAGCTCCAGTCTGTAGAACAACTGTTTGACGCGGTGATTAAAAAGCAGATGTGAAAGGAGCCGTGTTGGTTAAAAATTGAAACATTGTAACCTTTTCACTGATGCAGCAGCACCTGGCTCCGCCCACACGTGTGAAAACGACCTCACCATCCTCACCATCAATGCTGACAGGATGTTCTAAGAATGGACAGGACATTTTCCAGGAGAGCTAATTGGTCAGGAGGTGGTGGATGATATCTCATGAGAACATAACCTGATCCAGAGCAGGTTAGGTGATATACCCTGTAAGAGGTGAACCAGTGTCGTAGGAGGGAAAACCCAGGGTTAACCCTCCATAAGAGAAAATCCAGCTTCCTAGGACAGGCCTCTGGTGATTTTTTCATGTAAACGAACCGGTTTGCATGTGGATTTGTTTTTTATGTGCTGTAGACTGATCCGGCCAATGGCCGCCAGTTGACCGTCCGCCATTGCGTTTCTGTACATGTGTAATTAGAACATATGAGAATGGGACTTTTTCTTAAGAACATGGAGGAAATCTGGAAGGACATCACATTCCTGGTTGTTGGAACATCAGAGGAAAACTTTAATGTGGTAATAAGTGAAGAAGAAGATCACGGACATTTATTTCATGAAGATTTCTGCTGTCTGTGACAAAACTGGACACTGCTCTGTCCACTGTGTATCAGTGAGTTCGTATCAGGGAGGAATATCGGCCAATCAGAGCAGAGGAGGAATAACTTGCTGCCACGGTGGAGAAAACACTGGATTTAATCCCCAACAACAAAAACACGGTAAATTACTTTATTTCACGTATCTATGCTCCCAAAAATGACGCTGCATAACGTTATCATGCTAGCTAATGCTAACAGAGACAGCTGTAGTGTTGCTGAGAGTAAATGACTAATCTGGGAGATATTGTGAAATATCAGGTTATTGTCTCTGATCAGGGAAACGTTGGAACCAGAAAATAAAACCAGTTCAGTCAGAAACACAAACGGATCAGGAAGACGGTGTCCTGCAGCCTTTAGTTTCATCTGCAGAACATGTGAAGGCTACGTGGTCTGTACAGTCCGGAAACAATACCAAAAGCCAAATATGTGAGAAAATAGAGACATAACCACCTTTGAAAGAGTTCAGTTTTTTAAACTTTGAGAAGTAATCACAAGATGGGCGTGTTATTCCAGTGTGGCTTGTCATTAAAGCCAGTTTCCGGAGATGAAAAATAGTTTAATTCACGTTGCTTTCCATGTTGGCAGATACGAGGGAATAGGGGATTATCACGCTTACCGGAACTTCCCGGTACTTGGGCACTTCCACAGCCGTTCCTGCTCTGTTATACTGTTTAAATTGGATAAACTCCAAACATACTTAAGTTTTCATTCCAGACTGAAGCCATACTAAGGAAGAAGTGGATCAAAGCGATCGATTCGCCGCAGTAAAGGGCCGAACTTTATAATAAAACAACACACGTTTGTTTGTAGCCGGTGGGGCACAACACCGGCACTTCACAGCATGCTAGCATTAGCCAGCTAGCGTTTACTGACGTGCTTAACATTGTGCGTCTTAAAACACACAAACACCTGAAAATGGGGTCTGTACCCCCCCCCCCCCCCGTTTCCAGTGGAACAACTGGGGACTGCCAAGAAGGAAGACGCTAAGTGTGTTTTCAGCCGCACAAAGTTAGGCACGTCATCGAGCTGGCTAATGCTAGCCTGCTAACACGACTGCGCAGTCTGCCGGCTACAAACAAACGTGTGTCATTTTATTATAAAGTTCGTTCCTTCACCGCGGTGAATCGGTCGTTTTGATCCACTTCTTCCTTAGCATCACTTCAGTCTGGAATGTAAACTTGGCATTGGCGTTTATCCGATTTACATAGTTTAACAGAGTAGTAGCTGGCGGACTACTGTTAGCAGGTTAGCATTAGCCAGCTTGATGACGTGCCTAACTTTGTGCGGCTGAAAACACACAAGCATCTGAAGGCGTCTCCTTTCTTGGCAGTCCCCAGTTGTTCCACTGAAAACGGGGGGGGGGGGGGGGGGGGTACAGACCCGATTTTCAGATGTTTGTGTGTTTTAAGATGCACAAAGTTAAGCATGACGGTAAACGGTAGCTGGCTAATGCTAGCATGCCGGTGTTGTGCCCCACCAGCTGCAAACAAACATGCTACGTTTTATTATAAAGTTCGGCCCTTCACTCTGGAAAATCGCTTTGATCCACTTCTTCCTTAGTATCACTTCAGTCTGGAATCCGTGAAAATTTAAGTAGGGTTGGCGTTTATTCACGTTATTTACGAAGTAAAGCAGGGACATTGAACTTGGCCGGAAGTGGGCCGTCCAAGTGTTTCAAACTGGACGTTCTGAACAAGATGGCGCCACACACAAAACGCTCGTCAGATCAGTCTAAATATTTTGTCATGATCCAAGGAAAACTGAGGGAAGGAGTTGGACCTGAATAATGTACAGACATGAGGTAGATGGGTGAACTAGTAATGTCATGCTGGACTGTAATAACCTTCAGAAGTAGTCGCACTGTTGAAATTTTGTCTTGACATGCCAAAAGTCATGTGACCACATCAATGAAGACTTCCAGTGGGGTTAAATGTCAATCACTCTATGCTTTTAATTGGATTTTACACCCTTACAATGTAACTTTATAGATACAGTCACTATCCCAGCTGCATTATCCATTTCTTCTTCTTTTTCTGTTTAAAAACACTTTGTAGCTCCAAAAGCTTCTCTTATTCCACACGAATTACTTTAAGTTGCATCACAAGCTTATAATGTTACCTAAATCAAAGTAAGACGAGCCTCCTTTTATCATTGATGTTGACAAAAGAAGATAGTTACTTGTGGTTGGGACATAACCTTTATTTAACTGTGCGTTAAAGATGAGAGGAGACTCATGACAGCAGTGAAGTGATAATGCTTTGTCAAGGTTTGCCAGTAGCTATCCCTCTTTTGACTGTATTGTATGTTTTGAAGCAGAGAGTTGATTTCTTGGCAGTTGGGTCAAAGCGATTCAATGCTTCACAAGGCTTCGATTTCACTATCTCAACAAGACTTTAAAAAAAGCAAACAAAACTCAATCCGAAACACAAGACAGAACGAGGGACACTTACCGTAACTGGAGACATCAGAGATAAAAAAAAAAAAAAAAGAAAAACAGCAACGATCTAATGAGAAACAAGTGAAACTGGGTAGAAGACAGATGAGCAGGGATGTTAATCAGAAATGGGTTCGTTCAGGATGAACACGATTCTCCCCCTTGGACCCTTGGAATGTTTTAGTAATAGCTTGGGAGTCTGTGACAAGAAGCTATAGCTTATATTTGAATAGGTGAATGACGACATATTTGGACCATTGCAGCAATTAAAGAATCATATTAGAGGGACAGTTTGGAATTTTTGACATAGGGCTTCATTTTCAAGTCATCCAGGGTACTTTCTATCACTGGAGACAGTTTCAACATACAGTCCACTGCCTGGCCAAAAACAAAGTTGCCAACTGGATCTAACAAAGCAAATATGTACGAGCCTCCTATTGGATAACTGACCTATGGCTAAACCACACCCCCGATGAGCCAATCACAGGGCGCACGCACATCTAACCCAATACACTCGTACATTCTCTGCTTGAACATCATTGAAGTGCATTGAAGTTAGTCTGTTTTTATGGGTCTTTATGTGTTTTTTTTAGTTCAAAATGGTCAAACGGATCATTAAGGGAACTGCACGTCAGAGAATCAAATGAAGGAATTCTGTGTTAAATAAATTTACCCACCAGACATTCCAGCTAACAGAGGATTGTTCCATGAACTTTCCCCGGACGTTGCTATAAGGTCGTGGGAACGTTAGCTGTGACCAGTAGCCAACGTTCTCTGAATGTTGTCATGGAAAGTTTTCTGAAGGTTTTGGGAATGTTCCCTGAACAATATGGCAATGTTCGGTGAAGGTCGCTCAGTGAACGTTCCCTTTCTGGAACCATGAGAAAACTTTCCATGTCAACGTTCAGAGAACGTTGGCTGCTCAATGCAACGTTCGCGGAATATTATCCAAAAGTCTAGACAACGTTCGCTGAAGGTCGTGCTGCAACCTCCCAGCAACTTTTAAGGAACGTTCACAGAACGTTCTCTGGACATTACATTATATAACCTTTAGGGGATGCTTAGATAATGTTTGCAGAACGTTCCTTTGAGGTCACAGTTGTGCAACCATTAGGGAACCTTCAGGCAACATTCGTCACTGTTTGTTGGGGCTGGGCAAACAGGAAATTTGAGAAAAAAAAAATCTGGAAATTTGAGTCTAATTTCTCATGAAAATCCAGATTGCCAGATTTATAAGGAAAAACATCGCAAAAGGACCTCTGTGCCCATGTATGTCATTTCTATATATGTCAAAAAGAAATGATATATAAACAAATGAAAGAACCAACTGTTTGGTTTACTTCAGTCAAGCCAGAGGCTCCTGTCACGTCAGGGGCTTCTGCTCTGGGTCTGCAGCTGGATAGTACTCGCCTGTGGGAGCAGTGTCATGATCTGGGGTTGGTACAGTTGCTCAGGTCTAGGTTCAGGTCCAGATTCAGGATCTTTTGGTCTACTTAACTTGGTCAGGCAGGTCCTATTTAAGTAATTTCTTGATTGAGAACAGGTGTGGCAGTGATCCAGCCGTGGTGTGGCTAGAGAAACTGAACTCAGCTTTCCAAAGATGTGATAAATCACAGTTAATTTATGCTTTAACAGGGGGTGGCAATCACTTTTTCACACAGGACCATTGAGGTTTGTTTTTTTCCCCCTTAGAAATAAAAATCTCCATTTAAAAACTGCATTTTGTGGTAACTTGTGTTATCTTTGTCCCACATTTAAATTTGTTTGATGATCTGAATCTTCTAAGTGTGACAAACATGCAAAAAAAAAAAGAAAAAGAAAATAGGAAGGGGGCAAACACTTTTTCACACAACTGCTATATTGACTCAGCGGTTGGGTGTTAAAACAACTGAAACTGGATGAAAACCCAGCAGTTTTAGTGTGCAGAGAAACATGGTCTGATGACACAGGAACATTTCTGTACCTGTAGGTACATTTTTTACAAATATTCTCTCAAAAGTACAATATTGGTCTTTATGAGGCCAGAAGTACCTATATACTATGAAAAAGGGTCCAAAGTAATATAAAGTACAAATTTGTACCATTTCAACCCTAACGGTACCTGCAGCATTGAAAAATGTGTGTAGCTTGTACAATAACTATAAATAGCAGTACTTCTAAACAGTAGTATAATTATAGTTATTATATTATGATTTTCATAATAATCATAGTAATCATAGTAGTAATTATATGTATAATTATATATGTGTTTGGCCTAATATTTCTATAATAATTATTCATTTATTATTAGCATCTTTGATTGTTGTCATAATCTCTATTTTATTGACTTTTATTCATCATCTTTAATTGGTTTAATTGTACTTTATTAACTCATACAGCTTGATAAGGTACAAAAATGGACCATGAAGGTATAGAAATGTCTTTCAGAAAGGAACCCCCCAGCACCAAGCTTTGGACCCTTTTAAGTACAAATTGGTACCTCTGTTTCTGAGTGTGTACCATCGTCCTCTTCCCTGTCATAATTGCAAAAAAAGGAAAAGTAGTTCATACAAGTAAGCCACCAGCTGTTTCGCTCCCCCAACCACACAGTCATGAATTCCTCGGGGTACTTGTTGTTTTATCCAAGCCGTGTTCGGCGCTCTCATGAAACTTGCATTTATCTCTGAAATTCCTCCATATGCAGCGTTGCATGATGCTCCTCTCAGGAACCAGAGTCCCGTCTCTGCATGTTGCAGGGCGATAAGTCTGCAGGTATAGATCCCTTTCAAACTGCCCCTCTTTGCGTATCTTCTGCTCTTATCACCTTCCCTCCCTTAACCTGCTGCCCGGCTGTGTGTGTTCAATTATATGTGCATTTAAGCTATTGTGCTGTCGACACTGCACTGACCCCGAATCTGTTCTGCTTCAGCAAAGATAACGCTTATCTTCTGAGGCATGCAAGAAAGAAAGAAATGGGGGGAGGGGGTGTCAAATATTTTATTAAACATAGAAAAGAGATCCTATCACAGCCAAAAAACTACACTGTAAAATTTTTTACTTTGAATCAAATTTTTAAAATTGAGTCAACTTGTCACATCTAATTTTTTTTTCTCAAACTAAATTTATAATTTTGTTGAAACCATAAATTTTAATTTAATGGAAATCTTTTTCACATTAAAACAAAGAAGAAATTGTTTTCATAGAAAGTAGACATATAATTCATAACACAGAAACATTTTTTTTTTACTTTGTTACGACTTAATCTTTCATTTTGGAATAAACTAAACAAATTGTGTCATTTTCTCACATCTAATTTTTTCAGTTTTCTCAAATAAAATTTATTATTTGTTTGATACTATAAATTTTGATTCACTAAAAAATCTACTTTTTTACATGAAAACAAAGAAAGAAATTTCTTTGATACAAAGTAAAAATACAGTTCATAACAAAGAAACAATGTCTTTACTTTGTTACAACTTAATTTTTCAACTTAGAATAAACTTAATAAATTGCTGTAATTCTATAACATGCATTTCCCCCCCAAGTTAAATTTCTGATTTAGGACAAAGTAAATTTTTATTTATATCTTACTCATAACATTATATTTAGTACCTAGCTCAAGTGACACTTATTGTATGAGTCAGTGACTGAACAGCAACATAAACAGTAATTATGTCACATTGGTTCTGAGTAATATATTGCAAATGTGTTGGGAGTTTATCTCCTTGCACTGTCCTTCACACTCATGGTGCAACTTTAATGTCCAAACTATACAAAGTTTCTCAACAACTTCCTCTGAATGTGAACAGAACAAAGGCAGTAGAGCACATAACTCAAATTTAAAGGATAACAATCATAAAGGTTAAATTCCTGCTGAATTTATATTTCCCATGAGCCTTTGTGGTCCAGATATGTTGAGTTTTGAATAGCACCGCCCCGTTTGTAGTTCATGCACTGAAACAACTTTAAAACTTTACTTTGAGTGAAAGTAAAAACGTATTTTGGACTAAAGAGTGTGATTTTTAAGTTGATTTAACTCAAAATCATTAGATTTCATCACCAAACCAAAATAATTAAAGGAATAGTTCACCCACAGAATGATGTAACTTTATTTTCCACTTCCCCTCATGGTGAGCAAGACTGGAGCACTTTTTTAATATCTCAAATGCAGCCGGTGATCAGGAAGGCTTCTCGTTTCCCCCAACTTTCATATAATGGAGTTCACCGGGGTCCGAGCCAAAAAGGTCCATAAAAGTCCACAAAAACTTGTCAATATTCCTCCATACTGCTCGTCCAATGTAATCCAAGTGTCCTGAGTGGGTAGCGTCCAGAATTTACTGGAAACTACGCCATTTAGTAGATTTTTAGAGCCTTAACAGTATTACATCGCATCTCCTGCAAGCACGCCGATGCACGTTCATGAAACTACGGAAGCTGCGGCAGACGAGATCACGCGTTTTCTTTTTCTTTCTGTTTGTCCTGGTGTGTCTGCAGCTCTGTCGCTCTTCGCACAATGAAAACAGTGAATTTCTTCTTCTATGCTTGCATTATTGGCAGAGTAGGCTCTGAATGCCGAGGCTTCCGTAGTTTCGTGAACGCGCATATGCACGCTTCGCGAAAGTAAGATGTAGTACTGTTTAGGCTCTAAAAATATACTACATGATGTCGTTTTAAGTAAATTCTGGACGCTACCCACTCAGGACACTTGGATTACATTGGACGAGCATTTTGGAGGACAAATGACAAGTTTTTGTGGACTTTTATGGACCTTTTTGGTTCAGTCGCCGGTGAACTCCATTATATGAAAGTATGAAAGGGAAAGTGGAAAATAAAGTTACATCATTCTGTGGGTGTACTATTCCTTTAAGCTAGATCAACTACAGCCCAGATATTGTTTTCACGGTGTAGTTCATTTGATTATCAGCAGTCAGTTGATGGGGGTTGTTTTCAGCTGTTGTGGCTTCCTGCAGACAGACCATCCTGGAGGACGGGACTCTGCGCATCACCAATATCTCCACATCCGATGAAGGCAGGTACACATGTGTGGCCAGAAACCACTTTGGAGCATCCAGCAGCACGGGGGCAGTGGTGGTGAAAGGTATTCCACTGTCTTCTAACCCAAGGTTTTAAACTTTTGTTAGTGGGGAAGGGGAAAAAAACAGCTCAAGCATGAAATTGATAATGAAATATAAAGCTGTTTTATGTTCCCGCCGGCTTCTGACAGACGTATAACTCATCCATGGTTTTGTCAGCTTTGAGTTATTGCTCATGTAGCAGAGTGAGGCAAAGCAGTGCCACAGCTGTGACTGAGGAATATTTTCATTTCATTTAAAAGGAGCTCCTGCAGCATTTTTAGATTTGGATTTTTTAAATTATAATGATTTCATAGAGGGGGTCCTTTAATTTTTCTCCAGTTGTGATTGCAGTGTGTTTAAAAATTCATCACTGTGTTAAACAGGGCTTTTTCTTCCTGAGCGAAGTTATTTAAGGTCACTTAATTACGCTAATAGACCAGAATCTGTCTCACCATTCAGGGAAAATTAAGCTTTATCACCTTCTTCATTTGGGTGGGTTTTATGGGGCTACAGTCCCTCATGCAGGAACAAATGATTCTCTTTTATCTCCCGTATCGCTGCAGAGCCCACGAAGATCATCGCTCCACCTCTGAGTTCAGATGCCACAGTGGGCCAGAGTCTGGTGTTGCCCTGCGAGGTGTCCAGCGACTCCTCCCTGAGCCCCGTCTTCAAGTGGTTCTTCAACGGGAAAGCCATCGATTTCAGCCGGCAGGAGCCCTTTGAGATGATCGGAGGGGTAGGTCACAGAGTTTCACTCCAACATGTGCAGTAATGAGTCTGACATGTTTACTGTAGGTGTATGCTTGTTTGCTGGGGTCGGGGGGGCCCATTCTTATGTTTCTGCATTATTATCATTATTATTATTATTATTATTATTGTTGTTGTTGTGGTGGCATTGAGTGTGCGAGCTAATATACATTGTAGAGATCAATTGAATACATTTCAACATAAAAAGTTACATATAATATACTAGATGTAAACTCAACATTAGCTTTAATACGTTTTTAACAAAATGCTGTTATTCAGAGGGGCGCTCTGCAAAATACTGAACCCTTTATATACAGCCATCCTCAAAATTATTCATACCCTCCAAATAAGCCTTTGTTAACTGCAATAGAAATGGCCCGTCTATGGCTCTTTTATTTTTGTGCATTTCTTCGGTTATCCTCAAGCGTTTTATATTTTTATAATCTGTACAACTTAAGCTACAAGGTTATGAACATCAATGACAGAAATAACTGACAATGCTCTTGAAAAAATGCCATGAATGTAAAAGAAAATACACTAAAATCTGAATTGTCTTCATCACATCTTACTAACTAAAAAAACAAAACATAGTGATCCAAAACATTTCTAAATGTAGAAAATTAAAATAAATACTTCTCAACACTTTACAGGTTATTGCAACCATTTGTCTCTTTTAGTTTTTGAGATTCACTCCTTTTTGGTAGCAGAGTATAAAGATGTTTTGATTGATGGGTTTCAGCTTCAAGACAAAGCAGCAAATAAAGACATTTTTTCTGCTGTGATGTCATTTGATGGGAGTATTTCTAGGTGCTTTACCTGGAATATCTATAATATAAACAAAAAAGGTTCTTGACCGTTTTGAGGCTGAAAAATTATTCAAAATTATGGATTTTTTTTCATAAAACTACTTAATGAACAGACAAAAACTATATAAATGCAGAAAATTATTTAATATTTATTAAGTATCTTCAACCTTTATATTTTGAAAGTATATTTTAAATTCTTTGTTGTTTAATCAGGTTATTTTATGTGCAGAGTGCAGTTTCATTTGTACAGATACTGTATGTGCTGTAGTTTGTGATATAATCAGACTCAGTTCACAGTTCCCTTACCTGCCCTGCCAAATATTTCCTCCAGACTCCAGATGTGTAAACAGAAACTATGCTGAGACTTTCCTAAATGTAAGATAAAAAAATCTTTAAAACCCTAAGCTACTAATGTCACAAAAACGACCAAAGAAACGATGCTAATCATGCTTCAGATCTGTGGTAAAAACAAGCAACTTCATATGCTAAAACTAATAACTGTGATTAATAAAAAACAACTACTGAAACCAGATAAAACCATGTAAAATACGATAAATGACAGAATAAACTTTTCTCTCTCTATTTTCCTCACGAATGTCTCTCTATCCATCGTCCATCTCTCTGTCAGTGACCTCTGAACTCCACTCTGCCACCGGTTCCATTTTTTCAGGGTTAAAGAAGGAAAAAAAAAAAACATCTGTCAGTGAAATAAGTTTAAATTGACAAATGTAATAATAAATAAAAATAATCTATGAAAATCATTACATTAATTTTGAATTGTGGTTCAACAAAAATATGTAAAAAAAAAAACAACAAAAAAACACAAAAAATAAAACAGGTAAAAAGCATGATGGGGCTCCAAAGCTAACATGTTGTTGAGCAACACTTTGAGGCAATCGCTGCAATCAGGTGTTTTCTGTAACGTTCAAAAAGACTTTTACACCTGCTGACAGGTATGTTGGTCCATGTTCAGGGGAAAGGTGCTCTAATGAGACAGAGACAGTTTTATTTATTTGTTTTTTCCTCATTATTATTTCCAACCACAATTAAAAAGCAAAATTGTATTTCACTAAATTATAATTTTGTAAATATTTATTTCTTTAGTTTCTTGTTATTTGAACAACCTGATCTCACAAAAATACGTGACATGAGCACGAACAGTTTTACTCATATACGTGTCCCCGACTGTAACTGCTTCAAATTACGTGTCACTGACACGTAAAGCTGCACAATTTTAAGTCAACGGAGAAGCTTTTTGTGTCCCCAGACACGAATTTTTCTGCTTCAAATTATGTGCTGATGACACGTAAAACTGTGCAATGTAAAATCAACAAGTCCTCTAAAAAAATCACACCCATATTGGGTTGTTTGTGCTCAAAAATACGGACTACTTTACGTTTTTAACATCCTCTCAGTTCATATGTGCGATCCACAGTTCTTCTCATTGTGACGGAGCCTAAATCCTTTAAGGTTTGTTGGCTGCATGTTGCCTGGAGAAACCTGGAATCGATCTCCCCGACTTCTGCATGACGGACACCTGCTCTGTGTCCTCGTCTGTTCCTCCAGAGCTGCTTCATGCAGCTGTTAGAGGCTTCTCTTACTCAACGTCATCTGAATGACTTCATGTGCTGTCATTCAGTTTTGCAGACGTAACGAGCCAAGTTGCATGACAGCATGAGATCAATTCCAGGTTTCTCAAGGCAACATGCAGCCAAAAAACCTAAAAGGATTAAAGGCCCTTTCAGATAGAACGCATTTTTCGCGGCGTTCACTGCGGGGTAGGGCGCAGAGTCGGCAAAAGAGCACAGCGGCAGCGAGCACGTCAGGCATGCGTTGCTTGGCGACAGACCAGGAAGTGTTTTCTCCCCGGAACGCTTCGTTGTGAGAGATGTACCTCTCATCATCGCAGCAAAGACCTTTTCTCCTGAGGAGGAGGAGAAGATCAGCAGCAGATAAAAGGTTGGGGGTCCACCCGATCCTGATAACAAGGCAGAACTTGGGGGGGGGGGGGGGGTGTTCAGGTTCGTCCGGGAGCTGCATTCTTTCACACAGACCGCTTCCAGCTTTACTTCAGGCTGAACAAGGACCACTTTTTTTCCCTGAACTGGCTTCTCCTATTGGACGCGCTAGGATGTCGTCACAGCGCGCTGCGCCTGAATTGAAAAATGTTCAATTCGAGCGCAGCGGTGTCAGTGCCACCGCGGCGGCATGCGCCCACCTTGCGCGCCGCAGAGCTCCGCGGCATGGCGGAACGCGCTGCCGCGGCAGTACCACATACACAATGAATGGGTTTGCCGCCGCCGGCCTGCGCTTGCCGCGTTCTATCTGAAAGGGCCTTTAGGCTCCGTCACAATGAGAAGAACTGTGGATCGCATGTATAAACTGAGTGGATGTTAAAAACGTAATATAGTCGGTATTTTTTTTCTTTTTTCTTAACTTTAGCCTAAAAGGCGAACATTCTCAGAATGAGCCTGAACACAGTTATCAGCCTCTGCATCCATGACAGAACGCGTGTGTTGCTGTCGGAACCAAAGTCACATGCGTTGTTCTTTGGACCCACTCGATGGAAGGACACCTCTACTCTGATTTGCTGCCACCGGTAGCCGCTGAACCGCGTCATAGCTAATTATCATAAATTTAACCAAACCTCAACTTCTTATCTGCTGCTACTTTGGTCGCTTTAGTCGCTTTTGTCGCTCTGGATGCGCGGCAGACGGCGGCAGACGCCTTGGCCACTCAGGACGCCTGACTCTCAGTGAAAATGTATTAACTCCCAGCGTCCTTGCTGCCTTTGTCGCTGTTGGTCTGAACTTACAGTTAGGAGAAAGCCTGAACACATGGAGGACTTTCCTCCAGCACGGAGGTGATCAGCCTGCTGAAGCAAATCAGTCAATTTCCCCCTTAAACGAAGAAGCTGCTGTTTTATAAGATTATTTTACCTCCTGTGGAGTGCATCAGATATGCTTAACTCCGTTGTTGAATTTTTTCCTTAACATTTTAAAACACGGACACGTATTGCTTTATTTTTGTGGACATAAAAACCCCAAAAACTTTAAAATCCTTGTTTGTGTGTGTGTGTGTGTGTGTGTGTGTGTGTGTGTGTGTGTGTGTGTGTGTGTGTGTGTGTGTGTGTGTTTGCACAGCATAAAGTGCAAGAGCGTGTCTGAAAATTCTTGCCACAGTCATTCATCTGAGCTGTCAGGATGAGTGTAAACACAGCAGACACTCATCCGGAGAAAACAACTCTTTCACAAGAAGTCATTTTATGTAACTTTCCTTATATTGTAAAACTGAACTCATTTGTTTTTCTAGACTGTCAGACTGTTTTTGCTCCTGCTGTCTACTGTTGGATTCAGAAAGCTTTTTTTTTATGGAGAACTAGAAGCACACGACTGAGAAACGAACTGAATGTGCTGTTGAGGATTTTTAGTTTTTATTTACATTGCTGTTTTGCTTATTTATTCATTCATTCATTTATTTACCGTATTTTCCAGACTACAAGTTGCTCTTTTTCATAGTTTGGCTGCTCCTGCAACGTACAGTATACATGTTAAAATACAATTCAACATATTTTTAAATTTTAATTCATGGTAGCCGCTTTCAGACGGTAGGAACCTTTTATAGGAACCAGGCTTTTTTTTTTTTTTTTTTTTTTTTTGCACATTGGGGACACAAAGGAACTAGGGACCTCGGATCTCAGTTCCTAGAACCCTCTTAGCTCCTACTCCGAGGGAGGGTCTTTTCGAGGTTTCATAGGAACTGAAATACGTAGATGTTTGGTGATTGTTAGAACCTTGCATGATCTCCGCTTCTTCCAGCCCCGCCATATTTAAAAAGTCCCACAGCTGTTTACCTGTTTACCGAGATCATAATAACAAGAACTATTACAATAGGAGTGTACCAATTCATTATCAAATCGATCACAGTGGTGCACGTCCTGAATTGATAACTATTTTGAAATGTCCAAAAGCAATTATTTTATACTAATTTAATGACCAAATACAGCTGCAAAGTGTGGCAGTAAAATCCACGGCTGCCGCCCGGACACTTTAATGGACAGACTGTCCACTAAAGTGTCCGGGCGCAATTCAACGAAAGGTAAACAAGACGTTAGTAGCGCAGCTTTCCAACGGGGGGCTGTTCCATTACGTGATACAAATGACCGTGATGATGGAAAGCTGGTAAGCTAGCTTTTATAACAGCTTTGAATAAAAGACATGAGAAACCTCAGTGTTGTATCAGATGATCTGGGGCATAAATTTGTCTCTGTCACAGACGATTACGTCAAACATGTTTCCTATCAAGGTCCTCCCTCAGCGAATACAAACTGATGGTGTAGTTCTGATAACTAAACTCTGTCTGAATGCATCTACAGTCTGACATGAACCAAGGAGTGAATTTGACCGTCTAACACCACCAGAGGGCGCTCTAGGATTGTGACAGCTAAGGCTACAACAACGGCAAAGATGCAAAAATGGCATTTTCTCAGCTAGGGAAGTTTATTTCTGGACATCTGGCTGTACTGTCTGTACGGTTGAGCAGCTCCTCAAAAAAAACATGTTTATCCATTAATGATGTTATTTTTGTCTTCGATTTAATAGATATGGATAATTTTTTTTTTCATGAGACAACTTGAATTTTGGTCGGACATAGCTGACAGCTTCGGTTGTCATCTCAGCCTTCTTCAGAGGGTTATGTATATGTATTTGTATGCAGTGTATGCCCCTCATCAGGACCTTTATGTCTCTGTCTGCACCATCAGGGATTTGCAGGTGACCTGATGGTGAGGAATGTTCAGCTGAAGCATTCTGGGAAGTATGTGTGTATGGTACACACTGAAGTCGACACTGTTTCAGCAGCGGCAGACTTAATTGTCAGAGGTATGCCTGTTCCTCTTCTACTTGTCACTTTGTGGCTTCACTGAAATGTCTTATGTCTTGTTTTTCCAGGAGAAGGTTTGTATGAGTGTATTTTTAGATCAAGCTGCATGTCTCACTGCTCTGAAATGAGAATCCCAAAGATATTAGCTGGTCATACTTCATTTAACTTTCTGTCTTTTCTATTTGTGTGCTTTTTAAACTGAAATACTTACAGCATCTGTCTAGAACATGTGGGCTTAAGTGAAATCATTTCAGTGCCTTTAGTGAATCTACGTGTCTGCACACAACATACACATAAAAAAGAAGTCACAGAAAGAAATGAGAAAGTTGCTGTCCATCATAGTCCATCCCAAAACGCTGGATCATCCCCCACAACTAAAAACCCCCGCAAACAAACCAAACTAGAAAAGCACCCAGAGAGCGCAGACCTCCGCCAAGCAGCTCGACTCGCTTATCTTTGTGTGTTCTGGATCATAGTATCCTGAATTTTCTCTGGATCTGGATCAACTTTGGAAACATTCTAGAACTCATTGAGATCCTTTCTTGTAATTTTTTACCAAACACTCGGGTCATTTGTACGGAGTTATGTGGAATAATTCCAGAAAATGTGTCCTATCAGGGTGATGGTGATGTAAGAGTGTTGAGGCGTTGGTAAGGAGGTTTGATGTTCACCATGGGGGGTTGGTCAGAACACACAGGACTCGCTTGTACAGTTAACTATCTTTACTGGTCACTCTGAATCACAACAAAACAGTAATGCAACAAACAACAGGCTTCCAGGTGGAATTCCAGGTAGTTCAGGTGAATGCTGAATGGAAGTGAGTGTGGTCTATAAACACAGAAATACAAAGAAGCCATGAGGAACTTTTGTTCAGCAAATAAACACATTCAAGATATTAATTATTACTAATAAATCCCTTCCATTTAGGACTAAACATGCATATAAATGAAATGAATAGTCTGATGACCTCCCTTAACTTTTGTGTTTTTTTCAAATATAGTTGTCTTTTTTATCGACATTACTTGTCAGATTAGGTTTTTCTTGGAGGATTTTTTATGCTGGTTTGAAGGGTGTGCAATTCAGGAGATTTTTCCTCATATATTTGGCTTTTTTCACTACTTGTTATGATGTGTATCCATAGCAACGGAAAAATTGTTTACCACCGGGATCAACTGTTAAAACTCTCCCAAATCAAGATTTTCAGCGAAATAACACGTCAAATCCCAGTGGAGTTAAGGAGAAAGAGAAGAGGATGCAGGGCAGGGGTAAGGCAGAGAGAAAAACGGTGGAGATTTAAACCGTTTCTTCCAACTGTTGTGATGGGTAATGTAAGATCGCTAGCTAACAAGATGGACCAGCTTGAAGTGCTAACAAGGTCTCAGAAAGGGTACAGAGAATGCAGTATCATGTGTTTCACCGAGACATGGCTGCATGAACACATCCCGGACTGTAATGCGTCTGTACACGGCTTCAAGACGGTCCGTGCAGACCGAAATAAACAGCTCAGCGGGAAGCGGAAGGGAGGCGGAATTGCAGTGCTGGTCAGTCAGCGTTGGTGCCATCCAGGACACATCACTGTCAAGGAGAAGATCTGCACAAGAGACATTGAACTGTTAGCTGTGAGTTTCCGTCCATATTATTTACCCAGAGAGTTTGCCTGTGTTATTCTGGTAGCGGTTTATATAATACCAGGTACCGCACCAGAGACAGCCTGTGATGTCATCAGCTCCGTCGTGGCTAAACTACAAACACAGCATCCAAACTCATTCATGGCGATCTCTGGAGACTTCAACAACGTCTCCCTCTCTGCTACGTTGCCAACTTTCCAGCAGTTTGTCAGCTGCTCCACCAGAGAAAATAAGATGTTGGACTTATTTTATGCAAATACAAAGAATGCATACAGCTCCTCTGCCCTGCCTCCTTTAGGAAGATCTGATCATAATCTGGTTCTTCTCACCTCCACCTACAAGCCCATCGTTCAGCAGCAACCAGTCATTAGGAGGACGATTAAAACCTGGTCTACTGAGGCTGAAGATGCTCTGAGAGGGTGCTTTGAGGCCACAGACTGGAATGTCCTCTGTGAACCTCATGGAGATGACATCAACACCATGACTGAGTGTGTGACAGATTACATAAACTTCTGTGTGGACAACATCGTTCCAACAAGAACAGTGAGGTGCTTCCCCAATAACAAACCCTGGATCACCAGTGACCTGAAAAAGCTGCTGAACATCAAAAGAAAGCTTTCAGGGATGGAGACAGGGAGTTACTGAAGACCACACAAAAACAACTGAAAACACAGACTAAGAAGTGAAGGAGGACTACAGGAAGAAGTTGGAGAGCCAGCTCCAGCAGAACAACGTGAGGGATGTGTGGTCGGGAATGAAGAAAATCACTGGCTTCAAGTTAAAGGGGGACCAGACTGATGGAGGTCTGGACAGAGCTAACGAGCTGAACATGTTCTTCAATAGGTTCAGTTCCCCCCTGCCGACAACCCAACACACCACACACCCTCCATGAGCCCACAGCTTTCCTGTCCCACCTCCACTCTGTCACCCTGCACCTCAGTCATGGACCTGAACACAGCCTCCTCTCCCTCCACATCAGGACATCCTGAGACCTCTTTGCCTCCACCTCCAGCCTGACTGTCTCCTGTGACCAGGTAAGAAACAACTGGAGAAACTGAACGGAAAAGGCTGCAGGTCCAGATGGTGTCAGTCCCAGAGTTCTCAAGACCTGCTCAGAACAACTATGTCCGGTTCTCAGCACTACCGCCGAGAAGAAAGAGTTCCTGTGCTGTGGAAACATCCTGTCTTGTTCCAGTCCCTAAAAACCAAACCAGCTGACCAAATGACTAAGCGTTGCCGCATCTCACATATGGTCCTGGGGCTCTTCTGGCTCCCCAAAAGCAAGTGATACCTTTGGCCCATTAGTTGATTCGTATGGGCTTGGGGTTGAAGCGCCATCTCTTTTGCTTAGAGGCCCCTCTTCTGGCCAGTAGGCAGCACTTTGAGGGTCATGTTCTTTGATTTTTCAAGTGCATTTAATACTATTAGCCTGCTTTGCTATGTCAGAAGCTCCATAACTTCCAGGTGGATCCCTCCACAACCACCTGGATTTACGACTACCCCACAAAAGACCAAGTTTGTGAGACTGAAAGGTTGTGTGTCTGAGATGGTGGTAGCAGCATGGAGCACCAAAGGGACTGTACTCTCACCATTCCTCTTTACATGTACACCTCAGACTTCCAGTCACTTGAGTCCTGTCATTGCAGATTTCTGATGCTTGAGTTGTGGGGTGTATAGTGATGGACAAGAAGCGAGTAAGGGAATTGTTAGTTTGTGAAATGGGTAACAATAGCTCATCTTAAATACCAGCAAGATAAAGAGATGATTGTTGACTTAGGAGGAGCAAGAATAAGCAGCATAGTCCTGTCTACATCCTGGAAGAGGGGTGGAGGTGGTGGAGAACTACAAATACCTGGAGTTAGCTGGACAACAGATGATTGGAAATGCAACAGTGACTACATTAAAGAAGGTAGAGCAGACTCTCTTCTTAAGGGCTGAGATCATTCATGTCTGCACCAAGATGTGAGTTTCTAAGTCTGTTGTGGAAAGTGCATTAGCTTTGCAGCCATTGCTGGGGAGCAGCATCAGAATCAGAGACTTGAAGAAACTAAAAAGCTGATAAGAAGCTGGTTCTGTGCTGGGGATAACTCTGGGGCCGCTGGAGCTGATCGTTCAAAAAAGAATGCTGCAAAGCTGATGAAGATGATGGGGACACTTCCCATCCTCTCCACAACAGGTGAAGAATAAAGAGTGTGTTAGTGGGAGGTGCGTAGGTTCGCTGTGGAGGAGAGATCAGAATTATTCTGCCAGCAACCACACCTAAGGTGGTTTTTTTTTTTAAAAAAAAAAAAAAAAAAAGGAGCTTTTCAATAATGAATTTCCCTTCGGGGATGAATAAAGTATTTTTCATTTCATTTTTTTTTTCATACGTGTTCAAGGCTAACAGTGACAGTATACTGGCATGTAGCAGGTCAGCTAGCTTAATAGCATAAAAAGGCTACATGGTGAATGGAGGGAAACTTCTAAATAAACGCAAATCAGCTAAATAACATTAAAGGCTAAATAAACATCCTGTTCAGGCAGAAATACAACTAGTTACTTCCAGTTCTTCACAGACGCACACAGTTCACCATCTTCACCTGCTAGAAGTCTGTCCAACAGTCTTCTCTCCGCTCATGCTGCTCACAAGTTTCATTTCTGCATCCTGACATCATGTGCTCAGTAGCAGCTGCACACTTCTGCCACAAGGGGGCACTCACGCCTCATCAACAGCCTTTCCAACATGGCCGACCTCACAATGATAAAGAATCCTTCAAGACATTCCTGGATCCAGAAGGTGATCCGGATCACCACCAACATTTAATGGGTTTGTCCTTGGGCTGACTAAGGTTCGTTCTTCACACACGGCTGGTGAAGATTTCAGGTCAATCCGTCCAAAACTTTTTCTATGAAGTTGCTGACGGACAAACCAATGGACTACCGAAAACAATACCTCCTTGGCAGAGGTAATGATATATACCATCAAGGCGAAACCATGAGTGATGCTTAGAGACATTTCCATGCCAAGAGAGCACGTCACGACAGCTGCAGTCCTCCCTGTCCCACTGAAGTTACGACTCTACTGACCCCCACCCCCCACTATATTTACAGTTAAACCCCAGTTTAGCATGCCATTATGGTACAAAAATCAAGATCAATTTGGGAATAGCCAAAGAATTAAAGTACTGACCTGTACAAGATGCAGCTGCTTCCATCAGTAGTGTTTTTTTTTTTTTTTTAACATAACACACATGTCCCTTAAATCGTACTTAAGTGAAAGAATAATGGATCTACTACTGTGAGCGCTTTGAGTGCCTTGAAAAGCGCAACATAAATCTAATCCATTATTATTATATTACTATAGATGGATTCATGGATCCATGGATGGACTGATTCATGGGTGGATGGAGGGATGGAGGGATGGACTGATTCATGGATGAATGGATGGATTCATGGATGAACTGATTTATGGATGGATGGATTGAGGGATGGACCGATTCATGGATGAATGGATGGATTCATGGATGAACCGATTCATGGATGAATGGATGGATTCATGGATGAACTGATTCATGGATGAATGGATGGATTCATGGATTAACTGATTTATGGATGGATGGATGGATGGATTCATGAATGGACTGATTCATGGATTGATAGATGGATGGATGGATGGATGGATGGATGGATGGATGGATGGATGGATGGATGGATGGATGGATTCAAGGATAAACTGATACATGGATGGAGGGATGGACCGATTCATGGATGAACTGATTCATGAATGGATGGATGGATGGATTCATGGATGAACTGATTCATGAATGGATGGATGGATGGATGGATGGATGGATGGATGGATGGATGGATTCATGGATAAACTGATTCATGGATGGAGGGATGGACCGATTCATGGATGAACTGATTCATGAATGGATGGATGGATGGATTCATGGATTCATGGATAAACTGATTCATGGATGGAGGGATGGACCGATTCATGGATGAACTGATTCATGAATGGATGGATGGATGGATGGATGGATGGATGGATTCATGGATTCATGGATTCATGGATAAACTGATTCATGGATGGAGGGATGGACCGATTCATGGATGAACTGATTCATGAATGGATGGATGGATGGATTCATGGATTAACTGATTCATGGATGGAGGGATGGACCGATTCATGGATGAACTGATTCATGAATGGATGGATGGATGGATGGATGGATGGATGGATGGATGGATGGATGGATGGATGGATTCATGGATTCATGGATAAACTGATTCATGGATGGAGGGATGGACCGATTCATGGATGAACTGATTCATGAATGGATGGATGGATGGATGGATGGATGGATGGATGGATGGATGGATGGATGGATTCATGGATTCATGGATAAACTGATTCATGGATGGATGGATGGACCGATTCATGGATAAACTAATTCATGAATGGATGGATGGATGGATTCATGGATGAACTGATTCATGGATGGAGGGATGGACCGATTCATGGATGAACTGATTCATGAATGGATGGATGGATGGATGGATGGATTCATGGATTCATGGATAAACTGATTCATGGATGGATGGATGGACCGATTCATGGATAAACTGATTCATGAATGGATGGATGGATGGATTCATGGATGAACTGATTCATGAATGGATGGATGGATGGATTCATGGATTCATGGATAAACTGATTCATGGATGGATGAATAGATGGATGGATTCATGGATGGATGGATAAATTTATGGATGAAATGATTCATGGATGGATGGATGGATGGATGGATTCATGGATGGATGGATGAATTTATTGATGAACTGATTCATGGATGGACGGATTGATGGATTCAGGGATGGATGGATGGATTAACGGACGGATTGATTCATGGACGGATGGATGGATGGATCTGGAATAAGGTTAGGTTTTTGTCTTAAATTCACTCATGTTGGTTGTCATGGTGATGCAACTGCTGATGACCTATGGATGAATTTTACTTTTGGAACCTTTTTTGTATTTTCCTTCTCTCAGCAGCCTCAGCTGCCAGTTTGTTTTGTGCTTTTGTGCCGTTTTTCTGATGTAATTATTAGACCGAGCCATTTACTGATCACCCTTTGGCATGGCCAGATATCACATTCGTGTGAAGATGTTCAGGTCTTTATTTCCCCCCCTTTTTTCCTTTTGTCCTACACAGTTTTTTAATGTGAAAGCAAGGCCCCTGCACAGTAGAAGTACTGTATGAAGGTAGAGATGAACCTTTTAGTAAGTAGGAAACTAACATGAAGTCTGACAGCAGCCCAGGTTGTTGGGCTTTTAGATGCAAATTCCCTCATTAGAGGTGTAATCTGAAGACAAAGGTTGTTGATGCTCAGTGATCTTACAGGAGTTTGTTACACTGAGGTTTCAGTGCTACTTTTACAGATTTAGAAGTTTAATAAATCTAATGTTTATTCTCCAACTTCCAGGCATTTTTTAAATTTAGCGTTGCAACTTCTTGTAATTTCAGTCAGTGTTGACTATCTGAGTTTTAGTCTTAGGTTGTTTTCACACAAGACCCATTTAGGTCGACCTAACTGGGTTTTGGTACCAGACACGGCGCGACTGGGTCTGTGTGAACACACCACTCGTGCTCGTAGTAACTCGTAACGTAAAAACGTAACTCGCTCGCTCTCGGACCCGCTGAACAGGGTGGTTTTGAAACCGTATTAGCTGAAAATTGAAACATTGGAATCTTTTCACTGCTGCGGCAGCGCCTGGCTCCGCCCACATATGTATGAAAACCACCTTAGTCTTTCTGACGAAAATGCTTATTAGTTTTAGTCACATTTTAGTCATTTTAGTTGTCTCCTCTCCTCTCCTTTCCTTTCCTTTCATTTCTTCTCCTCTCCTCTCCTCTCTTTTCCTCTCCTTTCCTTTCCTTTCCTTTTCTGTCCTTTCCTTTCCTTTCCTTTCCTTTCCTTTCCTTTCCTTTCCTTTCCTTTCCTTTCCTGTCCTCTCCTTTCCTTTCCTTTCCTGTCCTTTCCTTTCCTTTCCTTTCCTTTCCTTTCCTTTCCTTTCCTTTCCTTTCCTTTCTTTCCTTTCCTTTCCTTTCCTTTCCTTTCCTTTCCTTTCCTTTCCTTTCCTTTCCTTTCTTGTCCTTTCCTTTCCTTTCCTTTCCTTTCCTTTCCTTTCCTTTCCTTTCCTTTCCTTTCCTTTCCTTTCCTTTCCTTTCCTCATCTCTCTCCAGTGACAGTCTGCAATGCTGCAATTGTAACTACCAAAACAAACACAAAGGGGTGGAATATATACCATAAAAATATAGCAATGCCAAATTTCTCATACTGAGAGAAAACCTGGTTTGTTGCTTGAATAATTTGTCTTTGCTTGAATTTCTGTTAATATTTGAAACTGCAGCATTGGAACTTTCTGTTTTGACTGTATGATAGTTAACATGAACAAACTGCCCATCAGCTGTAAGCCCTCTCCTCATATATCAGGAAATAGATGAATATTCACGTATGTGAGGCTACTCTCAGCCATTCAGAACAGATTATTCTTTAAAGAAAGAAATAAAAGAGGTAGAAATGTTCAGATCCATTATTTAGACACCTTTTCATCATTGTTTACTCTTTTTCAGCTTTCTCCTGCTTGTAATTAGCCTGTTTTAGCTGTTGTAGCAGTTGTAGCTGTTGTAGCGCTGCAGTGGGCAAAGCTTTGTTAGAGTATTTCCCATCATGCTTTGTGGCCCTCCCTGTATCATTTTGAGCTGTTAATTAAGTGAATATGATCCTTGATATTCTCCTGGTGATGCATCATCAGACAGATGTAGCGAGTCTGTCAATAATCTGTCTGAATTCAACACAATAACAAGATGACTGAAAACCTGCTTCATTGAGAACATTACACAGTTTCCACGGACCGTTCTCATGTACAATAGACCTTTTTCACACTTCCTTGTTTTTTTGACCGGAAATACGCAACGGTCGAGAATCTTTGCGACGACAACAATGTCTCCAGTTAGAAAGTCCAGTCACTGCAGCACCGGACTGTTTTTCTTTTGCTCTGAAGCAAAAGAAAAACAGTCCATTTCCAGGACTTTCCAACATCCATAGATGATAAACATTAATAGGGACGGAAAAACCAAAGCACCATAAAACGGCGAGTTATTTTGGTAGGACAGCCGTGAGCACAGACTGTTATACTGGATGTGACCGCATCGATCCCTGCTGGAAACATTTGACACGGTCAGAGAGCAAAAATGAAAAAGAATAAATAAATAAATAAAATAAAATGATGTCCTCAACTCTTTCCCCAGTCCTGAGTTCCTGTTTTCATCCATCAGTGTTAAAGTAGAAGAAAAGAGTTTTGTATTTTTGTCCTTGCATGCATGGAGATAGTTTAACTGTGTTGTGTGAAGTCGTGGCTGCTGTCATCTGTGGATCTTCATGGTGGACGTGTTGAACAGCAGCATGATGCTGCTTTGTAGCCGTGGATTAATTTTCTCACTTACTGGACCTGAACTGCCTCGTCTCAGCCTCTCATTATAACATACGTGAAAACATCGGTAACTCACAGCTGTACTAGAATAATACATGTATGTTACTCAAAGCTACAACAGAAGCATGTTAAATAAAAGCCACCAAACATACAGAATATTATTTTATTTAATTTCAAACTCGGAATGAACTACGATATCTTGCGATCTCTTGCAGTTAAACACGTTAACGATATTCTACCATCTGTGATCCTTATTTTGTTCACGATCATTTAAAAGCAATAATTTTGAAATCAAAGTGATCTGGAAAGTTTGATCAAACCTATATGTGAAATCTTAAAAAAAAAAAAAAAAAAAAAGCATTATTTCAGCAGAGGCGATAATTTAGGACATTAATATGTTAATTTGCGACATTATGCACGTACTGGATGCATTAATAACACCTGCATGGTCACGCTTTATTTCCTGTCAATGTTATCAGAGCGGCTCTGCAAATTTCATTCTTATCTGATGCTTTCTGACATCAGAAATGATGAATAATCGCAGCTAAACCTCCTCCAAAAACATTCTGTTTCAGACGTAATTGAATTACATTTAAAGCTTGATATTAACAAACTTCCTCTCTTTAAAATTCCCGGGAGCAGCTCAAGACGTGCCGATGACAAAACGATGCACCGTTGGTCACATGATCGAAACATTGCAGGCAAAACTTCTGGTTCTTAAGATGGAGGCAGATTCGAGTAAACGGGCTCAAACATAATATCCAGAGTGGAAACATGATCCATTTTTGACGTTTGACTGAAGTCTGGCCCTCACAGGAAGACCAGATTCTCACCCATAACGTACTTCTGGTTTTTGTGAAAAGGTCTATCCCGTCGTCCCCGCTACGTGTCTGTCGGAAAGAGTCGGATGATCTTACATCAGCCTTTGTCACGGCTCTGCTGTAGTCACGGTTAATATTACTAAAGGGATTTGAAAACTAATGCAACCCAGGCCCAGTTCTAGGCCCCCTCCTACCCTGGGCCCGGGACAACAGACCCGCTTGTCCTGTGCCCCCCCGCATCTGCGGGCCTGAGTAAAGTGATACCGCTAGTGTTGTGTGATACCACTGAATTTCCTTCCAATCCGATACCAAGTAAAATTCAAGCCAGTATCAACGATACCAATCTGATACCGATACTTTGGGCTTCATTAAGAAAAAAGGAGTTAAAAAAGCAGTCACGCTTCAGACTCTTGTTGTTCTCCATCAGTTTGAAGCTCCATGTTCGGGCATCATCTCTTCCATAACTGACTCAGGTCTGTGGTGTTGCTGTCGTGCCTCTGTCTTCTTACATAAACCATATACTGTAGAACACCGTTGTTGTTCCACACATGACTGCTGCCAACTGAGCGAGGGATCATTACGGTGCTGCTTTGCTGTGCTGTGGCCGCTGTGCTGAGACTCATTGCACATATGACAAAGGCAGGCGGAAGGAAAACTAGTTCCTACCAGTTGGGTAAAATTTAGACAAGATTCTGATATTAAAGTTACTTTTTACTGCATTCTAGTTTGGGGGAAAAACTCCATATTTACAAAAGAAGTACTAAAATATTAATATTCTGACATGAAAATCGATTCTAGAACATTAAAAGCTGGTATCGGAAGTATCGATATTTCAGTATCGATCCACACATCACTACCGCTGATGAGCCAACCAGAGTTCAGAGTTCACGGCCTTGCCAACAGTTAATTCCTCTTTTCCTTTCTGACTTACGTCAGTGTGTGTTTGTGTTTTGGGCGTGACGCTCCTTTTGCCTTCCAGGCTGCCGTCTTTCTGATCACACACACACTATCGATCTATCCACCCCCCCTTCAGCGGACTGACCCTAATCCTTTGAAGGCTCATCTCCAGCTGACTGTCTCGGCTGGTGTGGATGATTTCATGTCCACCTGCAGCATCCAGCCGCTCCTGCTCCACCAGCAGCTTCCTCTGCATTCACCCCCACCCGGACAGAGTCAGGAAGAAAAAGACACTTTAATCTTTTCTTTGTGTCCTGCATTTCAGGCCCCCCGTTGTTGGTACCAGTTCCCACTGAACTGCTTTATTCAGTATTGATGAGGTCAGAGCTCCCAACAGAAGCTGAGTTATGAATCAGCGAAGACCTGTGGCAGAGTCCCGCGCTACAATCTGCCGTTGTGCCGTGAGGATAATTCAGGTCTTCCTTTGTGTCTTCTCTCTCTCATGCAGGACCTCCTGGGGCCCCGGAGGGCCCGCTGGTGACTGACGTTACTGATACCACTGTTCAGCTGTCCTGGGGTTCTGGATCTGACAACCACAGTCCCATCACCATGTACATGGTCCAGGCCAGAACCCCCTTCTCTATTGGCTGGCAGACTGTGAGGACAGGTAAACAACGGTGGAAACACTGTTACAAACAGAACTTTGTGAAAACTCCAGACACCTTTCATTTCCTTATATACTGCAAAGAAAACTAGAAAAGAGGTGCAACAGTTCAAATGTTCAAACATGAGTGAAAGTTGAGTCGAAGAACTAAAATTGCGCAG
This sequence comes from Atherinomorus stipes, assembly GCA_023101725.1. NCBI lineage: Eukaryota > Metazoa > Chordata > Actinopteri > Atheriniformes > Atherinidae > Atherinomorus > Atherinomorus stipes. The sequence goes on from JALJCO010006567.1 coordinate 377,253, forward strand.
TGTGACTGAAGTGATTATTTGGTTTGATATTTTATTCCTCAACTTCATCTAAGCCCTCTTAGTCAAGCTTTCATGTAATTTTCTTAAAGTGGCAGTGGTATGAAATTCCCGGCGACTTTTGGTCCCTTTTCAGTCAGACTCTAAGTACCTGAATACTGAATGAAAGAATCGTTCACCATAACTCAGCCTTGTCATAGAATAGCAGGCGCTACGAGTTAGCGCTAGTGTTAGCACCGGCATACAATGACCGAGGTTCGGTGGGCGGGACCAGAAGGCACGCTTGTTACCATATGCTTCTGTTGTCGTGGTGTTCTCGTGGAGAGGAGGTGGAGTGATACGGAGATACCTGGAGACATTCGCCCGTAGTAACCTGTAAGCAGTAACCTGCAGACACGTTCCTCTCCACACACTCATGTTGAAGTAAAAAAACAAAAAACAAAGGAGTTGCTGTGTTCTGTTGAACACGGCTGCACGTCAGGCTGGAAGAAGTTCGTATTGAGCCTCTGTGGATCTATAAAGGATGTACGGCGATGACGGCTTCACCAACCTGACACAGACGCAGATACAGCGCGAGTATGAATCCAGTTTAAGAAGAAAACAGCATCATATTCCAGCAACAAGTTTCCCGGAATTATTTACTTCACCCATGACCCCAATTCAGTTACTAGTTAACACTAAAGACATATTACATTAGTTCTGCTCGTTAGATCTGTCTTTGTCTGACCGGAGCGGTACAGAAACAGTGATGATGATGATGAAGGCCTGATTGTAGCCGAACACTCACACACAACAGGAAGTATTATAAACTGGAATCACGTTTATTAGAAACTTCGTGTTTCTTGGTGGGGGGGCTGGAAGCCGTTATCACCTCCTGAGGAGGAGACGGAGCTGCAGGGAGATTTTCTGCTAGTTCGGTCGGCACATTCCTGCAGAAATGAAATCATCCACCAGCTTTTCAGTGGGGAGGACAGAAAGATTGCTGTTGTCCTTCGTACAGCAGGTACAGAGCAGTTCTGATGCGAACGGGACGCCATGCTGTCAGCTTGTTGTCGTAGGTCACTGAGGGAGGGACTTGGACAGTGTATTTCGGGGGAGGGGGGTAATTGGCTGGAAGTCATGGCGTCACAAGCTGCCGGAGGAGTAAAATACACCGAAACTGCCAATCAGCACATTAGTGAATGCTAACTTCACCAGGTAGGCAGACACACCCAAGGACAAAGGAAACACCAATCTATAATTTAACCCCTTAGGGGACAAAGGCAGGCTGGGGAAACTAAAATATAAGATCAGAAACCTCAAAATACCCAAATTTCATGCCAGGGGCACTTTAAGTGGTCTTCAGGAATAGTTCTCCAGGCTTCTTCATGACTTTCCAAAGCTCTTCTTTGGATGCTTCTTGGGAGGAAACAATCCTTCCATCAGACCCATTAAGGTCTGTATGCTGGGGAGGATTCATCCCTCTATCAGACCCATTAAAGGATAACTTTCCTTTTTCTCAACCTGGACCTTATTTCTAGGAGTTTATACGTGTATTTACTCACCGGTAAAGGTTCTGCATCACTTTGACTCCTATGGAAGATATTACGTTGAGCTGCCCTTCGGTGTACTTCCATATAGTCTGAGAGACGGGGCAGCCTCTCTATAAGGCATTATCTGCAGCAGAACTCCTTGATTTACATCAATACTTTAAGTAGAATGAACGAACGAATGAGTACTATTGTCCCGTGAGTCCAGATTTAGCGTTCTGTTAGTTATCAGGGTTCTACACACTTTTGGGGGCCGCGTGTTCATGGTGCGCGCTTCTGTAGTACAGCTGAGAAGAGCAGCTGCTACCCAGACAACAACAAAAACACAATTGGTGAAATTCTGAACTCACAGGACAATAGTACTCATTTATTCGTTCATTCTACTTAAAGTATTGATGAAATGAAGGAGTTTTACTGCAGATAATGTCTGATATAGAGGCGTCTCTCACAATATATGGATGTACACCGTAGGGCGGCTCAAGGTAATATCTTCCATAGGAGTCAAAGTGATACAGAAATGTTATCAGTGAGTAAATGTATGTATAAACTCTTAGAAATAAGGTCCAGGTTGAAAGAAAAGAAAGTTATCCTTTCAACATTGACCTATGAACAGGGCCGTTTCAAGGAATTATGGGGCCCCAAGCAAAATGAACTGGAAAGCCCCCCATCCCAAAAAAGAATGCTGCAAACATAGTATTTTTTACATTTAAAAAATTTGAAAAAAGGACGCAACCACCCCCATACCGTAATAAAAAAATTATAGGATTACTTTTTTTTAAATGGTTGACCATAGCAGGGGGAACACACTCTGATGGAAACCACGTAATGGGAATGGAAACGTCCAAACAGGCCCTGTCCTTGACCCTCCACTGCCGGCTGACTACTGTCAGTTGCAGGTATCTCAACGAGAAAAGCTTAAAAGTGGGATTTTCAACTTCTGCATGGCCAATCTTAAAAATCCCAACTGCATGAGGAAGTTCGTGTCTAAAATAAGGAGGGACTATGGTTTGGAAGCAGTTTTGGGTCTCCCCTGTGAAGCAGAAGTTTTCTTTCCCCAATTGCAATATCTCAGCTAGAAAAGCTTGAAAGTGGGATTTTCAACTTCTGCATGTCCGATCTTAAAAATTCCAACAGTATAGTGTAGCTAGTGTCTAAAATAAGAAAGAAAGGTGTTTTTGAAGCAGCTTGGGTCTATGTAACTGCTTGAGTGCCGCCCGGTTAAAGCCACGATGTCTTGAGGCCCCAGTCCAGCTTGGGGCCCCAGGCAATTGTTTGGTTTGCTTGCCTTGTTGCAACGGCCCTGCCTATGAAACATTAGACATCAACAAGATCTGTAAGTCAGTATTAAGCAGTGCCAAGTGGCTGAATTCAACTCAACAGAGCCGTATATGTTCAGCACTACTTCGTAACATTGTTTTGCCAATGCATTTAAATGAAAGTCCAACTTCAACAGCTTTGTTATATGATCCATATTAATTAAAATGATAATAAATGAGGTCCTGTAAGCTGATTGATGGAAGATAACTGCCTTTCTGCAGAAATCAATTGCATCAATCTTCAGTTTGAATCAGTCCCCCATCCTGAACCATGTGGTGGCTGAAATAGGAACATCAGCAAAATATGTCAAAAAGGAGCCAAAGAAAGACATTTAAAGGCCTTCATGAAGTCTGGAGAACTGTTGCTCCAAACCACTTAACAGCTCCAGATTGGCTGTTTGGAAGTGAAATATAAAGAACTGAAGAGAAGCTCAAGCTTTGATTCTATGATGAAGTGATAAAAATAGAACGTGACAGAACCAAAGTGTTTACATCCTCTTTAAAAAGCATTAAAAAACATATTTTTCTCTCAAGCTAGACCTTTTTTTCTGCCTCTAAAACCTCGGCTTTAACTTCCTGAAGACTAAACTGCAAGCCAGTGATGTTTAACTCATGACTGAACTGACCTCCTGTAGCAGCTGTTTGTGTGACTGCACGTGTGCTTTGCAGTTAGACGAGGTGCCAAAAATACTATCACAACAGATTTTGGGGGACAGCTGACAAACTGTAGTCTAATTGGAAAAGTATTCAAAGACTGATAAATGTAATAGCTGCAGTTTGATGTTTTTCACTGCTTTTATTAGCTATTATTTATCATCATAGATATTACCACCTAACAAATAAAGAACAAAATCTCCATTCTTGTTCTTTAATCCTAGTTCCTGATTCTGTGCCTGGACAGATGATGCAAGCCACGGTGAGAGATTTGAACCCCTGGGTGGATTATGAATTCAGGGTGGTGGCGATCAACAGTGTTGGTGTTGGAGAACCCAGCACGCCGTCGGAGCAGGTCCGAACCAAAGCTGCAGGTATCCTCCCAACATTTTTATATGTATTTGAGATGTTATTGTCCATTAAATGTGCAACAGAAAAATAATCGTTCGATTAATCGGCTAATTAGTCATAAGAATAGTCGACTATTGGATAAAATAATCGGCCGAATAATCATTTACCCCCAGCCCCAGAGACATGATTGTAATCCGACCGCTTCTTGCTCTTTTTCTCAAATCCAGTCCCGGATCAAGTCGTTGTTGGTACTGTAAAACGTGTTGTCGGCTAAGCTAGCTGCTAGCATTACCGCCGCTAGCTGCCGCTTTTGTTCGACAGCATTTGTAAACATTTGTTTGGTCCACGTCTGATCTTTCAAAGCCAAAAAACTTCCAAATCATAGACATGGCTGCTCTTTGGGAATGAATTCCTCTGGTTTCACTTTGACAGCTTTAACCGGCTTTTCACACGCTGTGGTGTTCGTGTCCAGCAGTGAAATGTGTCCCCGCTGAAACACTTTCCCACTGCACACGTTCCGCGTGCTGTCTGGGCTTTTCACCGGTACAGCCGTATATGAAAAATCCATATCATAACGAAAATAAACGCGGGTTTTTGGTATGAACCGGTCCACTGCCCAGCCCTACACGGTAGCACTCTGGAAGTTGGGAGTGATAATTAAAGCCGAAGAAAACAGCAACATCTGAGGAGGCAGCAGCATGAGCAAGCTTTCTTTGAGCTGCTGAGTTAAGTCGTTCCATCCTGCTGGTTGAATCACAGGGGAACACGGGTCCTGTTGAGCTTCACATGGGACCAGCATGCGGTGCCTGGCTAACAACGGCCCCCTGCAGCGGGGGTAATACGGCTGTCAGAAACAAGCTAATGCCTGGTCTGTGTGATTAACTTGTTTTGTGTTGGTGAGAAGCTGCAGAGTCGCCTAATTGAAAGCTGCGTGGCGTAACAGAAGCGTCAGCACCTGCATCTGTCGCTCAGTACCTTTCTTTTGTTTCTGTTTAGCTCCCAGGGTTGCGCCCGTTAACGTGAGTGGTGGCGGGGGAGTTCGAGGAGAACTGGTTATTATGTGGGAGGTAAGTGGAGGATTCTTGACTGAGCAGTCATCGTGATGAAGCATCCTTCCTTTGATGAGAAGTGAACTCTGGCAGCAAACCCGTCTGCTGTGGCCCGGCTTCAGTGGAATAGCTTTTAATTAAAGGCGCAGCTTTTCTGGTTTGCTGCCTGCTGACTCCCCGTGGTCTGTAACTTAATAAAGACACAGAGCCAGTGCAAATTTTCTACGTGCACGACTAAAGCGAGGTAACAAGTTTGTGCTGAAGCTGCTGTTTCAGAACTTGTTGGATAAACAGTCATGAGAAAGAAACTACATCCTCTTTTACCCCGAAGATTTTACACATGAAAAATAATCTCTGCTCCTTTTCTAGATCCTAAAATATGGACAATAAATCAGAGGAAGAACAGTGTAACATGACATGATACACTACAAAAATAAACCGAGTCGTCTTCATGATTCCACAGCTGCTAGAAACACCATTAACTTCCATAACGAGAAGAAATGTTTGTTTGTGTGATGTCATCAGTCTCTTACAGAAGAAGATTAGGTCCACTGGAGAAAATCAAGTTATGATAAAAAAGAATAAAAGTCAGAATTCTGAATTTTTCTCAGTGTTTTTTTTTTTTTTTTCTTCAGGGGCCCAAATCCTCTTTTAGAGTCTCTCAACAGTGTGGAGGAATTTTGTTCCGCTCGTCTTTACAACTTTGCTTAAAGGAATAGTACGCAGACAGAATGATGGTCCTTCATCTTCTACTCATCCTCATGCTGAGCAAGACTCTGGAGCACTTTTTTAACATGTCAAAAGCAGCCGGAGATCAGACAGGTTTTCATTTCCCACACAGCTGCGGACAAACCAGGACAAACACAAGAGGGGTTGGATATTGATTTAAAATAAAGAAAGAAAGAAAAAGAGAACGCACGATCTCGTCTGCCGCGGCTTCTGTTGTGTCGTTTGCAGCAGCTAAATGTTCTACTGTTAAACCTATAAAAACATACTAAATGATGTTTCCAGTAAATGATGGATGCTACCCACTCAGGACACTTGGATTACATTGGACGAGCAGCATGGAGGAATATTGACAAGTTTTTGTGGACTTTTATGGACCTTTTGGTTCAGCCACCAGTGAACTCCATTATATGAAAGTTGGGGGAAAATGAAAACCTGTCTGATCTCCGGCTGCATTTGACATACTAAAAAAGGACTACAGAGTCTTGCTCAGCATGAGGGTGAGTAGAAAATGAAGGACCATCATTCTGTCTGTGTACTATTCCTTTAATATGCCAGCACTGGTGTGAATGTATGGTGGCCGTTAGTGGCCAAAGTTCTCCCAGACATAAAGATGCTTTCACGTGTGAGTGGATCAGTGGTCTCAGGTGCAGCTATGACTGGACTCCCACTAAACAAAGCTGGTACTGCAGTTTTATAGTTCAGAGGGTTCTCACTAGAGATGCACCAATCCGATACCTGGATCGGATATTGGCTCTAATACTGATTTACTAGCTGGATCGGATGAGTTAAACTGATCCAGCATTCCCATCCAGTCATTTCCTCTTTTTTAAAATTATTTTCATACACAGCAAAACAGTTACAGCAATCAGGTCACTTCGATTCTGTTTGCAACGACAGAAACATCATCACATAGAGCAGAGATGTGGGGGTTTTTTGTTGGTTTTTTTTGCTGCTAATGTGCACTTTGTATTTTGTTGATAAATATTATTAAGTACATTTATATCTGTGTTAATTTACCTTTTTTTAACAAGGCTAAATGTTGATTTCAAGCCTGATGCCTTCAGTCACATGGTATGGTATACGGTTCATTTATTTGTATCAGATCGGTATCAGCCGATACACTGGGCCCAGCTATCGGTATCAGACTGGATCAGAAAAACTGGATCGGTGCATCTCTAGTCCTCACTTCACACACATTGTTTTGTCCATTCAGAGTCACTGTAATGAAAATGGTGGCACAACTATGGCAGCCTCCATGTATGTGCATCTCCAGCTAGTACACATAAATGACCCATTCTAAGTAAATAAACATGTAACAGCTGTTCTAATGAAACAATTACACAAATAGAAACACAGTTTTATTTATATATTCCATTTTCTGCCACTGACCTTGGGTTTTGTTACATACTGCACCTTTAATATCATTGCGGTTCATGGGCATGTGCTCCTGTCTCAGACAGTCCCAGAGGAACAGCAGAGCGGAGAAGACTTTGGCTATGTCGTGGCTTTCCGCCCTCTTGGCAGCAGCACCTGGATCCAGACGGTACTGGCTTCACCTGACGCGTCCAGATACATCTACCGGAACGACAGCATCGCACCCCTGAGCCAGTTTGAGGTGACCGTGGGCGTGTTCAACAGGATGGGAGAGGGGCCGTTCAGCCGTGTCGTCAGAGTGCTTTCTGCAGAGGAAGGTGTGTGTTTGTCTGCAAACAGTGCTGATGCTCTGGGAAATTTTTACTTTGGATCAAATTTTTAAAAAAATGCGTCAACTTGTCACACATTTTAAAAAACCTGTTTGAACAAAGGAGAAAATGTAATAATGTTAATTCAACAATATAATTAAAACCAAGGAAAGTTTTCAAATATAATGAACTCAATTTCAAATTTTTACAGCAGAATTTCAGTTTTCCTCAAACTAACTATGATTTGGTTGAAACTAGGGATGCACAATATAAGCGGTCCCCTATCAGTATCGGCCTTAGAACTGAATATGTGGGGGTGGTGTTTAGCTCAGCTGGTTGAGCAGCCGCCCCATGAACAGAGGCCACATCTCCTCAGTTGGCCTCAGTTCAATTCCCAGTCCAGGTTCCTTTGCTGTATGTTGTTCCCTACTCTCTCTGCCCCCCTTCCTGTCAATACACCATCATATAAAAGCCACTAAACAATAAATGAGTAAAAAAAAACCTGAATTGGCAACCCCACCAATATTGAACCGATCAGCCTGCTTTTTCTAAAGTCTAAAAAAAAACCCAAAACATCTTCTTAAAAAACTTCTTTTTACAGATTTTAAAACTTTTAAAGACTAGGGGTGTGAAAAAAATATCGATACACTGAAATATCGCAATATTTTCATATGCTGATATCATATTGACATTTATTATCATATGATATTCTGGAATGCGCTGCTAGGTAGCTGCAATTTGTAATAGCTCTCCCTTAACTTTTGTGTTTTTTTCAAATATAGTTGTCTTTTTTATCGACATTATTCGTCAGATTAGGTTTTTCTTGGAGGATCTTTTATGCTGGTTTGAAGGGTGTGCAATTCAGGAGATTTTTCCTCATATATTTGGCTTTTTTCACTGCTTGTTATGATGTGTATCCATCGCAACGGGAAAATTGTTTACCACCGGGATCAACTGTTAAAACTCTCCCAAATCAAGATTTTCAGCGAAATAACACGTCAAATCCCAGTGGAGTTAAGGAGAAAGACAAGAGGATGCAGGGCAGGGGTAAGGCAGAGAGAAAAACGGTGGAGATTTAAACCGTTTCTTCCAACTGTTGTGATGGGTAATGTAAGATCGCTAGCTAACAAGATGGACGAGCTCGAAGTGCTAACAAGGTCTCAGAAAGAGTACAGAGAATGCAGTATCATGTGTTTCACCGAGACACGGCTGCATGAACACATCCCGGACTGTAATGCGTCTGTACACGGCTTCAAGACGGTCCGTGCAGACCGAAATAAACAGCTCAGCGGGAAGCGGAAGGGAGGCGGAATTGCAGTGCTGGTCAGTCAGCGTTGGTGCCATCCAGGACACATCACTGTCAAGGAGAAGATCTGCACAAGAGACATTGAACTGTTAGCTGTGAGTTTCCGTCCATATTATTTACCCAGAGAGTTTGCCTGTGTTATTCTGGTAGCGGTTTATATAATACCAGGTACCGCACCAGAGACAGCCTGTGATGTCATCAGCTCCGTCGTGGCTAAACTACAAACACAGCATCCAAACTCATTCATGGCGATCTCTGGAGACTTCAACAACGTCTCCCTCTCTGCTACGTTGCCAACTTTCCAGCAGTTTGTCAGCTGCTCCACCAGAGAAAATAAGATGTTGGACTTATTTTATGCAAATACTAAGAATGCATACAGCTCCTCTGCCCTGCCTCCTTTATGAAGATCACATCATAATCTGGTTCTTCTCACCTCCACCTACAAGCCCATCGTTCAGCAGCAACCAGTCATTAGGAGGACGATTAAAACCTGGTCTACTGAGGCTGAAGATGCTCTGAGAGGGTGCTTTGAGGCCACAGACTGGAATGTCCTCTGAACCTCATGGAGATGACATCAACACCATGACTGAGTGTGTAACAGATTACATAAACTTCTGTGTGGACAACATCGTTCCAACAAGAACAGTGAGGTGCTTCCCCAATAACAAACCCTGGATCACCAGTGACCTGAAAAAGCTGCTGAACATCAAAAAGAAAGCTTTCAGGGATGGAGACAGGGAGTTACTGAAGACCACACAAAAACAACTGAAAACACAGACTAAGAAGTGAAGGAGGACGACAGGAAGAAGTTGGAGAGCAGCTCCAGCAGAACAACGTGAGGGATGTGTGGTCGGGAATGAAGAAAATCACTGGCTTCAAGTTAAAGGGGGACCAGACTGACGGAGGTCTGGACAGAGCTAACGAACTGAACATGTTCTTCAATAGGTTCAGTTCCCCCCTGCCGACAACCCAACACTCCACACACCCTCCATGAGCCCACAGCTTTCCTGTCCCACCTCCACTCTGTCACCCTGCACCTCAGTCATGGACCTGAACACAGCCTCATCTCCCTCCACATCAGGGCATCCTGAGACCTCTTTTGCCTCCACCTCCAGCCTGACTGTCTCCTGTGACCAGGTCAAGAAACAACTGGAGAAACTGAACTGGAACAAGGCTGCAGGTCCAGATGGTGTCAGTCCCAGAGTTCTCAAGACCTGCTCAGAACAACTATGTCCGGTTCTCCAGCACCTTTTTAACACCAGCCTGAGACAGAACAGAGTTCCTGTGCTGTGGAAAACATCCTGTCTTGTTCCTGTCCCTAAAAAACCACAACCAGCTGAACTAAATGACTACAGACCAGAACCAGGACCAGAACCAAATGACTACAGACCAGTTGCCCTGACATCTCACATCATGAAAGTCCTGGAGAGACTCTTACTGGCTCACCTCAACAAGCAAGTGAACACCTTTCAGGACCCATTACAGTTCGCATATCGTAATGGGCTTGGGGTTGAAGACGCCATCATCTTCTTGCTTCAGAGAGCCCACTCTCATCTGGACCAGTCAGGCAGCACTTTGAGGGTCATGTTCTTTGATTTTTCAAGTGCATTTAATACTATTCAGCTGCTTTGCTATGTCAGAAGCTCCATAACTTCCAGGTGGATCCCTCCACAACCACCTGGATTTATGACTACCTAACAAACAGACCACAGTTTGTGAGACTGAAAGGTTGTGTGTCTGAGATGGTGGTCAGCAGCACTGGAGCACCACAAGGGACTGTACTCTCACCATTCCTCTTTACACTGTACACCTCAGACTTCCAGTGCAACTCAGATCCTGTCATCTGCAGAAATACTCTGATGACTCTGCAATTGTGGGGTGTATCAGTGATGGACAAGAAGCTGAGTACAGGGAACTGGTCAATCAGTTTGTGAAATGGTGCGGTAACAATCAGCTCATCTTAAATACCAGCAAGACTAAAGAGATGATTGTTGACTTCAGGAGGAGCAAGAATAAGCAGCATAGTCCTGTCTACATCCTGGAAGAGGAGGTGGAGGTGGTAGAGAACTACAAATACCTGGAGTTCAGCTGGACAACAGACTCGATTGGAAATGCAACACTGACTACATCTACAGGAAAGGTCAGAGCAGACCTCTACTTCTTAAGGAAGCTGAGATCATTCAACGTCTGCACCAAGATGTTGCAGATCTTCTACAAGTCTGTTGTGGAAAGTGCAATCAGCTTTGCAGCATCTGCTGGGAAGCAGCATCAGAACCAGAGACTTGAAGAAACTAAACAAGCTGATCAAGAAAGCTGGTTCTGTGCTGGGGATAACTCTGGAGCCGCTGGAGCTGATCGTTCAAAAAAGAATGCTTCACAAGCTGATGAAGATGATGGAGGACACTTCCCATCCTCTCCACAACACGGTGAAGAACCAACAGAGTGTGTTCAGTGGGAGGCTGCGTCAAGTTCGCTGTAGGACGGAGAGATACAGGAATTCATTCCTGCCAGCAACCATCACCCTAAAGAACAAGACTGACTGAATTTTTTGTTTATTTAAAAAAAAAAAGAAAAAAAAAGTGAGCTTTAACAATACTGAATTTCCCTTCGGGGATGAATAAAGTATTTTTCATTTCATTTCATTTTTCATTTCATATTGACATTTAAAAACGGGGTATTGATCTATTTTACTAACAAAATCTCTGGAGAATTCACAAAATATCGCGAGTTTTTAACAGAGCGATGTACTCGCAAGATTTTGTAAGTAAAATAGATCAACACTGCGTTTTTAAATGTCAGTTTGATATCAGCTTATGAAAATATTGTGATATTTCAGTGTATCGATATTTTTCCTACCCTATTTTTAAAAGTGTCGGATGTCGATAACAAAACTGCTACTTGCAATGATTGCTTATTTTTTTTCAGCTTTAATATTGGTATCAATATCAGTTATTGGCCACGAGTTTTAAAATATTAGATATTGGCCAGAATACCAATATCGTGCATCCCTAGTTGAAACCATAAATGTTGATTTACCGGAAATCTATTTTTTACATTGTAAAAAAAAAATTGCTTTGATGCCAATTAAAAAATATAATTTATTTATTTTACAGTTTATAACATTTTTTTTTTCCTTTGGTGCCACTTAATTTTTTATTTTAGAATAAACTAATTGAATGACTAAATCTGTTACATGCATTTTTTTTCAATTATTCTGAGTAAAATTTCTAAGTTTAGACAAAACAAAATTTTATTAGTAGCTTACATTTTACATTATATTTAGAACCAAGTTTAAGTAGCGTTTGAGTCTGTGACTGAACATCATCATAAACATTAAGTATGACAGGTTGGTTCTGGGTTGCAGTATGCATATAGTTGGGAGTTTATCTCCTTATACTGTCTTTCACTCATGGTGCAACTTAAACTTCCAAACTGAACAGAATTTTCCCAACAACTTCCTCTGAATGTGAACAGAACAAAGACAGTAAAGCACATAAGTCACATTTATAGGATAACAATCATAAAAGGTTAAATTCCTGCTGACTTTGTATTTCCCATGAGCCTTTGTGATCCGGATATGTTGAGTTTTGAAAATAGCTCCGCCCCTTTTTGTTCATGCACTCTGAAGCTGAAACAACTTAATAAATTTGCTTTGAGTGAAAGTTAAAACTTATTTCAGACAAGAGTCTGATTTTTTAAGTTGATTTAACTCAAAAATATAAGATTTCATCACCAAACCAAAGTAACTGAATTAAATCAATGTAAAAAAAAAAAAAAAAAGTCTTTCATATCAACTACAGTGTGTTAAACCCTGAAGATGTACATTTTTACACCTAATTCCAACTATATTTTGTCCATCTTACTTGGGTAGAACCGTCTGAAGCGCCATCCAGAGTCAGTGCTCGCGCTGTGTCAGCCTCTGAGGTCGAGGTGTACTGGGATCCGATTCCTCCGGGTTCCAGCCGCGAGAAGATCATTGCATATGAGGTATGAGATATTATTTATTTGTTTTATTTAACCTTTAGGCAAAAACATTTAGACCAAGATTCTTATTTACAATGCCGGCCTGGCATTGCAGGGCAAGTGGGGGAGGGAAGAAAAACAAAATAAAGCATTTAAACAGTTGTCATTAAAAATCACCTTTAAATTGCGTTCAAAAACAGAGACAGAAGCAAAAGCATCAAGTTTCAGAGATTTTTGTAATGTGTTCCAGTCATTTGAAGCTGCAGAAGAAGAGGACATTTGTCCAAAGCTCGAGTTGGTTTTAGGGATTTGTAACATGATTCTATGGAGGACCGTGTGTTGTGTTTGGCTGGAAATGCTCTCTGCAGAAGCTGACATCCATATGGAGGTGAAAGAACGAGGAGTGTTTTACAGATGAGAGTGAACCAGTGAAAATGTAATGATGGCCATTTAAAGGAATAGTACGCCCACAGAATGATGCTGAGCAAGACTCTGGAGCACTTTTTTAATATCTCAAATGCAGCCGGAGATCGGACAGGTTTTTGTTTCCCCCAACTTTCATATAATGGAGTTCACTGGCGACTGAACCAAAAAGGTCCATAAAAGTCCACAAAAACTTGTCAGTATTCCTCCATACTGCTCGTCCAATGTAATCCAAGTGTCCTGAGTGGGTAGCGTCCAGAATTTACTGGAATCATTTAGTAGATTTTTCTAACCTACACAGTCCTACTGAGCAGTTTCTATTTAAGTTCACGACACTATGGAAGCCTCGGCGTTCAGCACCTACTCTGCTGATAATGCAAGCACAGAAGAAGAAATTCACTACATTATGCTAAGAACGAACGAGCCGCAGACAAACCAGGACAAACACAAGAGGGGTTGGATATTGATTTAAAATTTAAAAAAAAAGAAAGAAAAAGAGAACGCACGATCTTGTCTGCCACAGCTTCTGTTGTGTCGTTTGCAGCAGCTAAATGTTCTACTGTTAAACCTATAAAAATATATTAAATGATGTGGTTTCCAGTAAATTATGGACACTACCCACTCAGGACACTTGGATTACATTGGACGAGCAGTATGGAGGAATATTGACAAGTTTTTGTGGACTTTTATGGACCTTTTTGGTTCAATCACCAGTGAACTCCATTATATGAAAGTTGGGGGGTAAACGAAAACCTGTCTGATCTCCGGCTGCATTTAAGATATTAAAAAAGGACTCCAGAGTCTTGCTCAGCATGAGGGTGAGTAGATGAAGGACCATCATTCTGTGGGGGTACTATTCCTTGAACCTGACTGTAGAGCAGACAATGATGAGTTCTGGAGGGAGTTTTAGTGACAAGTGGGATCACAGAGTGGTAAATTGAGTCCAGTTTTTGAAGAGTTCCTTTGCAAACATGTCTAGATTGTGTCACCGTAGTCAGATAAGGGGAGGATGGTCCTTTAAACAATCAAACGTTTGGCTGCAAATGTGATTAAGGAGCGATTTCTATTAAGAAAACCAACTCTTGCTTTGACCTTTGATTGTAAAATGTTTATGTGATGTGACAGAGAATGCACTATTGAGATAGATTGCTATCTGTAAACCGTAACCTGGTCAATGATGGTCCCATCTATAGTAGTTATTTGAGTCGTAGCTCTGCTTTTAAGGCCAGACCTCATTTTAGGGTTTTTTAGCATTTAGGAACAGATTAAGCTTGATAAATGCGTGTTGAATCTCATAAAACCTTTAAAGGATAACTGTCTTTCTTTTCAAACTGGAGCTTATTTCTAGGAGTTTCACTCACTGGTAAAGTTTCTGCATCACTTTTGGGCCTTTTCACTGCCCATTTTCGTAACCCTTCCACACGGCACGGCACGCTTGATCTGTGTTTCCTCTGGGAACGAGCCGTTACGATTTTCCGCACCCGTTTCAGAGCTAGCTCTAACCGTGTTAACCTATACAAAACGTGACGTACCTGACGGCTCTCCACTGATTGGATAAAGGAAATCGTTGTCATATGTATCATACGTGTTGTGTTTCGCCTCACCTTTCCTTAAAATATCTGGCTCTGTTTTCAGTGACTACAAGCCAGAGAAAACAACAACAGCAGTAACACCTTGACATCCTCCAATGCCTCCATTTTTGATTTTACTTTACTGACCACCGTGTGGCACGGCAGTGACGTCACGGCAGTCCCGACCGCGCCTACTCCCCCCACTTCCAGGTGGCAGACTACTACTTCTCCTGTGTGGAAACAAAAACCGTCCTGGTCGTCTTTAGCGTGTGGTGCTGTACTGTGCTGTACCGTGCTGTGTGCAGCTGCACACAGGAAAAGGCCCATTTCAGTCCTTCAGAAGACATAACTTGAGTTTGGTGTATATCCAGTAATAATGGCGGAGATGGGGCAGTCGCTATATACACAGATGCGGGCATGAAAAAGTTCCCCTCCTGCCGACTGACAGCCACTTGCCAGCAACGTGTCTGCCAATTCAATCGCACAGAGAAACGCCTGTGTGCCCAGAGGAAACGATTTCAGAGCATAAATGAACACCCGGAACAAGGACGTTTCCACACGCCAAGTTTGGACACCATGCATGATGACATATTCGTGGGACAAGTCGATCAGCCAGTGATAGTGCAGTAATAATGCACTATCACTGCACCACTTCTGGCAGAAAAAGGCGGAACTTTTTCATGCCCACATCTGTAAGACATTATCTGCAGTAAAACTCCCTGATTTTCACCAATATTTTAAGTAGAATGAATGAACTAACTAATGAGTACTATTGTCCCATGTCCACATTTAGCTTTCCGTTAGTTATCGGGGTTTTACACACTTTTCGGGGCCGCGCGTTCGCGATGCGCTTCTATAGTACAGCTGAGAAGATCAGCTGCTACCCAGACAACAACAAAAACACAATCTGCGAAACTCTGAACTCACAGGACAATAGCACTCATTTGTTCGTTCATTTTACTTAAAGTCTTGATCAAATCAACGAGTTCTACTGGAGATAATGTCTTTTATAGTGGCTGCCCCGTCTCTGCCACTTTACTGGATGTACACCGAAGGGCGACTTGACGTAATATCTTCCGAAGGATTCAAAGTGATGCAGAACTTAACCGGTGAGTAAATGCACGTATAAACTCATAGAAATAAGGTCCAGGTTGAAAAAAAAAGAAAGTTATCCTTTAAGAGATTTAAGAGCATCAGCAGCAGAAGGACCAGAAGTGTATAGAATTGTGTCATCAGCATATAAGTGAATAAAGGCTTTGCTAATAGCTTGAGGGATGTCATTAATAAATATATAAAAAAGTGTTGGACCAAGAGTTGAGCCCTGAGGCACACCCCATGGCATATGCAGAAACTGATAAATATGGAGACCAAGCTTTACTTACTGCATCCTATTGGAGAGGTAATTTGAAAACCAGGACAGTGATTGATAAGATAATCCAATGCAACCTAATCTTTGCAATAAAACCGAATGATCCACTGAATCAAAGGCTTTTGCTAGATCAATACAGAAGCAAGAACAGAAGAAGTAATGGTGCTAGGAGAAATATTCACACGACATTAATCCCCTGCATGACTGACAGCACAATAAGCTGATTCTACTCTGAATATATCTGCCAACCTTGAAATGCTCTGTTAGACAATGGAGTTTGTTGGGCATGTGCGTCTTTTTTAGTGGCTGAGATGTGGGATGAAGAGGTCGAATGGCTGCTTTTTCAGTTTCCATAACGGCTCTGAGCCCAGACCCGTCTGAGAGCTGCAATTTTTAAAAAAAGAATAAATAAATAAAAGAAAAAGAGGGAACATCATACATCACTTCCATCTACAACAAACACTCTCCTGAGATTTGCCAGAGGAAAAGCGAGATAAAAATAACATCCCCCTCTAAACCCCAGATATTTTCCATGGGAGGCGAAGCCCAGATGGCCTGACCTGTGCAGAGAAGCTTCCAGCTCGCTGCATTGTCTGCTGCACATATTGTTGTAAGACACGAGTCTGAGGCACCACGTTTGGGAGCAAAACAAACCAATTTAGCCCAGATTTTCATGTCTGATAACTGGAGAGAGAAAGAAAACAATAACAACACTCACCTTCTAAACAAGACGAAGTTTTAGGTCCTTAAAATGTGATATTTTGTTACTTTTTTGTATAAAGCCTGTGGAGTAATTTCATTATGATTAATCTGATGATTATCTAGTTATCCCTTTCTACGATATTATTTTGTGTTGATACCATTAAAGGACTTAATCTGAAATGTTTTTAGTGCCGTCTTATTTTCTGTAATGATAAATAAATGAAATATTAAAGTGAAGTTCAAACTGAATTGTTTTATAAATAGAGAAAACCCAAAACAAAAGAAATGAACATGCATCATTCAGAGTTCATACACGACCCCCGTAATGTGATTCAGAGGTGACTGATAGTCATTCACTCATGACTCTATCGCTTCACTAGTCGTGAAATTAAAGGAAAAGCAAGCATTTTAAAGGCTAAAAAGCCATTTGATGTGAAACTATAAACTGGAGGTAAACATTCAGAAGTACGTGGTATTTTGTTACCTCCCCCTGAAAAAAAGTCCACCCTGCTAGTACCACGCAGGACCCCATTCCACCTCCAGCACTGCTTCCTTCTGATGTCACAGATCCCACAAGACATCAGAAACATTCCTCAGAGGTTTTGCATCACACAGTTGCTGCTCATCTGTATATATATATATATATATATATATATATATATATATATATATATATATATATATATACATACATACAGATGCTGGGGGGCTGTGGTGCTAACCACCATGCAGATACAATAATTTCAGACCTCTGCTGCTGCTGCTGGACAATAACAGTTCTGAAATATCCCTCAGAGGTGAAGTCAGCGTAGCAGCATCAGAATTTATTCTGAGTTAATTGTTTTGTGTTATATCTTAAATAGATTAAGACAATCTTTGTGGTAAATATGGGACAAATCAGGACTGTAAAAAAGAATCAGTGAATGCTGCTTGTTGTAAGCAGGGAAACATTCTGCTGAATGCTTTATGCTCAGATAAGATAAGTGTTACAGAGCTCTGCAGGAGTGTGGACAGGACATAATGAATGGGTGCCGCTCTCGAGTTTCCCTCTCTCTTTTCCTGGAGAGCGGAAAGCTGTGGGAGGATTTGGGTATCCTCTTCAGGGAGATTCAGGATTAGCTACAGATGGAGGTTATTTCTGTTAATTCTCCAGCTGACAACACATAATAAAGTTTTATATTCCACCTACTTTCTGGTACTCGGGAAAAGTGGGCGATATACATCAATATATTCCTCATAATGAACGAACGTGCTTTTGTGTCACTAAAAAGATAAAATACACCTAATTTAATAAGAGCAATGACATTCTCCTGTTTAATAGCTATCCTCATTTTAAAAGCTCCGACCCACGACCTGCTTATGTTCACACTGATGAGTTCAGGATTTATCCAAAACTAAAGTGGCTGCAGTCTAATTTATTACCTGCAAAATGGAATTAACATAAACACTGACGTGAAAAGGTAGTTTTCCTTAATCAGAACATGTCATCAGTCAGAAAATCCTCTCGTTTGACCTTCATATCCTTCTGTAGGTTCACGTGTCCTGATCTGCTGTTCTCTACTGCTGCTGCAGGTGACAACAGTCAGAGATCAACCACTCGTCCACGACACAGACACACTTTATCACGAGCTGGGAAATAAAGTTCTGTGCACTCATCAGCCTCTTTACTAAGTCTACCCGTTGCCCTCACCCATACGTCACACACACACGCACTCACGCACACACACACAGTTGACGTTAGGGCTGGGTAATAAACCGAAAATTTACTGACACTGAAGTTTACAGCGATAGCCAACGTCATTTTCCCCATGGCGGTATGTTCAGAGCTGCGGCTCCTTTAAGAAAGCCGGCAGTGGAATTGCCGCACGGGACTTTTTTGTTCTCTCAAACTTGCCGTAGTTTCTTGTAACGTGACTCTTTGACTGCAGAAAGTGAACAGAACAGAAAGTGTTTCTGAGCAGGATTACCTACTCTGGCTTTAACGGTCTATGGCTTAGACTTAAACCCAAAGGGAGACGTGCAGGTCTGGGGTAATCCTCGTGTCTTTGGCCCAGGTCTTCTTCTGGGAGGAGGACTCTGAGTGGAGCGAAGCAGCCAAAGTGAAGGTCATCAACAGATCTACGCTGCTCTCTGGTTTGAAGGCCAGCACAGTCTATCTGATCTCCGTCAGAGCCCAGAACAGCGCTGGACTCGGACCTCTCAGCCCCGCCGTAAACATCACCACCAAGAAGCCGCGTGAGTCTGGATGCAGCACACAGCACTTCCTTCCACGACTCCCTTCCTTCCTTTCCTTTCACTCTGCTTCAAGTGCAGTAAATCTAGCATGTGCCAAACTCTGCCTGCACATCCCCACAAACATATGACACTCAGAGGGGATGCCAGTCAGATGGCAAGGAGCTCGCTCTTCACCTTCACACACATTCTAAACTTTTTGATTCATCGTACAGAGAAGAAAATATCACCTCACTAAATATCCATGTCTGCTCAGTGTTGTAAGTTGAATAACATAGCCAGCTTAAAGTTAATGGAATTATGAAATTTGTGGGGTTCTTTTTTTTTTTTATATAATAAAACTGTATATGTTTTTTTTTCTTTAGCGTTAGAATAGAATTGAAATAAAATACCTAATATTTTACCAACTAAGCTACTTTATCATGTGCAAAAATTGCCTCCACTTATCCAACATGTACCTTTTTTTTACTGAATACATTTCATTATTTTACATAATCAGTGATTTTTTTTTATCAACTAACTTCAAGAGTATTTGTTTCGATGCAAACGACAATAACCTGCATTTTAGCTGCTTTCACAGTTAAGTGTGTCACTGCAAAAACTGCTTATTCACTGTGACAGTTCAGCTGTCCAGATATGAGATTTACCCGCTGTTGTCCCCTCCACTTATGCACCAACTCAGCACCTCAATTTCAACAA
The DNA here is from genome assembly GCA_023101725.1 of Atherinomorus stipes. Taxonomy (NCBI): domain Eukaryota; kingdom Metazoa; phylum Chordata; class Actinopteri; order Atheriniformes; family Atherinidae; genus Atherinomorus; species Atherinomorus stipes. Next base: position 396,825 of record JALJCO010006567.1, read on the forward strand.
GCTCCTCGGGAAACTTAAGTAATGGACGATGTTCGCGATGTGTACGCATGTGTCACTTGTGCATGCTTGCTGCTGCTGTCGATGGTCAGAAAGCTTTGGAAGTCTGTAAAGACCAGTCTCAATGGCAATCTGAAGGAGGAGTCTGGGTTTGGTGGTTGCCAGGACATCGTTTGTCTGACTGCATTGTGCCAAGGGTAAAGTTTGGTGGAGGGGGATTATGGTGTGGGGTTGTTTTCCCAAAGCTTTCTGACCGTCGACGGCAGTTGCGAGCATGCATGAGTGACATCTGCTTGAATTACGGAAAGAGCCCTTCCACTCAGCTTACACTGTAGAAAAAAATGTGTAATGAAATGAAAATGAAATGAAATGAAAAATACTTTATTCATCCCCGAAGGGAAATTCAGTATTGTAAAAGCTCTTTTTTTTTTTTTTTTAAATAAACAAAAAGTCAGTCTTGTTCTTTAGGGTGATGGTTGCTGGCAGGAATGAATTCCTGTATCTCTCCGTCCTACAGCGAACTTGACGCAGCCTCCCACTGAACACACTCTGTTGATTCTTCACCGTGTTGTGGAGAGGATGGGAAGTGTCCTCCATCATCTTCATCAGCTTGTGAAGCATTCTTTTTTGAACGATCAGCTCCAGCGGCTCCAGTAATTCTGTAATTTTCAGTGACAAACTGGCAGCTGTAGTTGCCAGGTTTTTTTTTTACCATAAAGGTATTTTTTTCACCGCAAAATTTACAGTGAGAATGTAGAGGATATTACAGTATGTTATTTTGGCAGCCGCAAATTTTGCAGTACACAGCTGCACAACTGTTATTTATTTACGGTATTTTCTTGCCATAATAACAGTTAAAACAGTACAAAAAATATTGTTTTTATAAAAAATATTCCTATTATTTACAGTGAAATCTGACAGCTTATCAGCCTACAAATAACAATGGCAATATATAAATTATTACGGTATACTGTTTTTGGTAACCCTAATTTTAGCAGTACACAACAGTTTTTTATTCATGGTAGTTTACTGTAAAAATAACGGTTAAATACTGAAAACTGGCAGCTATTGTTGACACCTTTGTACTGCAACTGCGGTTGCCAGTTTTTCATTGTAAAAATTACAGTTGCAATGTAAAAGACATAATGGTATCTTGATTAAGCAACTGTAATTTTTACAGTGTATAAAATGGGATTTGTGGAATATTTAATTTGCATTGATTTACCACATTGACTAAAGATAACACAAGCATTAAATCAATAAACTTGATTACGACGGGAGCAATAAAAGTCCTGATTAAGGACAACACTTTGATTCCTGAGTTCCAACCTGCAGCTTATTTACTGCTCTTTATCTTATCGAGGAATTACACTGCACCGTTATCCACAAACTGGAATATCCTATTAGATAAGATTAAAGAATTCATCCTTCAAGGAGAAAAGAAGGCAGAACGTCTATTGTGCTTACATTTTTCACCCTATAGCAGCGGCTTTGTTACTGTAGTCTGAAAACATCTGTCCGTGTTGTTTTTAACATGCAGCATCCCTACACTCCTGACAGATGTAATTCCCGTCTCCTCTGACCGCAAATAAACCCACTCACACATCACAACCATGCTAAAGTCAAAAGTTGGACTTTGTTAAAAAACTGTAAATATAAATCATGTTAACAACTCCTTTTACTTTAAGATCAATCAATCAAACTTTATTTATACAGCACTTTTTATACAAATAAATGCAACACAAAGTAAAACCAATAAAATCATGAAACCGCTGTCCCTTTCACCCCCACAAATAGACCCACATACACATACATGAACACACACACAGCACCCGGGAAGAACGTCTAATAACAAGGCATTAGACGTTAGACGAGCCCCCCAACCCAAACAGACCATAAGCCCCGCACACGGTCGGAGCCCCCCAGTCCTCCAGGCTCAGGGAATCCGCAAGACAGCTCTCCCGCAGGCTGACCAGACACAACTCCCAATGTGGAGGACCCCCCCCATGAGGAAACGCTGGAGCTAAACGCTAAAGGATTTAAAAAAAAAAACTCAACAATAAATGCAGTAATTATGAATAACTAGAAAATATTTAAAAACTCTGTGTTTAACAATAAGACAAGAATTAAATAATAAGATGTACAAAGACATATGGTAATCAATAAAACGGATATACATAAAAGCAGAATAAATAAAAAAAACTTAGAAGCAATAGAAAATAAAAATATTAATTAGATAATAGATTTGTTAGAAATACACTTTTAAAGGTAAAATGTATAAAAATCAAAGGTTAGTTGGGGGGGGGTATCTCTAGTTGCCTTGGCTCCACATGAATGGCAGCTGCCGTATTTGTGCCACTATTTTTACTACGGTGTCCCTGAATGGACAGACAACTCTGTGTGTGACGTAAAAACTCTCTGAACTTTGAAGTGCTGATGACACGTTTTTGACATTTTCTGCCATGTTTTATCAACCAAAACGTTCTGTCACGCATGGCTCTGTGTCAAACCCGTGCAGCTCCTTATCAGGTGTGGTTCTGCTTGTGCTGTTCCGGGTCCCTCCTTACAGTTCTGGTTCCCTCGGTGTGGTCTTGCAGGCTTTTGGCTGAACCAGTGGACCTGAGGCTGGAGATTGACTGTAGGCAGCTGCTACAGTTCTACTCTGGTTCTAGCTCGTAAAATGTGATTTCCCCAAATTCCTCAGCATGATCACACTTTTCTGAACTGGCTGATGATCCACCACACAATCCAGTTCCAGTCCAGCTGTTCTGGAGCGTCTTTCATGTTTTCCACAGCTTTGATTATACATGTAACTGAATGGGCGGACCGCAACTCTGTATGTCGCTGACGACACATCATGGTGGCTCGGTTCGCGACTGAAAGCTATTAACATTTAGTTGAGCCGCCTAAACATCGGATATTTATGTAAATACACGTCTGATTAACTTCTAACTGCACAGAACTACTGATTTTGTCTTGGTGTTTTAAACATAGCTGGTACAGCAGTGTTACAGTTCAGAGGGTTCTCACTTCACACACACTGTTTTGTCCATTCAGGGACACCATCGTAAAAAGTGGTGGAACAAATATAACAGCCTCCAATTGTGCACCCCACCAACAAGTAGATATAAATGACTCACAAGAAAATAAACACATAACAGTTATTCTAGTGCAGCGATTACCAGAAATAGAAACGCAGTTCTGAATTATATATCACATTTTTCTGCCACTGACCTTTGAGTTTTTACATACTGTACCTTTAAACACATAAGCAGCAGTTGAAAAATGTCCCTTACTGGATGCAGATGAAGCGCAACGCCGAGCTTCACGGGTCGCCCCATGCTGAATGACCTCAATGAAGACTTGTCATGTCCACAAAAATGAAAAAAAAAACTAACAAAAAAAACATAACTTACCTGCAACCCACTCACACCCTTAAAATCTAATCCATGGCATATTTTCCTGCAGAACGTGAGTAAAACGACCTGCTGCAAGAGACAAGACTGCTAGAGGGAGTCGACAGCAGCTGCTTACCAACATAGCAAAGTAGAATCAACAAGCTAGTTCAGAAACAGCGTAGACGTACACTTTATTGCCAAAAGTATTTGCTCACCATCCAAATGATCAGAATCAGGTGTTCCATCACTTCCATGTCCACATGTGTATAAATGAAGCAGCTCGGCATGCAGACTGTTTCCACAAACATTTGTGAAAGAATGTGTCGCTCTCAGGATCTCAGTGAATTCCAGCGTGGAACTGTGATAGGATGCCACATGTGCAACAATCCAGTGGTGAAATTTCCTCCTAAATATTCCACAGTCACTGTCAGCTGGATTATAAGAAAATGGAAGTGTTTGGGAACGACAGCAACTCAGCCACGAAGTGGTCGTCCACGTAAACTGATGGAGCGGGTCAGTGATGATGAAGCGTATAGTACGAAGAGGTGGCCAACTTTCTGCAGAGTCAATCACTACAGACCTCCAAACTTCATGTGACCTTCAGATCAGCTCGAGAACAGTGGCAAAGAGCTTCACGGAATGGGTTTCCATGGCGACCAGCTGCATCCATCCATACATCAAGTGCAATGCAAAGCGTGGATGCAGTGGTGGAAAGCAGCCGCCACTGAACTCTAGAGCAGTAGAGGCGTTCTCTGGAGGGACCAATCACACTTCTCCATCTGGTGATCTGATGGATGCGTCTGGGTTTGGCGGTTGCCAGGACAACGGTACTTGTCTGACTGCATTGTGCCAAGTGTAAAGTTTGGTGGAGGGGGGATTATGATGTGGGGGTGTTTTTCAGGAGCTGGGCTTGGCCCCTTAAGGCGGGTACACACTACAGGAAAATTAGCCTGATTTTTGTCCTGATCCCCCCTTCACGATCAAAGCCGGCAAAGGTCCAATTGTCGGATGTTTGCAAAAACATTGCACCTGATCTTCCTGTGGTGAGAGGTGAGTTAAGAGTGATTTTGTCCAGTCCGATCGCTCGGAAGGCCTTGGAAGGAGAGATCGTAGATAATGAAAATGTTTAACATTTGTGACTAGAAATCCTGGTGTGTGTGGTGTTCCAAGCGGACCCGAACCCAGTGTTCACAGCTGTGCAGCTGTGCAAACTCCAAAATTCTGCTTTCATTGGGAAATCACGTGGAGGCTCCCGGAACAACAGCCAATCAAGACGTGACAGTGAACAACTGACTAACAGCTGACATATGGAAAAGGAAGTAAAAATGAACAAAGAGCACACAGTCCTGCTCTCAAGCTATCTAATGCTTGTGGCAAATTTTATTCACCTCCAACTCACACTATAGTGCCACATCCCCGTACTTTTTCAACAATCTTTTTTTTTCTACCTATGTAACTGAGTATTTTTTCCACAATGTAAGAGGGTAAAAAAAAAATCTGCTACGTTTGTTCACGCTACAGTCTCGTCACCAAAGTCTCCTTTGATATCGCGAGGTTTGGGATATTGACAGTGAAGAAGCCAATTCTCTGTTGATGAATCACTAAGTGTGGGGTGTTCTCTGTAGTGTACACCCCACACTATATGATCAGAAGAGAGAAATCTTAGTCGATTTGTCTTTTGTAATCATCAAGTGGGTGGTCTCTACATCTGTGAAGGTCTAGGGAATCCTGTAGTGTGTACACCCCTTTAGTTCCAGTGAAGGGAACCCTGAATGCTTCAGCATAGCAAGACATTCTGGACAATTTCATGCTCCCAACTTTGTGGGACCAGTTTGGAGCTGGCCCCTTCTTCTTCCAACATGACTGTGCACCAGTGCACAAAGCAGGTCCATAAAGACCTGAATGCAGAGTCTGGTGTGGAGGAACCTGCACAGAGTCCTGACCTCAACCCCATAGAACACTTTTGGGATGAATTAGAGCGGAGACTGAGAGCCAGGCCTTCTGGTCCAACATCAGTGTGACCTCACAAATGTGCTTCTGGAAGATGGTCAAAGATTCCCAGAAACACTCCTAAACCTTGTGGACAGCCTTCCCAGAAGAGTTGAAGCTGTTCTAGCTGCAAAGGTGGACCAACGTCATACTGAACCCTATGGATCAGGAATGGGATGTTACTGAAGTTCAGATGTGACTCAATGCAGGTGGGACAATACTTTTGGCAATACAATGTATGTTCAGGGATCAGAATAGAGAACATGGAAACAGGACGCTGAATCTGGCAGCACTGACTTTAGCTTAGCTTAGCATAGTTGCTGTAATCTGGCATATCCAACTAGCACCACTTGGCGAAAGTGAACAAATTAACTCAAGATTTTTTTCTAATTACGTTCCGTGACCCGCACATTGTGATTGAGTACAAACGAGAAGCCGATTTCACATCAAAGGACTGACTTCCGTAAACAGGGTTGCCACCCTGATGCTGCACATGCGTGGTGCCTTTGCTATTATCTGTCGTGCTTCACCCACAGTATGATTCGCCTGTACTTCGCCGGCATATAGTCCCCTGTTGAATGCCGCCTAGTCAGTCCTTTGATGTGAACTCAGCTTCTCGTTTGTACTCGATCAGAATGTGCGGCTCACGTAACGTAACTGGAAAAAATCTTGAGTTAATTAGTTCACTTTCACCAAGTGGTGCAAGCTGGATACGCCAGATTACAGCAACTATGCTAAGCTAAGCTAAAGTCAGTGCTGCCAGATTCAGAGAATGACTGAGTCGGTTAGAAAAACGCTTCTGCCCACTTGTCCAACTCAGGGGACTGCAGGGGGAGGCTCACTTTCACCCAGGGGTGGCATATGCCTTTAAAAATTGTGCTTGCTAGTTTTGCTAAAACCTCAGGAAATACTGGTCATGTCCACAAAAATGAAATAATAATAATAATAATAAAAAAAAAAACCTTAGTCTTACCTGCAACCCACTCACACCCTTAAAATCGAATCCATGGCATATTTTCCTGCAGAACGCGAGTAAAACAACCTGCTGCAGGAGACAAGACTGCTTTATGCAGCTGTAGAGGGAGATGACAGCAGCTGCTTACCAATGTAGCAAAGTAGCATCAACAAACTCGTTCATAAAAAGCGTAGACATATATTCAGGCATCAGAATAGAGAGCAGGGAAACAGGACGCAGAGCTTTAAACAACAGCTTTATAGAACTACTCTGGACTTTTTATACCTTTTCTAAAATAATAATAAGATGTGAACCTGAACACGGGGAGAAGCACTAACGCTCATACGTAGCAAAGATTCTACAGTCCTGCAGAAATGTATTCAGACATTTATATGAAGTCAGTCTAAACTGGATTAAAATAACCCTTTTTCAAACTGAGAGCGTCTTTATGTACATTTCACTCTTCTATTGTTATGCCTCTGCCACAGTAGGATGCCACACTAAACAGACTTTATTTAAGAAGCCTCATATGATTGCTGAATAGCATTAGGGAGGCATCTCTAAAGGGCACCTGAAACTACGTTCCCTGTCAGAGTTGGTAAATTGTGGACGTATTCTTCCAGACATAAATTCAATTAGTTTTGTGACTTTCGCATTTGTGCTTTTAAGACTTAACAGCGCTCACGGCATAAATGCATAAAATCAGTGAAGAAAGACTTATTTTTAGCAGCGTTTTTGTCCTTTTTAATTAATTTCTCCTCATCTGCAGGTCCATTCTCTGCTTTTTTTGTTTAATGTTGCAGTGGGACCTCAGGCTGAACACTACTGTTGCTGTTTATTGAAAATTTATGCATAAAAGGCTCGAGTGCTCCACCGGGGTGAACTTTTCTGTCTCTTCCTTATTAGCAGATTTTTACGCACATAAACAAAAGGCTAATCAACAAGCATTTTCTTGACCTCGTTTACTTGAAGGTAAATCAGCTGAAATTGAAGCGCCTGCTGATTAAATCACGGCTGACTGCAGAGTTAAAGAACACTGCTGATGATGCCAGCGTAGGCGTTCGTTTGTCAACCTTGTATCCATGTAATTGCATATCTTGCAGCACCGAGTCATCCTCCTGGCAGCATTGAGTGGAACCTGACCAACTCCAGGATCTTTCTAAATTGGGAACATGTCAAGGCGATGGAGAATGAGTCTGAGGTGACAGGATACAAGGTGAGTTTGTCAGAGAAAAAGCAGGAACTCCAGAACTGGGGGAGCAAATCCAGCCTCAGCAGCTGTCATCTCAACAAATGGCTTTCTCATTGCAGTGAAAAGATAGACCTCAGCACTCCAGTCTTACATTATGGATTGGCCCTGTCTGGCCTTTGGAAATTAAAAGATCTGTTGTAGGTGATAAAATGAAGGGTGTCATACTGCAGGGAGAGTTCACTTTCTCACCAGCAGAGCAACAATGAATCTTCTTTCATCCACTTTGCATGTTTGCTATGGAAGAAAACACTGGTTTTGATATTGCACAGATATGTTTTTCACCCTCCAGAGAGATATGCAGCCTGCTTCATCTAATGATCAGTCTTTTGTGGAGCATTGTTGTATAGAAGCAACCAGCTCATGAACTGTGGACACCACTGGTTTAATAATTCAGCAAAGCTAGATCTGTGTGGAGACGAAACGGATTTTGTTCTCACTGTTTTTAAAACTAGAAGAAGTAGATGCAGCATATAATAAATTCATTGATATATTTAAATCACTTTATGATAAAAATTGCCCACTTATAATTATTAATAAAAGTTCTGGATATAATAACTGCCCATGGCTACCCAAGGGACTACAAAATGCTTGTAAAAGGAGAAATCTCCTCTATAGAAACTTTATAAAATTAAGAACTGAAGAGCCTGAAAAGAGATATGAAACATATAAAATAAGTTGACTAATATAATGAGAACTAGTAAAAAAGCATATTATAGTAAAAAGCTAAATGAGACCAAGAATGATATAAAAGGATTTTGGGAAATATTAAAGGAGAACTCAGTAACTTTTTTTACCTCAATAAATGCTTTTCGGAATCCCCGTGGGGCTAAACAAAGTGTTTACGGAGCGATTCAATGTCCCCCCCCCCTCCCGCCGGGGCCTCTGGCCTGCGAGCAGCTAAATACAACTTTGCCTGAGCTGACCCGAGCAGAACTTGCAACAACAGAAACCGCTGTACGGTACTCAGGTCCCCTATCTACCGAGCTGCTTCCAGCTCTGATTTGAACCAGACTACCAGCGCTAATTGGAAGAAAACATTTCTTTAGCTTCACACCACCTAAACACGGCTCCTGGCTCTCATAACCAACTCTTTGCTGGACCAGAGTGATTCACGTAGCTGCGCTGCCTGGGCGCCGGGTGAAGCATCACTGCTTCAGGCTCAATAATCACTTGTCACGTCCGCAAAAAGTAAATAAAAGTTTGTATTCTTACCTGCTACTCGCCAACACCAGAGAAAAATATAATCCACGGCATATTTACCCGCAAATCGCGGGTAAAACGTCCCGTTTCAGAAGAGACAGGTCTTTGCTTTGAGCAGAGGGAGACGTGGTGCTGCTACCAACGCAGCAACGTAGCATCAACAAGCTAGTAAACGCTTAGAAATATATCCAGGAATCAAAATGGAGGAAAGACAGGTAGAGAAGCCGTCTGTGTGCTGTGGGGGTGTAGGGGGGTTGAACTTTACTACAGTGAAAGGACGCCACTAGGGGAGCCCCGAGCTGAAGTTACTGAGTTCTGCTTTAAATAATCTAAATTGAAGTGGGACAAAGAAAATGTCATATCCACAATATTTTATTGATTATTATGGTGATAATTATGATATGAATGAAATACTAAATGGAATTAATACATTTTTTATAAATGTTGGAGTGGAATTGGCAGAAAAAATACCACCTCAAAGAAGTGACACCATGAGTGGAACATTTGTTGGGAATAATCGTCACTCAGTTTTCCTCGCAGCGGTGGATGAGATGGAGGTGAAATCTGTTGTTACAACTTGTAAAAATAAATTGTCAACTGATTGTGATGGTATTGATATGGCATTGGTTAAGGAAGTTATTGATTGTATTTTAAAACCATTTACATACAGGGGTTAGACAATGAAACTGAAACACCTGTCATTTTAGTGTGGGAGGTTTCATGGCTAAATCAGACCAGCCTGGTGGCAAATATTCATTAATTGCACATTGCACCAGTAAGACCAGAGTGTGAAGGTTCAATTAGCAGGTAAAAAGCACGGTTTTGCTCAAAACATTGCAATGCATACAACATTGTATCAGAGTTCAAAAGAGGACAAATTGTTGGTGCATGTTTTGCTGGCGCATGCGAGACCAAGACAAGTCTTTGTGATGTATCAAGAGCCACAGTATCCAGGGTAATGTCAGCATACCACCAAGAAGGACGAACCACATCCAACAGGATTAACTGTGGACGCAAGAGGAAGCTGTCTGAACGGGATGTTCGGGTGCTAACCCGGATTGTATCCAAAAAACGTAAAACCACAGCTGCCCAAATCACGGCATTCGCTTGGCCCAGGACTTGTGCTAGATGGGCCAAGGACTACTGAACCATTCTGGAGGACCATGTGCATCCAAAGGTTCAAACATTGTATCCTGAAGGCGGTGCAGTGTATCAGGATGACAATGCACAAATACACACAGCAAGACTGGTGAAAGATTGGTTTGATGAACATGAAAGTGAAGTTAAACATCTCCCATGGCCTGCAAAGTCACCAGATCTAAATATTATTGAGCCACTTTGGGGAGTTTTGGAGGAGCGAGTCAAGAAACGTTTTCCTCCACCAGCATCACGTAGTGACCTGGCCACTATCCTGCAGTAGTATGGCTCCCTCTGACCACTGTCCAGGACTTGTAGATGTCATTTCCAAGACGAATTGTTGCTGTATTGGCCACAAAAGGAGGCCCCACCCCATACTAATAAATTATTGTGGTCTAAAACCAAGTGTTTCAGTTTCATTGTCTAACCCCTGTATATCTGTAATTTATCGTTTCAAACTGGCTCATTTCCACAGAAAATGAAAACGGCAAAAGTGATACCACTATTTAAGCAAGGTAACCAACATTTGCACAAATTACCGGCCAGTGTCACTCCTCCCACAATTTTCCAAAATCCTAGATAAACTTTTTAATAAAAGATTGGAAAATTTTATGTGCAAATATGAACTACTGAACCAGGGTCAGTATGGATTTAGAGCAAAGTGCTCAACAACTTTCCCAATAATGGAAGCAACTGAAGAAATAGTTAATGCATTAGATCAGGGCAAACATGCAACTGGCATCTTCACTGACTTCAGGAAAGCATTTGACACAACAAATCATACAATACTTCATAATAAACTACAATGGTATGGTGTTAGGGGAGTGGCACTGGACTGGGTCAAAAGTTATCTACCTGGAAGACAACAGTTTGTGAAAATGGACTATGTATCAGGATGTATGGAAATTGCCTGTGGGGTCCCCCAGGGGTCAGTGTTGGGCCCAAAACTGTTTAATATATACATTAATGACATATTTCAAATTTCTAAATTAAAATTAATTTTATTTGCCGATGACACCACTATACTTTATACTGGAAAAGATTATAAGCAGCTAGTTATTACTATAAATAAAGAGTTTGATAAATTAAAAAATGGATGATAGCAATAAATTATCACTAGGGAAAACAAAGGTAATGATTTTTGGTAATTATAAAAATGAAGATGATGCACACATCATTATAGATAATGAAAATATTGAGCATGTACAAGAGATAAAATTCCTAGGAGTGATACTAGATAATAAAATTAGTTGGACATCCCACATTAGATGCATACAAAATAAAGTGGCAAAAATATCTCAATTATGAATAAAATTAAGCATATACTGAATTATGAATCACTTTATATTCTTTATTGTTCAATAATATTACCTTACCTAACATACTGTATAGAGGTTTGGGGTAATAGTTATAAAAGTACATTACATTCACTATTAATATTACAAAAGAGGGCTATCAGTCTTATACATAAAGTTGGTAATTTGGATCATACAAACTCTTTGTTTTTACACTCCAAACTACTAAAACTCCAGAGCTGGTTAATTATCATACAGGACAGATAATGTATAAAGCGAGCAGGAACTTATTACTTTTCAATATACAAAACCTTTTCAGCCACAGAGATGGTGCATATCAGTTACGAAATTAAAAAAAAAAAAATTAAGTTGCACCTAGTGAAAACAACTAGAAAAAGTTTTTGTGTGTCAGCTATTTGTGGGGTCAGCTGTGGAACGGGCTGGGGGAGAAACTCAGGCAATGTCCTACCATTTATATATTTAAATTAACATATAAAAACATAATACTCCAACAGTACAAAAATATACACTAATAATCATGTTTAATATAATTACTATTAGGGATATTATTATCATCAGTAGTAGTAGTACTAGTTAAAGTTCAGTATTAGAGTAATTATTGTTGTTACTATGTTATTATTATGAGATGTATAATTGTACACTGTATAATTCCAGTGTTGTAATTAATGTGAGCCTGCGAGTTATAGGAACTTGATCGTTTTATTATATATATGGTTTTATTATAGTTTTACTATGTCATTATTACATTATTATTGTTATAATTATTATTACATCAACATATAAATATACCGTACCGTACCGTCTTCTTCCGCTTATCCGGGATCGGGTCGCGGGGGCAGCTGCCTAAGCAGGGAAGCCCAGACTTCCCTCACCCCGGCCACAGCCGCCAGCTCATCCGGGGGGATCCCGAGGCATTCCCAGGCCAGCCGGGAGACGTAGTCCCTCCAGCGTGTCCTGGGTCTCCCCCGGGGTCTGGTCCCGGTGGGACGTGCCTGGAACACCTCACCAGGGAGGCGTCCAGGAGGCATCCTGACCAGATGCCCGAGCCTCCTCATCTGGCTCCTCTCTATACGGAGGAGCAGCGGCTCTACATATAAATGTATGAAGATAAAATATTATTTTGAAATTGATATTGGTCAAACAAAGTTATGATAACTAGTTTATTATCGGACCGTGTGATGATTTCTGAAAGACTGTAATGGCAAAATGGATGAAGTTGTTGTATGTTCCTGGGGGGTGGGATTAGATAAGCTCATGCTTCCACCCACTCCTTTTGAATTTGTTTTTATGTTTGTTTGTTTCATTGTTGTGTTTGTTGGTTTTCAGTTTGTTTGTTCAAATTGTTTCTGTTTGTTTTATGTTGCCATAAAGTTCAAATAAACCTTGTCAATCAAATCAATCAATCAATCAATCAATCAAAACTAAACCTGGTTTACCTTTCTGTGCCACATGCTTCTTTAAATGGACAAAACAGGATGTTTTAATAACAATGAAACAGCAACTAACAGTATTTATATTTATTGGAGTAATTATATTTCAGCCTCCTTTGTACTTCTACTCCTTATTTTTTTAAGCAATTATCGGTACTTTCTACTCCTTACGTTTTAAAAATAGCCTCGTTCCTGCTGGTTCATTTCCACTGTCAAAAAAAAAAAAGAAAGAAAAACAGAAAAAGAACATTTCATATCAATTTGCCATCCAGATTGTGGTTGGATGAGAATTATGAACATAAACCATTCCGACATCCTATTGGTTTGGTCGTGATCCATCACCTGCACCTGACAAATCACATCAGTGCTGCAACATCGGCGACTCCCCAGCGGGGACAGCAGAACAACACCGCTGGGATGGTATATATATATAAATATGTCCCGATATTTTTCTTTTCTTTTTTATTAAAAAGATCACGATGCCCTACACTGGTGCAGCAGGTTACCTGGCTGGCTGGCACCATCTCGCACGCACAGACAAACCAGCTTGTAGTGGTCACGGCAACATTAGCAAAGTTTTTTTAAAAATTAAAAACATGAGGGAGAAGAAGGTGGAAAGAGAGAAATGAAGACGTGATGGCGCTGATGAACGATAGCACGGGGTAAGAGGAGCAGACATGGACTGTTTTGAAAGTTGCTGCGTCAGGACGAAGCCACAGATGTTGAGAAATCGCAGGTATTTTAGACGAGGTCCTCATATCAGTTTTATGACTGTTTGACCAGTGAGGATGAGGAAGGTTTTATTTTAGATGCTGATGGGGGAATTTTGACTGAATAGGTTGTCATCATGTTTATTGGATGGAAATGGTGTGATTGCAGCTTTTTAAATGCTGGTTGGTTAAATGTTGATGTCTGAAGTTCACGGCTCCCCATGGAGAGTTTGTCTTTCTGTTTCCATAGTAACAGCATTGATTATTTTACTGCAGACATATCTGGTTGGTCCTGCTGAACCAGCGTCTCCACAGATGGGTTGCTGAAATGATGCAGGAGTCATGTTGTATTGAGGCTTGTTGTGAGGGTACGACAGAGACATGACTCAGGTGGGATGGTTTTCGGTGGATGTTGGTCTACATCAGGGGGGTCCAGCTCTGGTCCTCGAGGATCACAATCCGCAGGTGTAAGATGTCTCCCTGATCCAACACACCTGATTCTCCTCAACAGTTTTTAAGTTCTGTCCAAACATGTTGCCCATCAGTTGATTGAGGTGCTGCAGAGGAAACATCCAAAACCGAGGATGTTCGTCTGTCCCAGTGGACAGGTTGGACACTCTGGTTTATGAAATGATGGCTTTGGTGACTGCAGTTGTGGCGTGTGAGATGTGTGTGTGAGTTGTGATGATGTGGGTGAGTGTCTGACTCCAGTTGTGATGATGTGGGTGATTGTCTGACTCCCAGTTGTGATGATGTGGGTGAGTGTCTGACTCCCAGGCGGATGTTTTGTCCCAGTCCAGTCCTGGAGACGTGTGTAAACTAATAAAATATGTCCAAGGCGGAGACACAAGAGAACTGGAGCAAACTGTCCCAATCAGCACCACTACTTTTATACTTCAAGTAGTTTTTAAACGTGTACTTTTATATTTTTACTTGCGTAAAAAACTGCAGCTTGATACTTCCACTTCTGTAAAAGTCTTTTTAAAGCCTAGTATCTATACCACTACGTAAGTAAGGAATGTGAATACTTTTGACACCTCTGGTTCAGACCTTTGCTCAGTACTGAGTAGAAGTACTACTGACTCGTACAGCCATGAGTCTTCTTGGGAATGATGCAACAAGTGTTCCACACCTGGATTTGGGATCTTCTGGTTCTTCTTGCAGATCCTCTCCAGTTCTGTCAGGTTGGATGGTGAACGGTGGTGTTCAGCCATTTTCAGGTCTCTCAGAGATGCTCAGTTGGGTTTAAGTCAGGGTTCTGGCTGGGCCGGTCCAGAATGGTCCAGAGTGGTTCTGATCCACTCCTTTGTTATTTCAGCTGTGTGTGAGGGTCATTGTCTTGTTGGAAGGTGAACCTTCGGCCCAGTCTGAGCTCCCTGAACTCTGGAAGAGGTTTTCTTCCAGGATCGTCTGTACTTGGCCACATTCATCTTTCCTTCAACTGCAACCAGTCGTCCTGTCCCTGCAGCTGAAAAACACCCCCATACCATGATGCTGCCACCACCATGCTTCACTGTTGGGATGGTATTGGGCAGGTGATGAGCAGTGCCTGGTTTTCTCCACACATACCGCTTAGAATGAACTCCAAAAAGTTCAATCTTGGTCTCATCAGACCAGAGAATCTTATTTTCACAGTCTGGGAGTCCTTCATGTGTTTTTGGCAAACTCTTTGCGGGCTTTCATATGTCTGCACCGTGGAGAGGCTTCCATTGGGCCACTCTGCCATAAAGCCCCGACTGGTGGAGGCTGCAGTGATAGTTCAACTCAATTCAATTAAATTCAACTTTATTTGTATAGCGTCCATTCATGACAGCGTCACTTCAGGGCACTTAACAAACAGAGAAATTAAGGTCAGATTGATAATAGCCTAGCTAAGGAAACCAACAGATTGGATGGAATCTGGACTTGACCCGGTCCAATCCCCCTTCCTGGTCAAGCACAGAGTGGTGGCAACAGTGGGAAGGAAAACACCCTTTTAACAGGGAGGAAACACCCCCGACAGAACCCGGCTCAGGTAGGGCGGCCATCTGACTCGACTGGCTGGGGGGGAGAAGACAGAAAGAGAGACCAACAAACACTGCAACGTTATCCAGCCAGACCTGCTGAGAGAGGAGAACACAGTTAATGATGCAATACTGTCACAGGTTTCTACATGGAGAGACAGAGATGATGGGAGAGGAAGAGCCCAGTGCATCATGAACGTCCCGCAGCAGTCTAAACCTATAGCAGCTTAACTAAGGGATGGCTAACCATCTTAAGACTTATCAAAAAGGACGGTTTTAAGCCTAATCTTTAAAGTGATACCGTGTAGCTTTTGTACCCCAATGTTAGCCAAATATTATGATACATTATGTTCTATCATTATTATTAATGTAAGTAAATAAAGCTGATTTCTGCAGTCAATATAGAGCACTTCTGGGAGTGCATCGCTCTGGGAGGGGATGTCCCTGATTTTAGCAATATTACGTAGGTGGAAGAAGGCGGTTCTAGAAACCTGTTTTATGTGTGAGCTGAAAGACAAATCCTGGTCTTTTGGCTCACTTTGACTTTGTGGAACTTTCTCCATCTCCCTACTGCATCTCTGGAGCTCAGCCACAGTGATCTTTGGCTTCTTCTTTACTCTCTCACCAAGGCTCTTCTCCCACCATTGCTCAGTTTGGCTGGACGGCCGGGTCTAGGAAGAGTTCTGGTCGTCCCAAACTTCTTCCATGTAAGGACTATGGAGGCCACCGTGCTCTTAGGAACCTTTAGTGCTGCATAAAACTCTTTTGTAACCTTGTCCAGATCTGTGCCTCGCCACAACTCTGTCTCTGAGATCCTTGGACAGTTCCTTCCACCTCATGATCCTCATTTGCTCTGACATGCACTGTGAGCTGGAAGCTCTTATATAGACAGGTGTGAGCCTTTCCTAATCAAGTCTGGTCAGTTTAATTAAACACAGCTGGACTCCAATGAAGGAGTAGAACCATCTCAAGGAGGATCAGAAGAAATGGACAGAATATGAGTTAAATATGAGGTCACTGCAAAGAGTCTGAATACTTATGACCATGTCATATTTCAATTTTTCTTTTTTAATAAATTGTCAAAAATTTCTAGATTTCTGGGGTTTTTTTCTGTCAAGATGGGGTGCTGAGGGTACATTAATGAGAAATAAAATGATTTTTTTTTTATTTTGGCAAATAGCTGCAATAAAACAAAGAATGAAAAGTTTAAAGAAATCTGAATACTTTCTGTACCCACTGTGTGTATGTGTATGTGTATATATATATATATATATATATATACATATATATATATAAATATGTATATATTGCACATCTGCTGGCTAAGAGGTTATTTAATCATTCATAATCTTTGTTAATATGAAGATGCCAGCTGAAAAGGAACTCTCTTTTTGATGACGCCTATAAAAGGTTTCATTTTTCTCAGCCATGGCTGATGAATCCATCTCTGTCCTCAGGTTGTGTATCGGCAGAACTGGTATGGAAGGGCTTCAGTCATGGAAACCAATAAGACCAGCGTTGAACTGCAACTCCATTCTGGAGAGG
The DNA here is from genome assembly GCA_023101725.1 of Atherinomorus stipes. Lineage (NCBI taxonomy): Eukaryota > Metazoa > Chordata > Actinopteri > Atheriniformes > Atherinidae > Atherinomorus > Atherinomorus stipes. The sequence goes on from JALJCO010006567.1 coordinate 413,757, forward strand.
ACTATCTCATTGAGATCAAAGCTCTGACTGAAGGGGGCGATGGCACCAGCAGTGGTACCATTCGCATACCAAAGATGTCCAGTAAGTTTCAAAGACTCGGCTGCATACAGATGTTCAGCATATTAGGCTGGAAGGCAGAGGGATGGGAGCTAATGATGAACCAGATTTACGTTATTCCTGGAAAATTCCTCCTTATGTTCTCCTCAATGACTGATTTTGTGACAGAAAAATACAAATATACAGCAAAACTCTGATTGCTTACTTTTTTTTCTTTCTCCCTCTCTTATTTCTAGGTCTTAACTCGAAAGGATGTGTGGGTCCAGCTGCAGTTAATATTTGCTCTTTTATGTTTTGTATAATTTCTTGGTTGATTTTGTAGCTGATGGTGCTGCCTTCACGTTCAGCCCTGGACTCTGGAATGATTACAGTGCATGTATGCTTCTACATGTCAGATTTCTGGAGCAAGCAGCAGCAACTAGAATGTTTCTCAGAACGGAGACGCTCGTCCAGCATACATGAGTGAACATAAAAAGACGACTTTCCTACCTAACTCAGCAAAGGCTTGATTCTACAGCCCTATTCTGATAGGATTAGTATTACCAAGGGACCACATGTAATTTGTAATAATTACAGAGATTCTCTGTGATGTTAATCCTGTGCAAATGACCTACTACAATTTACTGAACTCCCAGGTCCTGTGATAATACTAATCCAATGTAAATAGGCATCTCTGTGATTAGGACAGAAATGGATGGCGTCTGACACGTGACTGGTGGTATTTGTTTCCTGGACGCATTTTATTTCCTGATTGGCGAAGAATTGAGGCTGAAAATATATTTTTCTACTAATTTATGATGTTTATGATCATTTACAAGCATCAACTTTGGAGTCACATATACCAAACTTTGCGGACTATTGAGCGTGCCTGAATACAAGCCGCACCCACTATAAAATGAGGTCCAGATCCCTCATACAGCAGCCGTTTTATGTGATTTGTGGGCAGTGGAGGATGAAGATTTGATGTGTAGGGTTCAAAAGGGAGATAATGAGAAGAATCGGGGGCCTCATATACAGTACAAAGGGTTCGTACACAGAAAAACGTGGCATACGATCATTTTCACAGTAAAGTTGAGATGAATCAAGAATGAAATGAGCGTGAAAATGTGCGGTGCTTCACGTCAACTTCATGGCTGCGTACGAACATTTCTACAGCTGTGGACACTTTGGAAATAAATGTGAAAGCAACCATCCCCAGACTGATGATGTGGTCAGACACATAAATGAACAGTCCTCATAAACAGTTAACACCTGTGTCTGCAATTACGAGTGGATATAAAAGCACAAAGTGGTGCAAAACTCTGCTCCTGTCCAGCTGCTGTAAGCCTGGGATACACTGTGCGATATTTTCAATCATTGTTTGCATCCCCAACTTAAATTGTGAGAATCAGTCGCAGAGTTCAAAAGTTCACAGCTTGTGATGTCTGTCCTCACACAGTACGGACCAACGCTCGGATGTGATCTGACTGCTAACACTGTACGTCCTCAAAGACAGGTCGGGGTCTAGAACAATCCCGACATGCAACGCAATAAATTCAGCTAGTAGTAGAAGAAGAAGGCGATGGAGAAGAAGACGACAACAACAGCTGCAGCAACAGTATGCTATCACCAAAAAACGTGCGCTGCCTTGGTGATTTGTGCTCTTCTTTGTGAAGAATTCGCCAAAAAGCGACAACGTTGTGTGTGGACGAGGAATTGGCTGACCAGATGTGGGCTGTACGGCCTGTTGGTTCTACAACGAGAACTCCGTCCAAATGACACGCCGGGTCGCCATGCTGTCTCTGGTTTACCTCCGTTTTTGTTTCACGCATGCGAAACGTGAAAACATCCGGGGAAAGAGTTCTCAGTCTGGTCGTGGCACCGCTTCAACATGCGATTCACTCACGAGCAACAACCAAAATATTAAACAGGTTTGATTTTCTTGCAACTCACAACTTCTGATCGGGAGCTCATCGTGACTTTCCGATCACCTCTCGTGACCCCCTTGTATACTGCACGATGCACGGCACATGATTTGGCCAAGAGTCGGTCCGATCCCCAAAATTGTCGCATGACTGGAAAATCGGCTCAAAAACGGCCAAAAAAAATCGCAGTATATGCCGGGCTTTAGTTGAAGAAGACGTTAGAAATGGTGCCATATGCAGAGAGCGAGATGCCCTGAAGATTTACTGATTTAATGATACATGATCAGCTGCTTTAGGTTCCCAGAGACAATCTCTGTGCGCGGAGCTGAAGCCAGGCTTGGAGCGCAACACACCCAGATGCGCCTCCATGTGCTCCAGCGAATAAATTTACTTATAAGCCGATTTATTTTATTTATGCACCTAATTGGTGAGGACACCTATAAGACAATCCGGGTAATCACTAATGCCAACACAGCAGAGGTGAGGACTCGGTCGCTATGGCAATTTAATCCAGGCATGAAAAAGTTCCCCTTTCTGCCGACTGCCAGCCACTTACCAGCGGCTTGTCCACTAATCCGATCGCACAGAGAAACCCCCGCGTTGCCAGGGGGAATGACTGCAGAGCTCAAATGAACGCCCAGGACAAGGACGTTTCCACACGGCAAGTTTGAACACCGTGCGTGATGACGTATTTGCGGGAGAACTCATTCAGCCAGTGATTGTGCAGTAATGGTGCACTATTACTGCACTACTTCTGGCAGAAAAAGGAGGAACTTTTTCATGCCTGCATCTGTCGTAGCAGGTCGGTTTCGTCTGCGTCTCCGGGGATGAGGAAATACCCGAGACTTTGATGCAGGTAATGCAGGAGGAATTCCGAGGCTGCACCTACACGTCCTGTAATGGTAATGGTAAATTGTGACGGCTAATAAATCCAGTATTTCCAGTGACATCGGGCTGTGAGGAGGCGACTGTATAAACACGTTTCACAAATATGTACTTATTTACCTCGAGAACACCAGAGTCACCTGCGTGACTTCCCACCACCATGATAGAAGAAAAGCCGTCACAAGCAGCTGTCCTCCGATCCACATCCAAATTGATGTCGGACTTCTTATTTCGGCTCTGACCCTACATCTTTGACCACGTCGCACACTCTCCCATTCACTTTTCTGTTGGGGTGTAATGTCGGACAACAGCGTGCCAAAGAGCACATTTTTGCGCATTTACTTAAAAAAGCTGCCTCAAGTTCACCCTCAGTGAATTATTTTATTTTCATTCACTGTCATGCTCATATTTTGTCTTTCTGATCGTGCAGAGAGGAGAATCTCTGCTGCAGATCTCATTTAAATGTCTTTTGCGTATTTATGTCGGGGGTGTGGACAGGGAGGCGTCAGGTGCTTCAACATGTGGCTTAACTCCACGTTAAAGGGGATGTAGAAAGAAAAAAATACTTGGATCCATGTGTACGCACAGATTTTAATACATCTGAAAACTTTTGAGCGTACAACGTTTTCAGGATTTGATCGTACACCGGGTTTCAGGAGGAAACTCTTTGTACATGAGGCCCCAGTTTTTTCATTTTTAGGCTTATTTGCCCGTAACAATGTCCATTAATTGTCCATCAATTAGCCACATGGTTGTTCAAGCCGCAGTGTTCAAAGTGTCTGACCAAAGTAGTGGCTTGTAGCCTGGAATTAGGCCGATATGAAAAATCTCAATCTGGCATCACCCCAGCGAGATGCGTTCATTTTGGACAACAACATGCAGACATGGTGGAAGTGCTTGACGCATTGCTACCAGTCAATTAGTTATGTCATTTTCCAAGCATTTGTCGTCGTATATGGACTTCGTACAGCTGGTGTGAGCAGATGTTACACAGTACGCAGCACGTTGGCGTCATATCCAGTAGTTGCCTGTAAATTTCAGTCAATTCTCAGACTTCAGTTTCTCGTGTGAATGCGCCACAGAAAAACAAACAGGGAGGTTATTCATCTATTACATGTGGACCCTAAAAGTAATCCCGTCAGAATAGGGCTTTAGTTTCCCCATTTCAATCTCCATTTTCACCGTACTATTTCTGCCTTAAGAGTGTATCATTTTTCAAAATTCAAAAATAAAAAAAGGAAATTAAAAGATAGAAATGTCTTAATTTTATAAAAATAAATTGGTTAAAATTATTTTTGATCATTAATTTCAACGGGAGAAGGGAAAAACACTTTTCATCATCGGGAAGTAGAAAATTAGAGGAGGGATTGATAAAAAAAAAATTTGAAAAAAAGGGGAAGGGAAGAATAAAACGAGAAGAAAAAAAAAGAAAATAAAAAAAAAAATAAAGAAAAAGAGAGGAGAGAGGTGGAGATCGAGTCGTGTGCATGATAAAACTAGGAAGCAGTAAAGAAAAAAACAAAAAAAAAAAATAGATGAGAAGTGAAGTGAAGGAAGATAACAAATGTTGTTTTATACCATAAGTAAATCCAACACTCGCAAGTGAATATAAAAAACAAAAACAACACGAACAAACGAAAACTAATTTTTTCAACTTAAAGGGAAAAGAGGAAAAAAAGGAAGAAAAAATATCCTAGAAATGGTGGTGGTGCTGGAAGTTATAGGAGTGTGTTTACTGAGAGGTATAGGATTTTGGAGTTTCTGTTCAGAGGGGCTTGCAGAACGAGGTTGATTGAGGGCCGGAAAAAAGGGGGGGGAGATTGGAGAAGTATAAAAATAGGAATATACACAAATACGATAAGGGGGAAAACAGGCTTCCTGAGACAGTAGGGAGAATAGATAGGGATGTGGAAAGAGAATGAGGAAAACGAGGGGGAGGGAGGGGGAGGAAAGGAAAGGAATATTGTTATTATAGAAAAGGAGGGCGAGAGTTTGGTTTAGTTAAACTGTTCGGGCTGGGCAGAGGGGGAGAAAAAAAATAAAAAAAAAGAAAAGGATAAAATCGATGGGAAGAGAGGAAAAAAGAAAAAGAAGAAAATAAAGGAAACCACAACTAGTCCTTTTCTCGTCCTTCTGCACATGCAGTTAGAAAGTTGTTCATTTTGAGTTATTCCAGTATTTGTTCAATGAAGTGTTCATTCTTGGTATCATTCATTCATTCATTTTCTGTACTGCTTATCCAGTTCAGGGTCGCGGGAGTTGCTGGAGTCTATCCCAGCTATTATCAGGCGAGAGGCGGGGTACACCCTGGACAGGTCGCCAGTCTGTCACAGGGCCATTCTTGGTATCTCAATATGAAAACAGATTTGCTACTTCATCAGTCTGAGAAATAAGTTGACATTTTAGGGAAAAGGGGTTTCTGGTTGTCTCCATGTCTGCTGTCTTTACAGCGAGCTAACCAACATGCACTGATGTTTTCCCCAAGATGTCAGATACAAGACTTCAGCTGTCTTTACATCCATAAACCTGCAGCTACATTAATCATCATGACCCTGGGCCACCAGACTTGCACTCAGAGATTCGGATGGCTGATGCCAATGCAGCTAACGTTATCTGGGTTTGCTAGCCCTGAGCTAATAGCAGGCTGGGTCCAGCACAAACTCGAGTGACTTCATCTGAAGTCAAAACATCTGTCTTTAGACAACAGTGTTGGTCTTTGTAAGTTTTCGAATTATTGTATTATTTTGTGTATTTCATGCAGATTTTAAATTTATTATAGGACCTAAAAGATTTTTAAAGAGAGCTATACCAGACAAAGTCTGCTGGCTTTTTTCATCTTCTCATTGTAGATGTTTGCAAATTGAGGAAAAACTGAGCCAAGTAGCTGCATTTCCATCACACATTTTCATAAAAAAACCAGCAATATTTCTTAAATTTCAAAAAAGTACAATTGCAATATGCATTAAAAGCTGTAATTCTGGTAAAATCCCGCCCCACGGGACTCCACTTTGCAAAGGATTGAGATATAAACATGTTGTTTTAGAGCTGCTGCTCCTCATCAGGAGATGAAAGCAGCGGGCGATGATTCAGAGGTAAAGTCCGTATGTTCGGAGCCTCTGATATCACATCGGCAGGGAAAAACACTTGTGGAGACTTCCAGGAAAGGCGCCTGAAACGTAACACGGATGAAAACCCCCTGCAGTCATAAGATGTTTTCCGTGGTCACGTATTATTAAAACGTGGCAACAAATAATTCAAATGTAGGGATGAGATAACCGAGTCGTGTTACAGACGTGTGGAAACCACATAAATAACTGGTGGTCAGTCGTTACTGATACAGAAGAACTTGAACCATATCCACCTGTTGTCCTGAAATTCCGTTGATTTCTGGATTTTTCATATGTGACCGGCCTATATGTAACAGTAAAACTTCCCCCATCACCCCGATTCCACAGTTAATGCGTGTGAATGATCATAAATATTAAAGTTAAGAAGGAATAACTGGACTTTACCCCCTACGTCACGCCCGACAGCGCGTAAATGCAAAAAAGTGTTTCCATCACACATTAGCGAAGATTTGCTTTATTGAAACTTCTGAAAAACCTCCTCATGAGAGTGAACAACTTTTTAGCAGTATTTGAGAGAAGGACCCAACTGCAGTCACGGTACGTCGCCATATATCCAATCCACGCTGGAAGTCCCAGTCGGAAGTTTCTTTTTCATGTAACTTACTAAAATCTAACCCTAACCCTAAACACCCAGCTGCACCATACAAGTCTGTTTGCACGCTGCAGATAGTTACTCTTGGCGGTGTTTTACTAACTTCCGCTTCAGACTTCCTGTATGGAATGGATGTATGGCGGCACCCTTGTCGGTCATTGTAACTGCAGTTAGGTACTCTTGATATTTGAGGTTTTTTTTCCTTTTTTTTTTTTTTCAAAATATAGGTGTTTCCATTACCAGTTTTTAACTGCGATATTTTGGTTTTGTGAAATTCTACATGTGACAGAAAAACAGCTATAGAGTCCATCTGTTCTGGCGTCAGCAGCAAGTAGACTGCCTCCAGTCCTTTTCAGTCTGATTCCAACTGGTTAAACTGGAAACACACATTTTGAAAAAAGAAATCACAGATTCTTGTATTTTATTTTCCAGAAATTCTTTTGGCTGATGTCATTTGATATGACAGTTCTCAACATCAAACATACATAGGATGCTTAAAGCCAAACCTTTTCCTAATGAGCTGAAAGTCTAAAACTTAACACACGAACATCACTGGCTGCGTTTACATGGACCCAAAAACACCGCTTTTGGTTTAAAAGCTCTTTCGGAATGAAAAGTGCCGAGCTGAATGAATTATCATTCAGTTTCACAGGCAGAATATTCCTTCCCCCAAACCCATCGTGGTATCATGTAAACGCTGAATCAGAAAGTTGTGAGGTTGCGTTCTTGAGCGCATGCTTCGACGAGACGTAAACGTCTAACGATGAGGTTTCCTCACTTTGACAGATGGCGGTGAACAACGTAACTCCCTGGACGGCGACAGAAAGTTTGTTTATAACTACAGCAACGATCAGAAGAGAAGACGCAAAAGTGGCGTCTCATCTTCATCTTTTCATCTGCGTTTATGGGAGCATCATCATGAAGAAATCTGCTGTGATAGAACTCCTCCATGTCCGAGCACATGCCTAAAATCTACCTTAGATCCGCTGGGTTTGCATAGTTTACATACATTAGGTACATTGTTGTTTTTCCTGTTTGTGTGTGACATCAACGCACATTTTAAAAAACGCGCATGCGATGTGAGCATGGCGTGAGCAGGTCCACCATCATTTTTGCGTTTTGGCCCCTGCAGATTAAAACACAACAGCGTCGCGTCTTCAGGAATTCCACTTTGGAATGACTCTTCAGATTTTTGCGTCTTTAACCCAGAATAACGCCGTTGCCGTGTGAACGAAAGGCACTTCTGGTGAAATATTTAGTCATTTTTACCCTCAATCGTCCTCGTGTGAACGGCCCCTTGAACTCCATCTCTACGCCTTTTTCTCTTGGTTGTCTGCAGCAGGAGCGCATGAGCATCAGCTGCTGCTGGATTAAACCACAACAACCGTGACGATCAGTTTGTAGACCTCCGTCTTTCATAAATGACGTGATTTACATCATTCTGCACGTCAGACAGGATCATTCTGAATAAAAGTTGGCACATGTACACGCCAGATCAGAATGAATTAGTTCCCATGGAAACAGCTGCCCTGAAATCCTCAATCAGAAAGATTTCATTCCGAAAGGGAAAAAGTCTCCATGTAAACGTAGCGATTGTTGATGTTTCTGCCTCCTGCGTATGTGAGAGGTAAAACTGGCAGATTGGATGTATTTTAGTTTAAAATCAGACTTTACTGCTGAGCATCCTGCTTTGGTGGGACTGGTAATGTTATAAATCACAGCTGCGATGAGTCCGACTGTCCGCTGCACCAACAGCTGCATATTAATCAGAAGCTTACCAGGACCATTACACACGTGAACATAATCACATTACAATGACTGATGGCTAATGTGGCCGAGGCAGTTATATTTAGTGAAAAGATGGGTCTGTTAACAGCTTGACTGTCTCTGTTATTGGATTTACTGTAATAATCCATGTGTTTCAGACTAGTTAATGCTGCTAAACATGCTGGTTTAACTGGGATTATACAGCAGCTTTACATATATTTCACACGTCTGTTTGGCTGCCAGGTAACATGATGGGTTAAGTGTTGCCAAATCCACCAAAGCAGACGATTTTTTGGTCAACGCTCCTAATGCAAACGACTATGTACCATAAAGTTAGAACCAGGATGACGAAGCTGTTGAAGTTTCCTTCCGTCGATGTTATGCAAGAAAAAAAAGACTGGCTGAGCTTTAGAAAGCTTTAAAACAGATGTAGAAACATTTTGACTTGATGCTTAAAGGGTTTAATGTCAGAGTTCCAGTTGTGATTAGTTCAAGCTGCTTTGCCTTAACCAGTTCATGTTTATCAGAGGAAAGTGTGGACAAGCCTGCTTCATCAGAGCGAAGGGGTCGACCGCTTCCAGCTGATTGTCTATGAGACTCAAACTGAATGTGGCCATTTTGCAAAAGGGCAGGCTTTTCAAGTCAGAATCTACAATCTTAGCATTTTAGTTGCAAGACTGTAAGTAATGTGTTTGGAATTTATTGTACAGGATCTTTTTTGTTTGGGGGTAAAGTAGAGGCGAAACTGAAACTGGCCACCAATCAGCCATAATGCTGGAACTGCTGGCAGCTGAAAGGAAAACCACCTGTGATGTTTTCACGTTGGAGCCCCACTTTGTGGGATAAACTGTGGTGGCTGGACAGATGCAGCTCTGGTGGGATGATTCTGGTCTGCAGGGGTCAGGACTTACCTAACACGCACATGGGGGGTGTCAGAAAACCCACCGTGTGAAGGTGGATGGCTGGTCGTAGAATGGTGCAGGTGGGTTCAGGTGCATGCGGGCACTTTTTTCTCCTTTAGGACAGAAAATGGAAAACAAGACAAAGAAACCACCTGATTCTTCTACGGAAGGGTGAAACCGAAATTTTTCATGTCGATACGATACCAGTAGTTTATGGCACTTTTTCAGCAATACCGATACTTTTTGTCCTTTAAAAGAAATTGACATGATAACATTGTACATCATATTAATTGTGCATTTTACATTAATATTTTGAATGCAAGGGAAAGACACTTGGATATAAAGTAAAACCTGAGAACAAAACATCATCATCATCATCACTAACAGTAGCAGCATCATCATGACATCTGATCGGCTACCACCATCATGTGATACAGGGGGGAAGCTAGAATCTGGCTGCTTTCATCATTTCATTGCCGAAAACTCTCAGAAGTAGAAACAAATTGCATGTTTTGGATCTACACAGTAGTATTGTGATATTCAAAAAAGTGTTGATTCCGATATTTTGTCTGGCTGGTATCGAAGTATCGACTCCAAGGTATCGATACGCCCCTCCCTAGATTCTTCCATTTTTGTTTTAAAACCAAAATAAAAATACAATCAGACCGTTTTCTTTAATCGGTGTCACATTTTCCACCTGATAAAAGTCTTGGAAGTTGTTGGTATGGACATCATGTCCACGGCTGTGTTGAACTAATTTGGTCATTGTGGTAAATGCACACAGAATGCAATATTTCCTGATTTTGTTTCACATGTCCATTTAAAAGAAAGAGAAAAATCCATGAAAATTTCCACCTGTATCGGCAGATACGGAGCAGTGGATTGATTTTTTTATGATTGGCTTTTTTTTTTTTTTTTTTGAACAGTTTACGCCATTTATGGGCACTTGCTGCTCTTTAACGTGTATTGAGTCTACTCATTAATAATCCCAAATTTGCAAGTTAACACAGGCTCGTTTCTTTTAGGCTCAGCCGATGGATGTTCTTCTGTCCAAAACAACTGCAACTGAACATCAACCTTTACTCAACTGACCTGCATTTCATTTTGATTCTGACGTTGAGCAGTCATATCTGGGTGTTTAATAGCAGGCTGGTCTCCGATAATAAATCCAACAGCTTCCTATCTGTTTCTTTGTTGTTTAAGTAATAAATTGTAAAAGTTCATTCTGGTTTAGTAAATAAATACAGTTGTCCTCAAAATGATTCATACCCTCAAATTAAAGAAGGGAACAGAAAATCAGCTGTCAGTAAAATAAGATGAAATTGACTTAAAGGAATAGTACACCGACTTTCATATAATGGAGATCACTGGCGACTGAAAGGTCCATAAAAGTCCACAAAAACTTGTCAATATTCCTCCATACTGCTCGTCCAATGTAATCCAAGTGTCCTGAGTGGGTAGCGTCCAGAATTTACTGGAAACCACATCATTTACTAGATTTTAATATCTTAAACAGTAGAACATCTAGCTGCTGCAAAGTGTGTCCGTGCGAGTTCACAACAATGCAAAAGATCAGGCGGCAGACGAGATCAGGCATTCTCTTTTTCTTTCTTTCTTTGTTTTAGATCAATAGCCAACCTCTCTTGTGTTTGTTCGCAGCTCGTTCGCTCTTAGCACAATGCAAACAGTGAATTTCTTTGTCTATGCTTGCATTATTGGCAGAGTAGGCTCTGAACGCCACTGCTTCCGTAGTGTCGTAAATTCGCACGAACGCGCAAATAGAAACTGAAATGTAGAATTGTTTAGGCTATAAAAATAAACTAAATGTCGATTCAAGTGGGGCTCTACTCCTTTAAGAAATGATAAATAAAAATTCTATGAAAATTATGACATTGATTTTGAATTGTGGTTTGAAAGAAATATTAAAAACAAACGCACAAAAAATAAAACACTGATTCCCAACCCTGGTCCTCAAGGCACGGAAAACTTTCCATGTTGCCCTGTTGGAATACAGCTGACTCACATGAGTGGGTCAGTGGCAGACTGGTGCAGAACTCGTCAGAGATCCATTTAATTTGAATCAGCTGCGTCCTAGCAGGACACGGAAAGTCTTCAGGAAAGTGTGCCTTGAGGACCAGGGTTGGGAATCACTGAAACAAAACAAGTGAACAACAGAGGGGGAATTCTGCCCAGCTACTGAACCAGGTGAGTCCAATCAGCACAATGAATGAAACTGTGCTGATTGGACTCACCTGGTTCAGTAGCTGGGTAGAACAAGTACATGACATGGGAAAGACTGTTGACTCCACAATTCCCTCCTCTGGTAAACAAGCATGATGGAACTCCGAGGCTAAAAAATTTTTGAGCAACACTTGGAGGCAATCACTGCAATTAGGTGTTTTCTGTAACGTCCAATCAGACGTCTGCACCTGTTTATGTTGGTCCACTGTTCATTGGAAAAGGGCTCTAATGTGTCTTTGACAGTTTTGTTTGTTTGAACCAGAATTCAAAAGCAATATTTGATTTCACTAGATTACAATTTTGTACATTTTTATTTATTATTACTTTCTGTAGTTTTTTGTTATTTGAATTACTATCTTCTTTAATTGGAGGGTGTGAATAACTTTGAGGACATCTGCATATGAAAAAAGTTTGTTTTTTTCATATTTCCGTTTTTTCTTTTAAAGGGGAGAAAGTGTCTGCATGTACGCAGAAGGATGCGACCCTCGTCTTCTGTGGGTCACTGAAGGAAAGTGGTCTGGTCAGGCTTTTCTTTACAACATGCAAACAGGTGGTGGACTCTTGCAGCTGGGAAAGTCTCTGGAATGGTTTGGGGAACTGTGATGGGTGTGAAGTGTTGCTTTGGCATCTAAATTCCCGCAGATGCCAGTCTAACGGAGCATCTGTTGGATTGCAGAGTAAATAATCTGGATCCCTTCACAACGTTCAGGATGTTCGGTAACATCGGGTCTGCTGCTGACAACCTGGTGCCTGATCAGCCCATACCTTGATCAGGGATACTTTGGGAACAAAAGTGCTGAATATTAGACGAATGTTCATAGTGTTATGGCTGATTGTGGACCACTATAATACAAAATAAAATTAAAAGATTGTAAGTATAGTACTCATGAAAAATGCTTTTGCACAGCAAGTGTTCTTTTTGTAGCACAAACGTTAGATGAAATATGAAAAGCAAAGATTACTGAAGCTAAGCTGCATCCCTTCACAAGTACAACACAATGAGGAGGTTTTGCAAATGATTTTCAAATATTTACTGTAACCGCAGCAGAATTTTAAATGACAGGAGGGAATGTTTCAGAAACATCTCAAATCAATTTCCATTTCACTCATGCACGATATTTATGCAGAAGATGAAATTTGTTTCCTACCAGATTTCATCTTCATACCACTGAGAGGAACAAAAGTATTGAATTTTAGATTTCAGCTGTCAGTTCATATTACTTGAGGCCTTTTCATTGTGTTGTACATAAACTCACAGCAACCACAAGTGTGTCACATCACCATCATTCTACCACACAGATTGTTCTTTATTTATTATGTTGCACTGAAATGTGACTTATTCTTTGTTCTTTGGAGAAATTTAAGGTTCAGAGTGTAAACTGGTTCTTTCAATGCACTGAAAGATGTCCAGATGCGTGTATTAGTTTTTAAAGGCTTTTTATTCTGTGACATCGTCACTTAATACATATTAAGTTTTAATTATTATTATTATTTATCATATATTTCCTACACATCAAATTTAGTGTTAAACTTTAACACCTGGATGGATAATAGTGCCACCAAACAAGTTAAAAGTTCACCAACTGACTTACATAACAACTAGAAAAGCACTCGGAGAGCGCAGACCTCCGCCAAGCAGCTCGACTCCCTTATCTTTGTGTGTTCTGGATGAAAGTATCCAGAATTTTCTCTGGATCTGGATCAACTTTGGAAACATTCTAGAACTCATTGAGATCCTTTCTTGTAATTTTTACCAAACACTCGGGACATTTGTGCGGAGTTATGTGGAATAATTCCAGAAATGTGTCCTATCAGGGTGATGTTGATGTAAGACTGTTTAGGCGTTGGTAAGGAGGTTGGATGTTCACCATGGGGTGTCGGTCAGAACACACAGGAGTCGCTTTAACATTCGTTCGGGAAATAAACACATTCAAGGTATTAATTATTACTAATAAATCCCTTCCATTTAGGACTAAACATGCATATGTGTTCATGGCTAACAGTTACAGTAACTGGCATGTAGCAGGTCAGCTAGCTTAATAGCATAAAAAGGCACATGGTGAATGGAGGAAACTTCTGAATTAGCAGATCATCTAAATAACATTAAAGGCTAAATAAACATCCTGTTCAGGCAGAAATATAACTAGTTACTTCCAGTTCTTCACAGACGCACACGGTTCACCATCTTCACCTGCTAGAAGTCTGTCCAACAGTCTTCTCTCCTCGTGCTCACTGCTGCTCACAAGTTTCATTTCTGCATCCTGACATCATGTGCTCAGTAGCAGCTGCACACTTCTGCCACAAGGGGGCACTCATGCCTCATCAACAGCCTTTCCAACATGGCCGACCTCACAATGATAAAGAATCCTTCAAAACAGTCCTGGATCCAGAAGCTGATCCGGATCACCACCAATATTTAATGGGTTCATCTTTGGACTGAGACACATGGCTGGTGAACATTTCAGGTCAATCCGTCCAGAACTTTTTCTATAAAGTTGCTAAAAGACAAACAGACGGACAGACAAACTTACGCTGCTGAAAACATAAGCTCTGTGGTGGAGGTAATAAGTTTAATTTCACCAATATCTAGAGAAAGCAGTGATGGGAATGTATTTGTCTGGGGCCTTCGGCCCTGCTTCTCCAGCCCGCGGCCCCCTCAGCAACATCTGGACTACCAGCATATGAGAATATGATTATAAGGCATGTTTGGGAACCAAGTGACCCGTTTACAGCTCAGGATCAATTATTCAGCTTGAGTGATGTGTCGCGGCTCTGAGAGCCGATGCTTCGTAGTGAGTCAGTTTTCTTCTATTCACTGCTTAGATCCCACAGGGTTCAATCCCATCTCTGCTTAGGCCAGAACTTTGTTCTGATTGGCTGGATGGCAGCCATGTTAGCCAATCACATGTGAGGTTGTAGGATCATACCATTATGTGAAAACAGCGAGGGGGCAGACGGACAGTAGAGTGTCCAAATTCAGGACGCGTCCTACCCGGTCTACGTAAGCCGGGTCCTCCTTAGACCGCATAAGGCGAAACCAACGGGTCTAGCCTCCTCTGCGTATCTCTCGTTGCCTAGCAACTGTGACGGTGCTAAACCAAAGCAAAATGAGCTCCAAAATATCAGACTTATCATTGTTCTGCTAGTTTTAGAGTAACAGCAGCTTTATCATCAGCAGCAGCATTTTTTATTACTCTGACTGACAAAAAATCAAATCCAGGTAAATTTATTTTGTAAAGTTTGCAAGATGTCAAGAGTCTCGTGCTAACTTTAGATAATCTCATGGACAAAAGCAAATGAAAGACCATAATATTTACTTGTACACAATAATAAAATCATAAAATAAATAAAATTAAAATGTCTTTTAAAGGCAAATTGCGCAAGTTTAAATATTAAATACTATTCTTTCCTCCACATGCTCTACCAACTGCCTGATGTGTAGAAAGAGCTGATCTTTCTTCACTGCTGTGTCTCTGATACTGTTTCTGCTCAATGCCAGAGTTTTGGGAATGACAACACTGAGGACAACACCGGAGTAAGACGGGAGTAAACAACCGAGCAGCTTTTTTTCTGTTTTTTTAATAGGTGGGTTTCAGTCACCACGTGACCCGGACGCCGTGCGAAATGCAGACGGAGGGCAAGAAGTGTTTTCCTCCAGTTCAAAACACAGCGAAATGAATGACAGCGAGTACGCTGAGGCTTTGAATGGGCTGGTCCAGACACCATGTTGCCAAAAAATACATTTGTACATAAGATAAGACCCATGAAGTCTAAATAAACCAGACTGGTGTGATAATGTTGCCGTGAGGCTGTGGTGATTTACTCAAGTACCCCCGCCTGCGGCTTGCAGGAGACGGATATTAGGCGGCGCTGGACATCCGATGGGCGTGATCAGTTTGTGAGGTTAGGGTTAGGGCTTACGGATAGGGGGAAGGGTTATAATAGACGGCTTAAAACGGTAATGTGGGCGGAGTCGGACGTCCGACCCCGCCTAATGTCCGACTCCGCCTCGTCCTCCAAGCCGCAGGCGGGACCTTCTCGATTTACTGACTGTTTAAGACTACGTGGCAGGGACACGAGAGTAGATTACGGTGTCCGACAGACAGTTTAACTCGACGTGGCATTTGATAACAGCTTACATGAAATGTAAACAATGGAAGATCACTTTAATGCAGACGTGTCTTTAACAGACTGCAAAGGACTGATGGACTCTGTAGTTCCAGTGTTGCCAACTCTTAGAGAAGCGAAGTCGCTACTAGCTTTCCCAAAAGTCGCCAAATGACATCACCAACTCCTTAATATGCTCAGGGGGGGGGGAGGGGGGGGGGGGGGGGGGGGGGGGGGGGGGGGGGGGGGGGGGGGGGGGGGGGGGGGGGGGGGGGGGGGGGGGGAAGAAGAGAAAAAGGAAACGGGGGCGGGGGAACGGATCGCCCATGCTCTAGCAAAAACTCATACTTATTTTTTAGTATTTATTATTAACATACTACTAAGCAGTGTTGCCAACTTTTGGAGAAGAGAAGTCACTATTGGTTGACCCAAAAGTCGCCAATCCATTAATACACTCCCCTGCGCATGCACAACATCTTATACTCACTATTCAATTTTATTTTTAACAAACTGCAAAGCTTCTTAACAAGGGTACTAAAGAGCTGACATACACGTTTGAGTCATGGTGCAAAGAAGACCCAGTTGTGCCCACAAGGCATCATGGGAAATAATGTAGATGAGGAGGCGTGGTCGGGCACATACTATTGGCTCAGGAGGGCTGCTGTCTGCAAAGGAACAGCGGAAGTAGTGAGTGAGTGCCGGGAAACAGGGAAACAGGGAAGGACGACAAGCCACCGGAAGGGGACGGACTTTAAGCCAGGTCTCTAAAACAGGGACGCAGGAAGACGGGACGGAGAACTCGGGAGACTGAACACACGCTTGGAGGATTATAAACCGCTGGAGATAAACTCACAAAAGCGGAGTCTGATTTACACAGTTCACCACAGTTTATCACGAGTTTGTCTTGTAAGAAACGTGTAACCTTCAGCGACGCTCCTGTGATCATTTTGCTGCCTCGTCCGATTCTCTCGCTTGAGATAACAAGGTGGCCACCGAGTGCCTGTTTAAAAACAACATGCTGCTGAAATCCATGTTCAGGTCTGTACTGACACTATTAACCTCTCTTATCATATGCCAAATGAACACCACTTCTGATCAGATGGTGAAGGTGTTGCACCGCGACAGATAAAAAGCTGGAATTTGTGCTGTACTCCTTTAAGTTTGGACACTTCTGCTGTAAAATGTCCCATTTAGTCCGCAATGCATCTTGGGATCGGATTTGCCACGAAGGATACACCGGGCCGTCCTTAAAATCTGTGACGTAATCTTGACACAGCCTGTGTGAATCCGTCACATCGCCGTGTAATAAAACTATATATGAGATCTGAAAGCAAAGCAGTCTGGTTACAGTTTAAAGGCAGTATAAATGAACAAATGAGGCTTCTCGTAAAAAAACTATATATCACCATATAGTCATGTATTTTGGCAAATTTCAGGTAAAATAAAAAGAATAAAAAATCTTAAATTAAATCCGTTTGGGAGTTAGAAGAGCCAGCTCTCATCCCAGCACTGGTGGGCTTACGATTGGGCCGTTACACACCGGCTGAAACTCGGGCTAACATACACTTCACTGACGGTGCAGAACAGAACAGGGGGCGACACTAAGCATGATGGGAAATATTCAAATGAATCCACTACAGGACCAATCACACTATACCCGGATGTTCCAACACTCCCAGGTGTTAAATCTTACCATGCCTTGATATGGCACCCACACATCCATAACTGAGTTCTGTTTGAATCAACACTGAAACTTTTAACACCAGAAATTTAACACTTTTAAATTTGCTGTGTACAGAAAGTTTTATTTGAATTCTTTTCTTTTCGTACGCAACTCTGTACTGAATGTATAACTGTTAAATAGGAATAAATGCAGCATAAAAAATGATATCCAATATTGATTTTCATGACAGAAATGATTCTTCAACCTAATCTGCAGTTTGCTTCAGTGATGTGATACTATTGTATTATTAAGATATCTCTGTGAGATTACAGAAAAACTAAATAAAGTTTCACATTGAAACTCTTATTCAGCCTCTGTGTTTTTAACATTATAAGATTTTATTTCTGTGCAAGTTGGTCTTCAGACTGGTGGTGAGGATCCAGGCGAATATGGTGAGTTTATTTACAGCTGTGGCAAAATGACGTTTCCGAAGAACAAAGAAAATGAAAATAAGAGTGCAGAAAGCTTCTGCCAAGATTTGATCTATTATCTCTCATTTATTTTATTATTATAAGGGATGTCTGATATTATCGCCCAATATTGGCATTAAAATGTGATATCGGAAAATATTGACCTTGGTTTTTTGGGTTGATATTGTAAAAGAAAAATCAATTTTGTGAAATTTCGTAAGTTAAATCACATGAGATTTTGTTACAAAGCAACGAAATCTTGCGAGATTTTGTTCCATTAGCAGTTCTCGAGTATGTAGAAAAGTCCCTGTTATTGTGGATGAACTTCATTTCCCAGCATTCCTTTCAGAGTCATGTGACTACAGTGCAGCTGCTGCTGCTACAGACTGACTTGCTGTGAAGCTGCTGATAATATGTCACATAGCCACATGTTGGCTAATACCTGCTGGTTTGTTTGTGTTTTCCTGCTGTCTGTATTTGTTTTCTCTGTCTGATATAGGTATATTAATATGTGTTTGATATTGTGTTTAATACCTGCTAGTATCTGATAAGGTAGTATCTAATACCTGCTAGTATCTGATATCTGGTAGTATCTAATACCTGCTAGTATCTGATATACGGTAGTATCTAATACCTGCTAGTATCTGATATCTGGTAGTATCTAATACCTGCTAGTATCGATAAATGGTAGTATCTAATACCTGCTAGTATCTGATATCTGGTGTATCTAATACCTGCTAGTATCGATAAATGGTAGTATCTAATACCTGCTAGTATCTGATATCTAGCCACCAGATGTCCAAAATGAACTCCTCTGGCTGAGTTAAGGAGATTTTGGTATCTTTGCTTTCAGAGCAGAAAATAGTTGTATTTCTCAAAACATGACAGATACAAGCTCACAGTTCTCTGCATATATCGGTATTGGTTGATACTGGATATCGGAATTTAAGAGTTGGACAATATCGGTATATTGGATATTGGTTTAAAAAAAAAAAAAGCCTTTATCGAACATCCCTAATTATTATTAATGTAAAAGTTTATTTATCTAAAGACATGTACGTTAGGTAAACAGGTCTCTCTTGAAAAAGGGACTGCGGTCTCAATGGGACTTACCTGTATAAATATAGGTTAAAAAAATTTTATGAGTGAACAATGCACATTAATATCAACATTTATTTTCAATCAGTAAATTTTCTATGGCCGGAGAACCCTGAAATAAAATGGTACATGAAGCATGCAGCTAAAAATATCTGTAGATTTACATAAAACGTACATTTCTGATCTCATGCAGGCAGTAGTACAAAACGATGAAATAAACACAATAAGAGGCATAAAACCTGAAGCATAATTGTAAATACTGGATCGGCAAATGATTAATGCTGACAAGTTTGACTTCACTGCAGTTGTTTCCTCGGATGGGATTTAATGGTGATGTAATTCCTCATGTCTCTGACATCAGGTGGCGTCCTGCTTTCCTCATGTGCAGTTCTAAAAGGGGAAAGCCCGTCCATCTCAGCTTCCTTCCAACACAGCCACATCCCGTCCATGTATGAAGCTAAAGAGTTCACAACATCAGTTTGGATATTTAACCAGATTCTTTCAACTCAGTAATTAATATTTTGTCAGGACAAGACACTGATGATGATGTTGAAGACTCCAGGGATTATTTACACAGAGCATGGATGGGAAGAAGAGAAGTGGTACTGAGCTGAGACAATACTGTCAAAAAGTATGTGATGTGGGAAAAACTGTCTTTTTAGTGCAAAGTTTATCGTGGATCTTCATTCAATAGGTAAAACTTGTTTGAAACTTGGATGAAAAATAACTGAAAAGCTTTTAAATTGTCAGCAATAGCGGCAGCAGGAGACGAGGAGGTAGGATCCAAATGCAGACTGACACAGACGGCGGAGCCGGATACAAGAACTAAGAAGGTTTAATAAAACATGAGACACGTCTGAAGACGAAGAAAACTGATGAACACTCAGAGAACGACTGGACGAACCGACACACTGAAGACTAACGCAACAAAACGCAACGAACAGAAGCAAACGTGGAGCATGAATACAGACGGGTACAAAACCAGAGGCAGGTGTAGATATGAGCAGCCCGTCTGGGATCACGAGGTTAACGGGACAGAGGACACAAGGGATAAACCCCGAGGCCCACTCCCACAGTCAGGGCTTAAATAAAACCAGATTAACTAGTTCCAGACTACAGAGTCTCTGACTAAGGCAATCAAAGGCCAGTTGCTCTGAAAACCCGGAGTGGAATTTTCCCATTATAAATTCCAGAAGTCTGTGTTTGTGGAACAGGAGTTTGAGCTCTGACCAAGCACGTACAACAGAGAAAGAAAGAGTTTTAAAATGCTTTACGCACGTTGTACCCTTCGGTCCTGGTCCATTTTTGTACCTTATCAAGCTGTATGAGTTAATAAAGTACAATTAAACCAATTAAAGATGATGAATAAAAGTCAATAAAATAGAGATTATGACAACAATCAAAGATGCTGACAATAAATTAATAACTATCATATAAATAAAATATGCCAAACACATATATAATTATAATATAATTATTACTATGATTATTATGAAAATCATAGTACAATAACTATAATTATACTACTGTTTAGAAGTACTGCTATTTATAGTTATTGCACATTTTTCAATGCTGCAGGTACCCTTAGGGTTGAAATGGTACAAATTTGTACTTTATATTACTTTGGACCCTTTTTCATAGTATATAGGTACTTCTGGCCTCATAAAGACCAATATTGTACTTTTGAGAGAACATTTGTAAAAAAAAAAATCTACCTACAGGTACAGAAATGTTCCTGTCTCATACCTCTATTTTTCAGAGTGTGGGAACATGTGGGTCTGTGTAATATTCATTCCATAGCATCACTGATGTAGTCAGAAAATCCATTTTTCCCATCCACTGTGAAGCAGACAGCCCAGGTTTAACTTCAGTCCTCATTTAGACCTGGATTAGCTCTCGTCTTCCATCCAGACAGGAGACTCCAGACTAGGACGAGTCTGATGCCTGCCGCACACCAGAGCTTTCTGCAGAGCTAAAAGTCTCTCGAGGCCGTTTGCTCGGCAGATCGTCGCCGTGTGCGCCTGAGTTGTGCTGAGTTTTTTGCCTCATGAGGCCTTGAGGTGAAAATCAAACACGTTTGGTATTTTTTGCCTTGCGAGACGAAAAACTCACCGTGTGCGCTCAACTTGAGCTCTGCTGAGGGCAGAAGTTCTGGCAACCAATCAAAACGCATCCGCTGATCACATGGCACATGGCAGCCCTCTGTCATCACGCTAGAAGACTTGATTGATGTTTTGCAAAAAGATGCAAAGACTGAAGTCAGAAAAGTTTTGAGGATCTTTTTGTTAGAGACTGAATTCTATTAATTTAATTTTTATTTATTTTGTGGTTTTATTAAGCAAATCGTATGCAACATACTGTACTATAGTAAAATCATACACCAACCACCATTAAACTCGAAAGAAGAAGTCATGTAAGAAAAATGAATGGAACTTATACAGAGATGATATTTGGATGGATGTTTTGAAGTCTGATGAAACATATCATCAGGTCTAGTCTGGCCGTATTTCCACCAAGTTATCCTCTAAAACGTAAAGGAGTGCGTCGCCGTGCGCTGCCATGTTGAAATCACGTGATCGGTGGACGCGTTTTAAATGGTTGCTAGAACTCAAGTTGAGCGCACACGGTGAGTTTTTTGCCTCATGAGCCAAAAAATATCAAACGTGATTTTCACCTCAAGGCCTCGTGAGGCAGGAAATTCAGCAAAAATCAGGCGCACACGGCGACGATCTGCCGAGAAAACGGGCTCGGGAGACTTTTAGCTCTGCAGAAAGCTCTGGTGTGCGGCAGGATCGAGACGACTCTAATCCATGTCTAAGAAAGCTGTTTTAATAAATCCTGGTTTAAAATGTGATCTCATCTAGAACCAGGGCTTAATCCCTGTACGGGAAACTGGGCCTGAAAATTTAACAGGGAACAAGATAGAAGACTTCCAAATAACAACGGCCAGAAACTAAAAACAAAGATCCCCAAAAAACAAAGGTCCCAAAGATCCACAGAGCACGACGGATGGACAGACTTTCACGGCTGAATCAGGAATCTGTTCTTAAACCGTCCCGCTTCATTACTGACCATCAGTTTGCGTCCAGATCACTGACCCTCATCTGTTTCAGCTTCGGTCCCTGTCAGCGGTCGCACAGACCAGAGACCTGACTTTCCTCCTCCAGTCCTTTTTCCTTTCTCTTCAGAAAATAAAGGGAAAAAATATCAAATGAAGCGTTTTCATGACAGCGGATGTAGTTGAGTAGATTATTTCACTTTCTCGCTGAATGAAATGATCCAGATGTATCTAAGCAACAGACGTGATGAAAGCATACTGAGGAAAGCAGCTCCACGGCTTCTTTCATTATCTCCTTTAGCGTAGGACACCTGGTTATAAAAGATCATTCTCTTGCAGCTTCTTGCAGCGTTTTTCAAAGCGAAGCTCGGTCATGTTTGTGCAGTTGTACTCGCTGTGACTGATGTGGAAGTATGAGCAGTCAGGTAACTGTCACAGGTGATTTGTTCTTTTTATTCTTAACGGTAAGTTTTGATTTCAAAAAGGAAAAAGTAATGTGCTCTGTCCTTTGTGGTCCTGTATGATAAAGTCTGTAACAGTGATCAGATTGCTGTAGATGAGGTTCATGAACATCTGTAGTTTCAGTCCTGGTGAGTGTAAATGTGTTTGGATTAGGGCTGTCAAAACTGCTCCACAATACGTTTGAATATTTGCTCTAAAATTTACACATAATTCGAATAAATTTGAATATCCATTTAAGCAATGTGCCAACAGGAGGACAAACTAATACAAGACATAACTACTTGTACAGACTAATCCGACCACCGTTTTGTGTGTCGCCATCTTGCGGCGCCGCCGTTGCCTGGGGAACGAGTCCCAATTACCTTGTATCTGCCAACATGGAAAGCAGCGTGAATATGAAATGAAATGAAATGAAATGAAAAATACTTTATTCATCCCCGAAGGGAAATTCAGTATTGTAAAAGCTCACTTTTTTTTTTTTTTTTTTTTTATAAATAAACAAAAAGTCAGTTAGTCTTGTTCTTTAGGGTGATGGTTGCTGGCAGGAATGAATTCCTGTATCTCTCCGTCCTACAGCGAACTTGACGCAGCCTCCCACTGAACACACTCTGTTGATTCTTCACCGTGTTGTGGAGAGGATGGGAAGTGTCCTCCATTATCTTCATCAGCTTGTGAAGCATTCTTTTTTGAACGATCAGCTCCAGCGGCTCCAGAGTTATCCCCAGCACAGAACCAGCTTTCTTGATCAGCTTGTTTAATTTCTTCAAGTCTCTGGTTCTGATGCTGCTGCCCCAGCAGATGGCTGCAAAGCTAATTGCACTTTCAACCACAGACTTATAGAAGATATGCAACATCTTTTTGCAGACATTAAATGATTTTAGCTTCCTTAAGAAGAAGAGTCTGCTCATACCTTTCTTGTAGATGTAGTCACAGTTGCATTTCCAATCAAGTCTGTTGTCCAGCTGAACTCCAAGGTATTTGTAGTTCTCTACCACCTCCACCTCCTCTTCCAGGATGTAGACAGGACTATGCTGCTTATTCTTGCTCCTCCTGAAGTCAACAATCATCTCTTTAGTCTTGCTGGTATTTAAGATGAGCTGATTGTTACTGCACCATTTCACAAACTGATTGACAAGTTCCCTGTATTCGGCTTCTTGTCCATCACTAATACACCCCACAACAGCAGAGTCATCAGAATATTTCTGCAGATGACAGGACTCAGAGTTGTACTGGAAGTCTGAGGTGTACAGTGTAAAGAGGAATGGTGAGAGTACAGTCCCTTGTGGTGCTCCAGTGCTGCTGACCACCATCTCAGACACACAACCTTTCAGTCTCACAAACTGTGGTCTGTTTGTGAGGTAGTCGTAAATCCAGGTGGTTGTGGAGGGATCCACCTGGAAGTTATGGAGCTTCTCACATAGCAAAGCAGGCTGAATAGTATTAAATGCACTTGAAAAATCAAAGAACATGACCCTCAAAGTGCTGCCTGACTGGTCCAGATGAGAGTGGGCTCTCTGAAGCAAGAAGATGATGGCGTCTTCAACCCCAAGCCCATTACGATATGCGAACTGTAATGGGTCCTGAAAGGTGTTCACTTGCTTGTTGAGGTGAGCCAGTAAGAGTCTCTCCAGGACTTTCATGATGTGAGATGTCAGAGCAACTGGTCTGTAGTCATTTGGTTCAGCTGGTTGTGTATATCTGGATAATATCTGGATTTACAAAGTTGAAAAGTCGTCTAAGGTCATGATAACCTATAGGTATGTTATCCAGAGATTTCTTAAGTATTCTGACATTTCTTTTTTATTTATCTTACATCGGATCATTAATTTAAACTATTATTCATCTCCAGAAACAAGCCACACCTGAATAACACAGAAATCTCATGATTACTTATCAAAGTTAAAAAAAACCAAACCCTTTCAGAGCTCGTTAATTTTCAATTTGTCATAAATTTGGCTTTTGGTATTGTTTCAGGACTGTACAGACCACGTAGCCTTCACATGTCCTGCAGATAAACTAAAGGCTGCAGGACACCGTCTTCCTGATCCGTTTGTGTTTCTGACTGAACTGGTTTTATTTCCTGGACCCAACGTTGCCCTGATCAGAGCAAATAACCTGATATTTCACAATGTCTCCCAGATTAGTCATTAACTTACAGCAACACACAGCTGTCTCTGTTAGCATTAGCTAGCATGATAACGTTATGCAATGCATAATTTTCAGGAGCATAGATACGTGAAATAAAGTGTCAGATTAATGAGTGTTCACCACAATTTACCGTGTTTTTGTTGTTGGGGATTAAATCCAGTGTTTTCTCCACTGTGGCAGCAAGTTCTTCCTCCTCTGCTCTGATTGGCCGATATTCCTCCCCAATACGAACACACTGACATCAGTGGACTGAGCAGCACCGTCCACTTTTGTCACAGACAGCAGAAATCTTCATGAAATAAATGTCTGTGATCTTCTTCTTCACTTATTACCACATTAAAGTTTTCCTCTGATGTTCCAACAACCAGGAATGTGACGTCCTTCCACATTTCCTCCATGTTGTATTCAGAAAAAAAGTCCCATTCTCATCTGTTCTAATTATGTACAGAAACGCTTCCCAGGCAATGGAGGACGGTCTAGTTGTGGCGTTTGGCCGGATTAGTCTATAGGTTTTTTTAAAAATGTTTATTTCAATATTAACATCTTTAACAATGCCCAGGAAATTAGAAAATGAACTCGCTGCAGTTCCCCCGCATCTCCCTAACTTGTACAAGCAATTAAAGGTCTGAAAAATTTAGATTAAATAAACGAACAATGAATGCTCGACCAAGCTGTAATATACATGAAACAACTTGAAACAGTCGCCTATAATCAAACCAGTGTTGCATATGTAGGCCTAATAATAATAATAATAGGCCTAAAATAGGTTATTTTTCTTACTGTCCCACTGTTTATTTAAAGTTTAAACATAAATTTTCACGTTTGAATCTTGGGTTTTTATTAATGTTCAAACATATATTTAAATTTATAATATTCGTTGACAGCCCAGGTTTGGATTCTCGCTGCAGCTCGGTCATCTCTTCATAAATCCTTCCAAACTCCTCCTTCACCTTTCCATGACTCCATATTTTCCAACAAAGAACTTTTTTCTGCGGACTGTAGTAGTAGTAGTAGTAGTAATTTTATTCGGTCAAGCACATAAAAAAACATTTTAAATCAACTAGATTATGTCCATAAACCACATCAGTCCTTACAATTCATGACCGAAAGGTAGGCTGAAGTTAAACTTATGTTGCCTACCCCAAAACAAAATAAACCAACATAGAGCTCTTGCGTTCGGCTACTTAATGATCACACAAATGACAAATAATAATAATAGTTATAATCACAAAAAAGAAGAAAATTTAAAAATAAATCAAAAGGGGAAAAAAAGACAAAAAAAAGAAAACTGAGATCAGTTTCATACATCACCTTATAAGGTGACTATATGTTTGACTCATGGCTGTTTGGGCCGATGACAGAGGTAAGTGAAACAAAGTGAGACACGAACTCAGGAATAAAAGCAAAGCTTGACCAGTCGGATCAGCACATTTAGACACAAAATGAAAAAATAATAAATATAACACTTTGATGACATTGAAGACAAACACTGAATAAAGGAGTGTTAAAGGATAAGTTTGGTTTTTTTTTTTCAACCTGGACCTTATTTCTAGGTGTTTATACGTGCACTAATTCCCCAGCAACATTTCCGTATCACTCTGACTCCTACATGAGATATCTATAATTTTTCGCGATCAGCGTATGTCCATATACTGTAACAGGAGGGAGCGGGGCAGCCAGAGCGGGCCTCTATAAAAGGCATTATCTGCCGCAATGCTCCTTTAATTTCATCAATACTTACTAATGAATGAATAAACAAACGAGTACCATTGAACTGTGACGTCAGGTTTCGCTCTTCGTTTGTTATTGGGGTCGTTCAACACACTCTACTGGCCATGTTACCGTGGTAACGCTGAGAGCTGGAAGTAGCTTACCTACTACTTAGACTACTTACTCAATGAAAAGTTGCCCGTTCGGTCCTGCAGGCCGTGGCTGGGTCTTCCAGTTTATTTTGGGGACACGAAAGAAAGTCTCTACCACAGTCCAGTTGATCAGAGCAGAGAAATCCTCTATCGTAATGAGACACCCTGGAAACATCCAGACTCGTATCTCCTGGCCTCAAATCCCAATCTGAGCAACAAAGGCTCCTCCTCTGTTAGCATAACTGAGCATCGTCCACACAAACACCAGCAGGTATCATCTGTTCACCGACATGCACACGAACACCAGCAGGTATCATCTGTTCACCGACGTCGTCCACACGAACACCAGCAGGTATCATCTGTTCACCGACGTCGTCCACACGAACACCAGCAGGTATCATCTGTTCACCGACGTCGTCCACACGAACACCAGCAGGTATCATCTGTTCACCGACGTCGTCCACACGAACACCAGCAGGTATCATCTGTTCACCGACGTTGTCCACACGAACACCAGCAGGTATCATCTGTTCACCGACGTCGTCCACACGAACACCAGCAGGTATCATCTGTTCACCGACGTCGTCCACACGAACACCAGCAGGTATCATCTGTTCACCGACGTCGTCCACACGAACACCAGCAGGTATCATCTGTTCACCGACGTCGTCCACACGAACACCAGCAGGTATCATCTGTTCACCGACTTCGTCCACACGAACACCAGCAGGTATCATCTGTTCACCGACATGCACACGAACACCAGCAGGTATCATCTGTTCACCGACGTTGTCCACACGAACATCAGCAGGTATCATCTGTTCACCGACGTCGTCCACATGAACACCAGCAGGTGTCATCTGTTCACCGACGTCGTCCACACGAACACCAGCAGGTATCATCTGTTCACCGACGTCGTCCACACGAACACCAGCAGGTATCATCTGTCCACCGACGTCGTCCACACGAACACCAGCAGGTATCATCTGTCCACCGACATGCACCACACGAACACCAGCAGGTATCATCTGTCCACCGACATGCACACAAACACCAGCAGGTATCATCTGTTCACCGACGTGCACACGAACACCAGCAGGTATCATCTGTTCACCGACGTCGTCCACACGAACACCAGCAGGTATCATCTGTTCACCGACGTGCACACGAACACCAGCAGGTATCATCTGTTCACCGACGTGCACACGAACACCAGCAGGTATCATCTGTTCACCGACGTCGTCCACACGAACACCAGCAGGTATCATCTGTTCACCGACGTGCACACGAACACCAGCAGGTATCATCTGTTCACCGACATGCACACGAACACCAGCAGGTATCATCTGTTCACCGACGTGCACACGAACACCTGCAGGTATCATCTGTTCACCGACGTGCACACGAACACTAGCAGGTATCATCTGTTCACCGACGTCGTCCACATGAACACCAGCAGGTATCATCTGTTCACCGACGTCGTCCACACGAACACCAGCAGGTATCATCTGTTCACCGACGTCCACACGAACACCAGCAGGTATCATCTGTTCACCGACGTCGTCCACATGAACACCAGCAGGTATCATCTGTTCACCGACGTGCACACGAACACCAGCAGGTATCATCTGTTCACCGACGTCGTCCACACGAACACCAGCAGGTATCATCTGTTCACCGACGTGCACACGAACACCAGCAGGTATCATCTGTTCACCGACGTGCACACGAACACCAGCAGGTATCATCTGTTCACCGACGTGCACACGAACACCAGCAGGTATCATCTGTTCCAGCAGGTATCATCTGTTCACCGACATGCACACGAACACCAGCAGGTATCATCTGTTCACCGACGTGCACACGAACACCTGCAGGTATCATCTGTTCACCGACGTGCACACGAACACCAGCAGGTATCATCTGTTCACCGACGTCGTCCACATGAACACCAGCAGGTATCATCTGTTCACCGACGTCGTCCACACGAACACCAGCAGGTATCATCTGTTCACCGACGTCCACACGAACACCAGCAGGTATCATCTGTTCACCGACGTCGTCCACATGAACACCAGCAGGTATCATCTGTTCACCGACGTGCACACGAACACCAGCAGGTATCATCTGTTCACCGACGTGCACACGAACACCAGCAGGTATCATCTGTTCACCGACGTGCACACGAACACCAGCAGGTATCATCTGTTCCAGCAGGTATCATCTGTTCACCGACATGCACACGAACACCAGCAGGTATCATCTGTTCACTGACGTCGTCCACACGAACACCAGCAGGTATCATCTGTTCACCGACGTCGTCCACACGAACACCAGCAGGTATCATCTGTTCACCGACGTCGTCCACATGAACACCAGCAGGTGTCATCTGTTCACCGACGTCGTCCACACGAACACCAGCAGGTATCATCTGTTCACCGACGTCGTCCACATGAACACCAGCAGGTATCATCTGTTCACCGACATGCACACGAACACCAGCAGGTATCATCTGTTCACCGACATGCACACGAACACCAGCAGGTATCATCTGTTCACCGACGTCCACATGAACACCAGCAGGTATCATCTGTTCACCGACGTGCACACGAACACCAGCAGGTATCATCTGTTCACCGACGTTGTCCACACGAACACCAGCAGGTATCATCTGTCCACCGACGTGCACACGAACACCAGCAGGTATCATCTGTCCACCGACGTGCAGCGGTGTCTTGCTCTCTGGCCGGCGGTTCTTCTCTCTGCTTCCAGCCTCCTGTCAGTGAGCTCCTCATCTTCTCTGGCTCAAATTGATAAGGACGTCCATCATATTCAAAGTCGTCATTATCTTCAAAATCAGAGAGATATTCTGCCATGTTGCTCAAAACTAGTAGTATCGATAGTAATGCGGTTAGCCGACCATCAGAGCAGGAGGGACGAGTTGTGCTGGGTTTGTTGTTGTCCGTCCGGTAAGCTACTTCCGGATCTCAGCGTTACCACGGTAACAATCTAAATATCTCACGTAGGAGTCAGAGTGATACAGAAATGTCACTGGGGAGTTAGTGCACGTATAAACTCCCAGAAAAAGGTCCAGGTTGAAAAAAAAAGAAATTTATACTTTAATCATCAATGCAAAAGAAAATATAGGAGGTTGCTAGTTTGAGTCCCGGCTGGGGAGGGGTTCAAACAGTTCCTTCCTGTGAGGAGTTTGCATGTTCTGCTCTGTTTGGTTGGGGGTTCTCCGGCTTCCTCCCACCATCCAAAGACATGATGTTAGGGTAACTGGTCACTCTAAATCAGGGAGGGCAACTCGGTCCTCAAGGGCCGGCATCCTGCAGGTATTAGGAGTGTCCCCCGCAGTAACACCTGTGCAGAGCAGAACATCAAGCTCTGCACAGTTAGCCATTGATTGAAGTCGGGTGTTTTGGAAGCTCCTAATACCTGCAGGATTGTGACCCTCGAGGACCGAAGTTGCCCATCCCTGCTCTAAATTGTCCCTAGGAGTGAATGTGTGCAGGGACAGATGCCAGTGCTGCCAAATGAACGACTTTGTCCTCATACAGATGCGGGTATGAAAAAGTTCCTCCTTTTTCTGCCAGAAGTGGTGCAGTAATAGTGCACCATTACTGCACTATCACTGTCTGAACGATTTGTCCCGCGAATACGTCATCACGCACGGTGTCCAAACTTGGCGTGTGGAAACGTCCTTGTTCCAGGCGTTCATTTATGCTCTGAAATCGCATCCCCTGGGCACACAGGCGTTTCTCTGTGTGATTTAGCAGACAAGCTGCTGGTAAGTGGCTGGTAAGCTGCTGTTAAGCGGCTGGTAAGCGGCTGGTAAGTGGCTGGTAAGCGGCTGACAGTCAGCAGAAAGGGGAACTTTTTCATGCCCGCATCTGTATTTAGCGAGTTTTCAGACCCCTCTAGCGACTTTTTCTGGTGGTATTAGAGACTTTTGGAGACTGACATGAAAGCACGTGTTGTTTACCTTTGGTTGACAGCGAGTGCTCGTGCACACCATTCTTTCCTTCAAAAACACAGCGGCTCTGTCCTCATGCAGCACCTCTGCTCCATGAACCACACTCAAAGCTCCACTGGTTGATCCTTCTGTCAGATATTAATGATTATTGTGGACAAACTGTGTGGACAACAAAAAAAGCTAATAATAATTAGACGTATTGTAGGATGCTTTAAACTTAAAGGTAGAATCCAGAGTTTTGCCCCTGTAAATAAACGCTAGACTTGTGAGTGTGAAGTCTGTCTCAGTCTGCATCTTTGTGCCTTTACTCTCGTGTGACATGAGTTTGTTTGCAACTCCCCCTCCCATGACTGTATTTTGCTTTTGGGATGTTTGTGGGTGGATATTTGGGTATTTGTCACCACCCAATGACAGAGCTAAGGACGTAGCGCTCTGTGGGGATAAACTCAGCGACTGGAGTCTAAACCAGATTCACTTGAATTCTCAAAAAAAAAAAAAAAAAAAAAAAAAGACAGACGGAGTGAAGAGAATGAAGAACTGGGGCTTTAGCACGCAGGAAAACCAGGGTTAATATTGGTTTGGCTTTAACCTGCTTCCGAGCTCTGAAGGAGATGCTTAGGGCTGAAGAGCCATGTGACAGTTATCCCAAGGGGAGGGGCTCTCAGTGTAAACAGGGTTTACAAACAGAAACGGGGAAAACTCCGGATTCTACTTTTAATTGAAAATCAAACTAGACTAACAATAAAGCAAATATTGACAGTTTTTGTAATAACCATAATTAGGGTGTTCTTTTTTCCCTTTTTGCCTCTCCTACGACAGTATTTCACTCTTTTGTAGCATCCATTACAATTATATGTACAGGCTGATTAGGTAAATTAGATGATGACATCACCTCTACTTTTCTCACTGGAGTTGGCAACAGTGGAAGGACCAAAATCAAAAACGTGCACGGATAGATGACATGCTCCTGATGGTGTGAAGCCAGTCGGGTAACAGCAGGGTTTCTGTGGCAGCAGTGTGTTGACTAAATGCATTTAGAGATTAAGACATCTATTTAGATATTTTGTTTTGTGTATTTATTACTTACTTACGTACGGAGCCCCCCAAGTAACATGGTGATATTTTTGCTGTCCGTTTTGCATCATCTGGCAGTAAGGTATGCAGATCATTCATCATTCAGCCCACTAGCTTCAGACTAAAAAGGGACCAAAGGCCGCCGGGAATTTCATGCCACTGGCACTTTAAGTGTTGTACTGAGGTAAGACTACATAGTCCTTCAGGGCCCGGTTGTTCAGTTCTCGGTTATTTTAACCACTGGTTAACCCCTATCGGTCAATTAAATCCATACCCTGCCGTTAGCTAACTGACTGTTAAATATGCGTTGTTCAAAGCATGATTAGTCATGCCGTCAGCTAACGGCACCGTCAAAGTTAACCATAGGGTTAGCGTCACTGGTTAGCAACAATGTATCCCACAATTCCCCATTTTGTTTACTTCTGGTATTGCAAAAAGTAATGTTGTACGTCTGTGTTTTCCTGATTGCTGTGAGGAAGACACGGAGACCAACTCTCACTTTAGTTGACTTTCTTTTTATAAGGTGAACAGAGCTGCTGTTAGCCACATCACACTCTTCCTCATCCCCCAGTCTCTCCATCCTTCCCCGTTCTCCTCACACTCCTGCGCCCCCTAGCTCACCCGGCCTCACAGACCAGCAAACCCCCAGTACCAGAACACACAGGACACAGAAAGTATGATAAGCAAACGATCTTTCACTTTCCCAAGGAAAAAGAGGCAGAAATGTCTGCCAATGAAGAAAATTTCATTCCGACCCATAGACTGTATATAATTACTGGATGTAGCTTCCGGTCTCTTCTGAATAGAGAAATGTGAAGCCAGGTGGGCGTGTCTTACCGTCGCCATCTTGCCGTGTCACGTACGTCGTCACTCCAGGAAAATCCTAAAATGGGCACAGCGCGGCCGCGGGGCAAATGATTGACAGCTGACGTACTGTGGGCTAAACGCTAACTGAGCTAACACGAAACTAAGAGGAGCTAACAAAGATAAGGCTCCTAAGCGGCATGGTTAAGGTAAGACATGCTTAGACTTGCAATTCGCTGACTAAACACCGCCGTTGTGCGACTCTGTAACAAACTGAGACCTTATTAAGAGCAAAGAAGGAGCTAACTAGGAGCATCCGGTCGGCAGGCGGAGCTTCCGGTCTGCCGCATGTCAATCATAAGGACACGCCCTTAATTATGTGTAATTTGAAGAATAAATAACATCTAAACGAATGAGTTATAAAAAAATTCACCCCCCTCACAGTTGACATGAAGGTAAACTTGACCTAATAAACCTAAAATGATCTTTTGAACCAGGCTGTAAACCTGTTTATTTCTGCTGTGAAGTTGGCATTTTTAACATGGGAGTCTATGGGGATTTGCTCGCTCTTGGAGCCAGCCCCTAGCGGATGAAGGGAGGATTACACTATTTGCAACAAGGAAGCGAGCTTCACTGTTCTGAGGCGGAGTTTGCCCCTTGTTCCGACCACAGAAGCAGGATAAAAATCCTTCTAAATAGTCAGTCCGTGTCCACAGTCTGTAACACGCTCCAAATCACCTCACAAAGGATTACACAGACCTGAATGCATTCTCTCCCAAAGTGGTGCACAGCTCTTCATTAGAATAATCCCTGATGTCAAAATCAAGGCCACGATAAACGCTGTCCTCCCTTCTCTGAACTGGCATCATGAACGCAGCGTTAGCTATAACCGGCATAAAGCAGAGATAACCACACTGTCATCTCTGCATTAACACTTTAGGTGCGTTAACTTTAACCTCGAGATAACACATGGTTTAAGTTAACTGAATTTTGAACAACAAGATAACCGGACTGCTAAAGTTAACGATCGGTAAAATGTATTTAGCGGCGTGTTAACAAATAACCGAGTTTTGAACAACTGGGCCCAGGTGGTCATGCTGAATGGGTGTTAATACAAACGTGTGTCTGCATGGACGATATGTTTGTGCATCATGGGTCTTGGTACTAAATCATAAGTTTCCAAGTTTCCAAGCAGCGTCACAGATAGGATGTGTGCAACCAGGGGGCAAGAAAACCCAGGAAAAGCATGACTGAACTATGAGAAGACGTGTGTTTGCATGCAGGACTCCACTTTTCATGCAAATGAGGTCATGATGACGTGAAAGTGTCGGGAAATGTAATGTTTGATTCCTGGTATTTGTTCGGTTGCAAAAATCCAAACATTAATGCATGTGGACAGTTACCATGGTGATAACAGGACAGTAGGAGTGACTGTCTGCAGAAACCCGATATCCCGGGAGGCTGGTACTGGAACAATACCAGTATCATCGCCAGAACCAGTCATTGATCAGGACTGTGCTGAGTTCATGGTCTACTTCTGCATCACAGAACTGTGTGTGTGACAGCCGTCCTCTGCTCAAACACGGAAAATAAAAATCAAACTGATTGGGAAGCCGATAACAAACATCCAAGTCACAGAAGATCCCGGAGATTTAATACGAAGTACGGGGTCGTAAATCCGATGTTTAAGTTTATACTGTTAGCCTTGTTAGCAGTTAGCTAGTCTGTCTACTGTCTACCAGGATTTCATCCACAACTAGAAAAGCACTCGCAGAGCGCAGACCTCCTCCAACCAGCTGGACTCCCTTATCTTCGTGTGTTCTTGGTCATATCCTGAATTTTCTTTGGATCTGGATCAACTTTGGCAACATTCTAGAACTCATTGAGATCCTTTCTTGGAATTTTTTACCAAACGCTCGGGACATTTGTACGGAGCATTTCGATTTAGACGAAGAGGGAGCTGAATAAAAGTTGACAAAACGATATCAGTGTGCCGACAGTGCAGAACTCTGGTCGCAGTGTTTC
Organism: Atherinomorus stipes; assembly: GCA_023101725.1. Lineage (NCBI taxonomy): Eukaryota > Metazoa > Chordata > Actinopteri > Atheriniformes > Atherinidae > Atherinomorus > Atherinomorus stipes. Next base: position 447,983 of record JALJCO010006567.1, read on the forward strand.
CCCATCAGCATAGGGAGGGCGTGGGGGGAGGGGGTGGAATAACACCACTAAGTGTAATAGCTGCTGATAACCTATAACTACTGATCAGCTCTGCTGAATGATGTATTCATGAACTCTGTAACAGTAACCTTCCAGTTGCAGCATTCCAGCTTTGATAACTAAATAATCATAAGCAGCTGCTCTGTTCAGTCATGTCACGTTTCCAAACTGAAAAAAGAAAGAAAAACACAGAGGACAGAGAAACGTAGAGGATTGTATCAGCCCTGATAAAAACCGTTTCATTCCATGAAGTCGTGCTAAACATCCTTAAAGTCCAGATCTAAGATGACGTGCTTAGGATGACATAATTAAACGTGATTAACGGCGCTATCAGCTGTGCACGTTTCCGTGACGTGCTCGTTCTCAGCACATCAGCAGGTGAAGAGGAGGCGAGTGTTTCCATCTTCAGCTTCTCAGTAGAGTTTAAACTGATATCTGTGTCTGCGTATCAGCTGGTTGACGTGTTTTCGCTGTCTGAGGCGCCGTGCGCGCTCATCCCGTGGACGTGCGCGTGTCTGTGGGTGGTCACATCACAGAAACTCAGAGAGCAGCAACATGCTGTCATGTAAACCTGATAACTGACATCAGTTTAGTTTTTAATCCAAGAGCTCAATATAAACCTGTTCTAGAGGAAATGAGAGCTGAAACCAGTTTGTGAGCTGGTGCTGGATAGAAAACCAGATCAGGATAAATTAGCCTGACTGGTGCTGGGTCTGGTAGGAAAACACTGGCTCGGGTTTGTAGTATGAACTCGGCTGCGACGTTAAAGTTTAGTGAACTTGTTGATAAAACATAAGACAGTTAATATTTGTTCATTTTTTCTCCGTGACTGTACTGAGAAAAACCGAACTGTGATCTGTGTACCGTTACAGCCCTAATGGTCATAGAAACACAAAATGGCTGATAAATTGGTATTTTTATTCATCATCAAAATACAGATTTATATAATATAATTTCAGACTTAACGATCTCTGTTTCACCAGGTTACTTTACCTTATTGTGAATGATATGAGTGCTTTTGGCCCCCTGGTTACGTGCACAACTGCCAATGTTTGTAAACGGGAAACCATCTATATCCCACCCCCTCACCTTGCACCATTTTTGTTATGTGCACTTTAAAAAGAAAAAAAAAACAGTACCATCAATGATGTCGTTAGTACCTGCAAAAAATTAGTCTGGCGCTGTGCATCCACGTCGTTTCCAGAAACTCCAACAACAGATCACAAACATGTTCAGCAGCCACATGAGTCTTCTTCTGGAAAGGCTGGATTTAATGCCTGAATGTTGTTTACCATGTGATTACACATGGAGGTAAAGTTGAAGCTAACAGCAGGATAAAACGGTGATTATGGTTAAAATAACAGGCTGAACATGAAGTATTCAAACTGGAACCTGCCAGGTGATGTGCAAGCATGTTTGAGCCAAAGCGGTGCATGTCTGTTCCAGAAACACCGCTGAACAATGAAACAACGATCATCTAATTCAACGTGGGCTGCATTCGCTCACAGTGCACACATCAGATGTTTAAACATTGATTCTCATATAAAATATTAAATATTAGGCAGCTGCCCCCCGCGACCCGACCTCGGATAAGAGGCGAGAAAATGGATGGATGGATGGACAAAATATTATATTTCATACACCAACAATGACGCTCTACAGAAAGTCAGCTCTAAAATGTTTACAATTTTTTTCTTAAAATCGGATTTCTGACCTAATTAAAATGCCAAATCACCCAAAAAATCCAACCATGCTTGCAATTCTGCCACATAAACAGATCAGCTATCATTTAATGTGGCAGTTTAACAGCTGATGCGACCGGGGAATTCAGCAGAAAACAAGCCAACGGTAAAGCATACCAACACTGTGTCATACTAGCTCCCCTACCTGCAGGTAAATAAGATCCAGAAGCCTTTTGTGACAATAAAACTGCAGCAGGAGTCAGGATTCTGTCATTCTAATTAAACCCCGGTTGTGTCAGCTGTCAAACGACTCAAAGAAAACAGGATGTCATAACAAGAGCACCAACCTACCAAACAAAGCGCAGGTATTTCTATGTGATCTCATTAGATCACCTGCAGGGAGGCAGAGTCCTTTATCACAGATATTCTCTGATTGGTGCAGCCAATTAAATGCTCTATGGAAGCGAAGCGCTTCAGCCGTTAGCCACTGGGAGATAAAATATAACCAGTATGTTTCCCCCAGAGCTCCCAGGAAACTTTTGAGATGACATTTATGACATGTCAATCATCTCTTTTAAGGCATGACTTTGCATTGCACAAGAAAAATTTCCAAATGTATTAAGGGAATAGTACACCCACAGAATGATGTGTGTTCATTTTCTACTCACCCTCATGCTGAGCAGAGGCGCATTCGGACAGAGAGGTTCTAAGAACGCAGTTCCTATAACTGCGCCTCACGATTTTAGTTATCAGAACTACCCTTCACCTTCAGTGTGTGTTCGCATATGAGGGAGGACCTCGTTAGGGACCATGTGTGACGCAATCGTCTGCGACAGAGACATTTATGCCCCAGATGATCTGATACAAAACTGAGGTTTCTCATCTCTTTTATTCAAAGCTATTATAAAGCTAACTTACCAGCTTTCCATCATCACGGTCATATGTAACGGAACCAGCACCCCCGTTGGAAAGCTGCTCTACTAAAGTTTTGTTTACCTGTTCGTTGTAGTACGCCCGGACACTTTAGCGGACGGACCGGAGTTTGTTCACTAAAGCGCAGATTGTACTAACAAAATTTGCAACTGTATTTGGCTTTTCCATCTCTTTTATTCAAAGCTATTATAAAAGCTAACTTACCAGCTTTCCCTCCCTTTACCTTGTTTACCTTTTGTTGAAGTACGCCCGGACACTTTAGTGGATGAACCGTCCACTAAAGTATCCGGGCGGCAGCCGCAGATTCTACTGCCACACTTTGCAGCTGTGTTTGGGTCATTAAATTAGTATAAAATAATTGCTTTTGGACATTTCAAAATAGTTCTGGATTCAGGACGTGCACCATTGTGATGGATTTAATAATGAATTCGTACACTCCTATTGTAATAGTTCTTGTCGTTTTTACGATCTCGGTAAACAGTTAAACAGCTGTGAGACTTTTTAAATATGGCAGGGCTGGAAGAAGCGGAGCTCATGCAAGGGGCGGGGCTTGCCAGTTCTACCAATCACCAAACACCTACAGATATCAGTTCCTATGGAACCCTGAAAAGACCCTGCCTCGGAGTAGGAGCTAAAAAGGTTCTAGGAACTGAGGTCCGAGGTCTCTAGTTCCTATATGTCTGAATGCACACAAAAACGGCCCGGTTCCCGAAAAGGTTCTAGGAACTCCAAAAGGTTACCGGTGAACAGCCCAGATAACGTCTGGAACGTGCGCAGTGGGAAAGTGTTTCTGCGGGGACCCATTTCACTGCTGGACACAAACACCACAGCGTGTGAAAAGCTGGTGAAAGCTGTCAAGGTGAAGCTCCCCCAAAAGAGGAGCCACGTCTATGATTTGGAAGTTTTTCTGCTGTAAAAGATCGGACGTGGACCAAACAACTGTTGTTGGCTAGCTTAGCCAACAACACGTTTTAGAGTAGCAGCAACGTCTTCATCTGGGACTGGATTTGAGAAAAAGCAGCAATCAAGATAATTATATTTCACCTTGCCTGGTTACCCCAAAAATGACAGCTTTAAGACGATGGTGGGAACTTTGGGTCCCAGGTATGTTGCGCATGTTCGGATGTAAATATCCCAAATGGAAGGACAGAGCTGCAGGATCTGCACACCTGACTGCGAGCTCATGCAAAAGTATTGCGTAGTAATGAAAATGGGAAAATTAGCCATGTTACCTGAGGGGCTCCATAGTGTAATAACGCTCTTACTTTGGATATATATATCGTCAAAGCTACCGTAAAACCAGTAGGATTTAATTTAAAAAAAGAGTGATATGAAAAATTTGCCATACCGCCCAGGCCTCTGGGTAGCGTCCATAACTTACCTGAAAGACATCATTTAGTATGTTTTTACAGCTTAAACAGTACTACATTGCACTACCTATTTGCACGTTCATGCAAGTTCACGACACTATGGAAGCCGAGATCGTGCGTTCTTTCTTTTTCTGTCTTACTTTCTTTCTTTCTTTCTTTCTTTCTTTCTTTCTTTCTTTCTTTCTTTCTTTCTTTCTTTCTTTCTTTCAAATCAATATCAACCCCTCTTGTGTTTGTCCGCAGCTCGTTCGCTCTTAGCACAATGTGAACAGCAAATTTCTTCTTCTACGCTTGCATTATCGGCAGAGTAGCTGCTGAATGCCGCGGCTTCCTTAGTGTCATGAACTTACACGAATGCGCAAATAGAAAGTGCAATGTTCTACTAAATGATGTGGTTTCTAGTAAATTCTGGACGCTACCCACTCAGGACACTTGGATTACATTGGACGAGCAGTATGGAGGAATACTGACAAGTTTTTGTGGACTTTTATGGACCTTTTTGTTTCAGGCACCGATGAACTACATGATATGAAAGTTGGGGGAAAACGAAAACCTGTCCAATGTCCGGCTGCATTTGAGATATTAAAAAAAAAGTACTACAGAGTCTTGCTCAGCATGAAGATGAAGGAACATCATTCTGTGGGTGTTCTGTTCCTTTAAGAAAGGAATAAACCGTGTAATTTAGTCCACCTTGTTTGACTCACAATCTAAATTAAAAGCTAATAAAGCATATTGGTGTAAAGCTTCAGCAACTCACTCCCCTGTATTCCTCTAAGACCAGTTCCTCTGTGCAAAACTGCTGCACAATCTCTTTGGGCTTTAAGCCGCCTGTCCTGCTGGTGAAGAATTCAGCTCTAAATATGTTAAGCAACTGGAAGAACCAGAGCTTGACTCGCAGCTTGCGGCTAATCCTTTTTTCATGGAAATCTCCTGAGAACGGCAGCGATGGAGGAGTGCCTTCCTTACCTTTGCAGGATTCTGCACATTGTGCAGAATCCACCGACGCTCATTATAATCAACATGAGACGCCTCCCCGTGGGACAATCCCCAAGAAACTGCTTGGGTCACCTGATAAGCATGGGGTGGTACGTCGCTGGCTAACCCAGATCTCTCATGTTTGGGGGTTTCATCACTATTACACACACACACAGTGCCAGGAAGAAGTCAAAGATGGATAGAAGGAGGTGCAGGGAGGTGGGTGGGAGGCTCTGCTCCCACCGCCAGTTTGGAAATATGATTTGTTGTTGGTGTTGAAGGCGAGTCGGGGCGGGGGAGGAGCTGACAATATTTTTTAGTATTGTGGAGGTGCAGGCAGTGAGAGATGTCAGAAAAGTGACAGTGTGTGGACCTGAGCTGGGCTCTAAAGTAGGGATAAAGTGGTTTGATGGACAGAAGATTGGCTGGGAATTAAAAAGACCAGGAGCCCTTTCCAGGCACCGTGGGACAGCTGACAGGCAGCCTGTAGAGCTCTCCTCCCGGGTTCGCGGGAAAAAGCTCCATGAGGAAGACCAGCGCTCAGAGCTCAGACTGACAAACGCTGCACTCATTACTTTCATTTTTCACTGAGCTCTGTGGATGCTGACATTTCTTTACTTATCTGAACTGTTACACAAGCCATCATGGTCCTTGTCAGGAAACAATCCCATGACCTGATGAATGCTGCCACAGAGGGGAAAACTAATCCAAAGACAAACAGAACTGTCACTCTTATAAATTCTTACCTTGCAAAAGTTGTGATTCATAACACATTCAACTGCAAAGTAATGATCACTGAACCAAAATCGTTACCAAAGGGTCCGCTGGTCAAGAAGAGGCGGTGAGACGCTGTAAACAAGCAGTCGATGGACGTCCCAGCTGTTTTATTTAGAGCTGCACTTTGCAGGGAATTGTGCCAAAAAGTTGCCCAGGCATACAACAGCAGCTGGTACAGTCGGTTTGAGTTGGAACAAAAGCTGGAAAATAAACTTTGATAGAAGTTTGACTTCAGTTTCCACATACATATCTAAAATTCATCTCGGGGTTTGTTTATTTCCACCGTGTCCACCGTTCTTAACAATGACTGCTATATGAATTATTTACTACTAATAATGGCAAAACAAAAAGAATTGAAAATGCATCACTCTGATTGTTTCCAGTTGCAGAACCTCCAGATTGCATTGTGGGATGTTCTATGTTCCCATAGTTGTGACGTTAACACAGATTCCATCCCGGTGTGTTTTAGTCATGTCACAATTTCAGTGCAAAGACATCATTTTGTGGAATTTATCGCTCAGTTTTCTTGAAAATTTTCGTTATAGTTGTGATGATCGGCCCGTAGACCATATCAAAGAGAAGGAGACGTGTTGGAAATTATATCAAATATATTTTATTAACCAAAGAAACCAACTCAATCAAACCAAACCAAAGCAAGCTGACTCAATGTCTACACTGGTTGGGCAGCTGGCTGGCTTTGGGTGGGCCTGGTCCTCCTGGGCGTTGGGCGGGACCTCTGCCTGGGGCGGAGATGGGGAGCCTCTGCCCTCTTGGGGCCTGGTTGGCGGAGGTGAGCGAGGAATTTTGGTATCAATCCGATAGCAAGTAAATACAGGGCCAGTATCGCTGATACCGATACTGATACTTTTTTATATTTAAGCTTCATAGATCCAAATGATCCAAAAGACCGATAGAATTTGGCCAAACTCAGCTCATGGGGGCTGTAATCATTCTGTATTTCTTTCACACGTAATGAAAGGGTACTTATATGCAATCGAGTCTGAGCTGAATCATATTTAGTATATGACACATTGAAAGTTAATGAGGAGCGTGCCGCTTCTCGCTGTGTGACGGACAGCAGGAGTCTGCGTGCAAGAGAGGGAAAAAAAAAAAGTCTGGGTTTCGGTCTTTTCACATGAGTATCGTTCAATATCAATACAAGCATTGGTATCAATAATATCGATATTAGGATCGATGGTGGGGGCCTTCTTTTGGGTGGATGTGTGGTCATCTCTGTGGTGGGGTTGCTGGGATTTGTGCTCTGGAGCGAGCAGGTCTCTTGGGTCCTGGGGGCCCCTGGTCTTCCTCTGATCTTTGCAGGGGCCCGGTGGCATTTGCACAATCACGCCTGATATTTTGCCCCCGTCAGCTTTGTCAGCTTTGTTGCAGGTGCTTTTTTTTCGGGGGGGGGGGGGGGGACTGGACAGGACAAGGAAAAAACAGGAAAAAAAAAATTTCACCAAATTTAAGCAAAGTTAAAACAGAATTAAAAATATTTCTTTTCTCATTTTCTGCATCTTGACTGTTGCTTGCTTTTATTACTTTTAATTCACTTTTATAAGATTTATTATCACTTTCATTTTGCACACCATTTTTATTATGTCTTACTGTGATTTGGTTTATCTTTATGCTTTTATGTAATTTTTAATCCTGCTTCTGCACTCAGCTGGGATGCTTTTAAAGGCACGGTGGATGATGTTTTCCAGGAGCATTTTTACTATATTGCTTAAAATCTCCTTCACACCCCAACTGCAGACAATTAATTACATGTTCTGACACAAAAATTAAAAACTTTAGTCACCTGTGGAACGGACAGGACTGAAAAACCCCATCCAAATGTCTTGAACGGCCCGTGCTTATTGATTGAATGAATCACTATCACTGGTTAACACTAAGACCAAGCGTTCCCTAGCTTCAGCCCGCTGATTGAGGGGCTAATCTTTGTTAGCTTCTGTTAGTTTGAAGTTAGCTCTTTTAGCATTTGGTGCAGAGTAGGTTGGCTGTCAATCATTTACCCCGAGGCTGCACTTTGCCCATTTTTGTATTTTCAGGGAGTGACGACGCACCGACGTGGCTAAGATGGCGACGGTGGAACACGCCCACCTGGCTCCACTTTTAGCTCTTCAGAAACCAACAGGTGACGTATCAGAAAGTTCGTCCCTCTTTTTAACAGCCTATGCTGTGTACAAATAAACTCGCATTTAGAAGTTTGAGAATTCAAAAAATTATGGAAAAATCAATAAAAACACGGACAGAGCAGAAACTGATTTTCACTTCACTGAAGCACCTCTACTGTATCACGCACGCATTTGTTGAGGCTGCGATTTCAGGTCCAACACCTCACAACGCAGGTGCAGGCCACCTCTGTGACCACTAGGCTACCACCCAATCCACACCTATCCCATCATTATCAGATGCATCAGATTGGCTTTTATCTCGAATAATTCAGACAACTGTCATCAATAAAGCATCACTCCTGGCTACAGGACGGGAGACGAGAGGCAAATGTTTTTTTTCCAGGACCAGTACACCAGTACACCAGTACACCAGTACACGTACCCCTTTCCTCTGATTATGTTTCTTTAGTGAATCAGGCATGGTGTGGGTTAAAAGCAGGTGTTTTATCTGCTTGTGTGATGCTGTGCAGCTTCTCAGATTCAGCTAGCGATGGTTACAGAAATGCGCGTATTAGATGACATTATACAGACAAACAGGTCAGGAAGGGGGAGTTTTAAGGTTGGAAAGTTACGCAATGTGTCTTTAACATCAAACTTTGTGATTTTTTATGATTCTTTACATTGAAAGGAGTACAGTGCAGGTTCCCGCTTTTTTTTAGAAGCGTGCCCCCTCTGGCGACAAGGGGAAGTGACGCTAATGCCGTGCACACGCACGAGCTGCTTTGACTGCGTTGGTCTCTAATTTAACCCACATTACACTCAGTCTGAGCCCAGAGTTAGAGACATGATGTCTACTGAAGTAATAAAGTTATAAATCTGCAAGTTGTTTACGGTTTGATTGTTGAGTAAACTGATGGACTGTATGCTAACGGTAGCAACAGGCTAACGCTGGCTTGTAGTATCGGAGACCACCGCAGTGAAGAAAGATCAGCTCATTCTACACATCAGCAGCGGTGAGAGCATGTGAAAGATATTAGTTAACATTTAAACTAAGGATGCATGATATTGGAATGTTGGCTGATATCCAATATGCCAATATTTTAAAGGTCATGTGGCCGATAACCGATATTGGTACCGATATCAAAGCTGAAAAAATAGCAGTCATTGCAAATAGCAGTTTTGCTATCCGTTTCCAAAACTTTGAAAAATAGGGGTGGGGAAAAATATTAATACACTGAAATATTACAATATTTTCATATGCCAATATCAAATCGATAATTAAAAATGTGGTGTCAATTTATTTTACTTACAAAATCTCGGGAGATTTCATCTTTCCATTACAAAATCTCACGATATTTTGTGAATTCTCGCAAGATTTCGTAACAGAACGATGAAATATCGTGAGATTTCGTTAGTGAAATAGATCAATACGAAAGCATATGAAAATATCAGGATATTTCAGTATATCGATATTTTTTCCCACCCCTAGTCTTTAGTGGTTTAAAAGTCAGTAAAAAAAATTTTTTTTAAAAAGAAGTCGTCTTTTTTTTTTTTTTTTTTTTTTTTTTAGACTTTAGAAACAGCGGGCTGATCAGTTAAATATCAGTTAAATATCGGTTAAATATCGGTGGGGTGGCCGATGTCGGATACTCAGTTTTAAGGCCGACATAGGCCTTAATGTATGATTTTAAACAGAGCCTAGAAATGACTCAAAAGGATGTGGATGATTTTAAGATTTCATCGTCTACCTTGATAAAAAACTGCAATGAATTCAGGTCTGACCTGGACACTATCTGCAAAAGTCTTCTGGCTTATTCTGACAAGACTGAATCTCTAGATGGCCTTTCAAGACGCAACAATGTTGTAATCGATGGCATCAAAGAGTCAAGAAAGGAAACTGCTACTGATTGTGAAGACCAAGTGAGGAAGCTTTTTGCAGAAAAACTTCAACTGGATCATGCCCAAATTGAGCTGGATCGGGTGCATAGAGCTGGGAAGTTTGTGTCTGCGAACTTGGACAAGCCACGTCCCATCGTGGTGAGCTTTCTACGTTTGAAGGATAAACTGGCTGTTCTGGATCGCACAAGGAGGCTGAAAGGGTCTGGGATCTTCATAAATGAGGATTTTTCTGAAAGTGTCCGACAGAAAAGGAGAGAACTTTTACCAGCCCTGAAAGCAGCGCGGGAAAGAGGTGATATAGCATATCTGAAATATGATAAATTGATTGTTCATCCGCCCCGCACTGTACCTCAGTTAACTAAACCAAATGCCTAGTTTGCTTGGTGGTGTCAGAAAATAATTCTTTGGATTATTCTTTGTAAATATAAGGTCATACGGTAAACATACTTCTATCCTATGGCCAGTTTTATGTGTGTTAATGAAACTAATACATTTTTAAATTCTGCTGAATCTTTTAATAGTGATATTGATCCTGATGTGCATTTTTATTCCAAATTTAATACTTCTAACATTTGTCAGTATTATAGTACAAAAGAGTTTAATGAAATTTTTACTAATATGTCTTCTAATGTTTTCTCAACTTTTCATTTAAACATACGTAGCTTACCGAAACATTATGATGAGTTTACATATTTTTTATACTCCCTTGCTCATTCTTTTTCAGTTATTGCTTTATCTGAAACTTGGCTTACTGAAGATTTGAGTGATCTTTATAATTTACCAAATTACCAGTCTTGTCATTATGTAAGAAAGAACAGAACAGGGGGAGGTGTCTCTCTTTATATTCAGAATAATTACGAATTCAAACTAAGGAATGACTTAAAGCTTAACTCAGATAGAAGGGAACAAGAGTCACTGTTTGTGGAAATTATTGGTTCCTCTACAGGAAAAAATGTCATTGTTGGAGTAATTTATCGTCCACCAGATTTTTGCATCAAGGAATTTATTGAAGGTTTATCTACAACTCTTGACTTGATCAACTCGGAAAATAAGCTTTGCTATATTTTGGGGGACTTCAATATTGACATTTTGAAAAGTAAAATGGTGACACAAACTGACGAATTTATCAATACTCTTTATGCCAGTTACTTTTTTCCTCTAATCCATAACCCCACAAGAGTAAAGGACAGATCTAGTTCTTTGATTGATAATATAATTACAAACTATTCAAATTATAATACTAAATCTGGAGTCATTTATTCAGATTTGTCTGATCACTTTCCTGTATTTCAGGTTTGTTCTCTTGCAGAAAATAATCACAGAACAGAAAAGAAAACATTAAAGAGGAATATGAGTAAATTTAATGTGGACAAATTTAAATATAAACTAAGTAAAACTTCTTGGGACAAGGTGTATATGGAAACAAACGCAGATGATGCATATAAATGTTTCATGCAGTTTATTAAAATTCATTTTACTGATTGTTTTCCAGTCGAGCAATCAAATAAAAATCAAAGTCAAAGATTAAAAAAGCCATGGTTCACATCTAATTTGTTAAAAATGTCAAGGAAAAAAATGAAACTTCATAAAAAATATCTATCCAATCCTTCTCCTCTCACTCTAAGTAATTACAAGAAAGTTAGAAACAATTATGTACACTTATTAAGAACTGCAAAGAGGAAGTATTATTTCAATAAAATAAACAGTAGTACTAATATTAAAAGTACTTGGAAAGTTATAAATGAACTACTGCAAAAAGATGTGCCATCCGCAAATATTATGCCCTCCACATTTAACGATGGTGGAACAATATATGAAACATCCTTTGATATAGCTGAGAAATTTAACACTTTTTTTGTTAATTCTGGTCCTGAATTGGTGAAAACGATGTCGGGCTCAAAAAAAGATCCATTGGATTATATATCGTCTAGCTATCCCCAAATGTTGTCTTTTCAGTCTTCTGACATCCAAGAAATAAGCAAAATAATTGATGAACTAAAACTATCTTCACCAGGGCATGATGATATATCTGCATGGCTCGTGAAGCAAATAAAACAGTTTATTCTTCAGCCATTGGCTTATATTATTTCACTGTCTCTAAACTCTGGTGTTGTACCTAAAGATCTAAAAGTCGCCAAAGTAATTCCTTTATTTAAGGCAAATGAGAGACAGTGTTTTAACAATTATAGACCAATTTCAATATTACCTTGTTTTTCTAAAATAATTGAAAAGGTTGTTTATAAAAGGATAATCTGTCATGTAAATAATAATTTTATTCTCTACAAACACCAATATGGGTTCCGGAAAAATCACAGTACTTATATGGCTTTAGTTCATTTAATAGATATTATTATCACCGCATTAGATAACAACAAACTGGCGTGTAGTATTTTTCTAGACTTATCAAAAGCGTTTGATACAGTCAATCATAAAATATTACTTGCTAAACTGCAAAAATATGGTTTTCATGGAACTGCCTTTAAATGGTTGCAAAGTTACATTAGCAAGAGATGTCAGTTTGTCAGTATTAATGGTTGCAATTCCAACATTATGGATATACACTGTGGAGTGCCTCAGGGCTCCATATTGGGTCCATTATTATTCTTAATTTACATAAACGATTTGTGTACAGTCTCTCATGTTCTTACTCCAATAATGTTTGCTGATGATACCACTTTGGTCACATGCCATTCAAATGTTAATACTCTTATAAACCAAGCCAATGAGGAATTATCTGCATATGATGAATGGTTTAAGAGTAACAGGTTGGCAATAAACATCAAAAAGTCCAACTATATGATTTTTAGTGGTAAAATGACATTTTCAACTTGTTCTTCACTCAATATTGCTTCAACTGCAATCAGTCGTGTCTCATCCACCAAATTTTTGGGTATTATTGTGGATGAGAACCTAAACTGGAAAGAGCATGTTGACTGGATAACAAGAAAAGTAAATAAATCTCTTGGCATTATAAGAAAAGTAAGTCATTATGTCGATTTAAAATGTACACTTGCCTTATATTACAGTTTAATTTACCCCTATCTTTCATATTGTAATATGGTGTGGGCAAGCACTTTTCCATCAACTTTAAATCAATTATTGATTGTACAAAAGCGCTTTGTTCGAATTGCAACCCATTCCAAGCCACTGACCTCATCTACTAGTTTATTTCTGAAGTTAAATTTGCTAAATATTTATTATATTAATACTTTCCAAATTTGTGTTTTTATGTATAAAATTCAGTGTAATCAATCTACCTTGCCTGAACATTTTATTTTGTATTTTACCACAAATGCTGCAGTTCATAGATACAATACTCGTCAAAACCAACATTTCCATTTACCTAAATGTGTCACATCAAGAGCTCAGTTCTGTATCAGATACAGAGGGTGTAAATTATGGAGCCAGTATTCTTATATTGTTGGAAAAAGCACTTCAAAGATATCTTTCAAGAAAACCTTAAAGAAATCAATTGTGATGTCTCACTGATACTTGATCTGAATGTGTACTCTAGAACTCCTCTAACACTGTTTTTTATTGAAAAGGTGGAGGCTTTAAAACAAGCCTTTTTGGCTTTTCTGCCTCTTCCTGCACTTTTTTTTGTCTTTTTTTTTATTGTTGTTCTTATTTTTGTGTTTTGTGTGCAAAATAAATAAATAAATAAAAAAAAATAAAAAAAATAAAAATAGGCCGATACCGAAAGGGGCCGATTATATCATGCATCCCTAATTTAAACTTGCGCAATGCACCTTTAATTGTTTTGAAATTTAATAAATTTATCTTGAAATAAAGTAATTTATGCCACGAGGCATGCTGCCGGCACTGATGTCTCACTCTGGCAGTGAATGTTCTAGTTTCATGACTCAGGTTCAGAGGTGGTAAATTACTACATTTTCTGACCTAGAAAAATGATGACATGCTTGCATCTGCCTTTAAATTGTAACATGTTGAATGAAACTGTCAGCAAGCTCAGAAACTGAAGCATGACTACAAGGCCGTACAAACATTACATGCGTATTTTTCTTTTCAAATTGTAATATTAGCTTTACACTGTCACCTGCATGCCACAGAGCCAAGCTCCAGCACATCTGAACATTTTCCAGAGTCCTCTCGTCATCATTTCAATCATTTGAAGGATTTCAGGGTGACTTTCATCATTTTAACCTGGACCAGAGACAGAGAAAGAAGCAGCTTCCAGCATTTCTGAAGTAAAAAAGTTGTTTATCTCATCAGATTTTCTCCATTTCACTAAAATGAAATTTACAATCCAATATCTTTCTCTCAGAGCTGTTTAAACGTTTGGTTCAGCAAGGATTTTCTTTGTTCTAATATACAACAAATCCAATAAAAAAACAAACAAATAAATAAAAATAAATCCAGTGAGGAGGTGGAGTTGATATCCTGACAGGTTTCTGAAGGAAAACCTGAGTTCAAGCCCAAAATAGAGGGCAGGTATGAAAAGCAGCGTGAAGTGAACGCGGGCTGCAGAAATGTGACATCTGTGGTGACTGTCACTCCTCACACACGTCTTTTCAACACTTCACATTGCTCACATACTGCTTACATCCAAGACTAGCGATGAAGAAAACACAGAAAATCAGATGGAAGCAGCAGCAGAGTGCAGCTCTGAAGACGCTGGCGTCCTGTGAATGTGGCCTATTTTACTCCAAACAGCACTGCAGCTCATATCAGGCTTTATTCTGAAGGTTTTCTTTTCCACCAAATCTACTGTCATATATTGCAGCATGTCTCCAACACTGAAATCCTGGTAAGTGTCTACAGCAGCCAGTGAGCCCGCCCTCCATTATTGATTACCTCCTGCAGAGCTATAACAGCAGGAAATCATCTCATTAATCCACCATCAGGATTTTTATTTCAAGGCGATTTGCCATTTTTGACATTTGGTGTTTGAGGATTTTCTCTTGCCCCGCGACACCCGGACTAGCTGCACACTCCGTCATTCACACCAGAACAATAACGTCTTCATATCTATTATGCCTTGTCAGGCGACCTCTAGCTTTTCAGCCCATTAATGCGTGTATGCCATTAACCTTGGACATCCTCGGGGATGCGGATGCTGCTGCCTCGATCGCTTCTCTGTAAATTATTGATCAGAGAAACATGAGTTTATATCCTGTCATGTTCTGCCTGCTGGTCATCGTGCGTGTGTGTGTGTGTGTGTGTGTGTGTGTGTGTGTGAGCATTAAACGCACCATTATTCCTAACTACTTTAATTTCCTCTTCTGTCCTTTCTTTCTGTTAGCACAGTTTGATTTTTGCAGCTGATGCTTAGACAGTGTTTTTTCTATCACCTGATTCTCCGCTTCCATCTCTGAAATCCTTAAATACGATGCAGTAATTCCTTGTGGCTGATTATTACTCACATATGACATAATATCTCCTCATTTAAAGCACAGTGAAGTATTATTACACTGGAGGATTAAATCTAAAATGTAGATACTGTATGTACAGTATAGTTTGCAGTTGAGATATCTAACATTTTCCCCACGTTGGTCCTTTTATAGTCGTAACCCTTTGAACCCTAAGCCCATTTTTCTCGAAGTTGCATACTCCAATTAAAATAAGTGTATCTCTGCAACCACAAGGCCTATTTGAGTAAATTTGGTGTCAAATGAAAGAAAACACTTGTGAGATTTATGGTGTAAATATAAGTATATTTGTTACTGGTGAAGAGTAAATGAAGTTGGCACAGCATAATTTCAAACCTTGCTTTAAAAAAAACCCACTTTCAGCATCAGTAACTCTCTAAAATGATGCTTTAGAAGCTGTTAATCTCTTTCAATCCAAAGTAAAATATGTTGAAGTTGTTTCTGCAGAGAACCCCCCCCCCCCCCCCCCCCCCCCACCCCCTTCTAAAGTGTAGCAGAACAGAATTACAGAGTTTATTTTTACAAAAAGTTCAGGCGAGGTTTCCAAAATGGCAACTTTGGCACGATTTGGCACAGTTGGCAATGTTATTTTCCAACATGCCACAGAATTATAATTCTTCCATCATAAATATCTTAAAAAAACAAACAACCAAAACAGTCTCAAACTGCAGCTTTTATGACTTCTGTTTTAGCACACGCCCTCACAGCGTCCAAAGCTGGCTGTTTGTGGTTACGCAGGCCCATAACTCCACAACGGATTGGTTGATTTTGGAAAATGAGACATCAATCAATTCCTTAGAGCCAGTAGAACGTCTAGACCCCCGTGGGAAAAGATTGACAGTACTTTCAGCCAATCAGAGCCAGAAGAAGGCGGTAATTCAGTAGTGGCCACTGGTTTGTGGCTGAGCGGTTTCTGCTGTTGCTGCTTATCGGCTTCTATCTCTGTAATCTTTTTGTGTAGAGGACTGTGAAGCCCACGTTTGGATTCTGCAGAGTCTCAGCGTTAATTTGGTGTATAATTTGTGCTGGTCTGATGTGGGGTTGTGGCTGTGGAGACAGAAATGTTGTACGTAGGTTGCTATTATGCCGTGTATTTACGTTTCGCATTTTTTCATTTAATTTGGATTTAACTTTAGTTGTGTTTTGCACAATTAAAAAAGGTTTGTGCTGCTTGTAGCCTGGCTTCTGCAGTTTAATTTGATGTGCCACATTGCAATAATCCCCGTCATTAATGCGTCGTTGATCACCGTTGTTGTTGAGTAACAATCACGAGGGACCTTAAGCTCGGGGCGGATCTCATCCACCCCCGGGGCCCTGCCACCATGGAGCTTTGAAAGTTAGGGTTGACAATGTTGGAAGAACGGTTTGAGCAAGCGACAGTTTAAAGACACACCACCCGAAACCACGTCTTTAGAGCGCAGGGACATGTGCGTCGATGTTTTACGAGCAGGTTAACGATAACAGCCGAGTGGATAGCTCGTTAGCATGCTAGTAAACAGCTGACAAACCACCTTTCTAAATGCTTTAATCCACTCACCTCCAACTCCTTCTGGGGTGTAAAAAGTCCACACTGCAAACGTCAACGCCTCCAAGACTTGATCCTTATCTGTTGTTTTGTTTTTTTAGCGCAGCAGCAGTTAGCAGTCTGTTAGCTATATTTGTTTACAATGAGCGGCGCACAGGGGGTCACATGGGGGACAAAGAGAGAGGAGGGACAGAGACGAGACATAAAAGCATCGATTCGTTCTTTCTATATGTTGCAAATGACCAACTTTCGGTGTGAATGGCAGGTGCTGGTCAGAGTTTTTCCAGACCTACAGCTCTCACAGAGGTCTGACTGTTTCCTTCCTGTTTATAAATACCGGATGAATTGATACTGTCAGGATGGAAGGACCATTTCAGCCAGAAGAACAGAAGGTGTTTCTGAGCCGGATTACCAACTCTGGCTTTAACTACCTCAACAACCTCAGCCCCGGTAGTAGAAGAGCCCACCCCAGACTGTGCTTCCTCATATGAAGATATGCTGGTGGGATTGAGGAAGACTTCAAAGTTTTCCCTCCACCGACCCACAACATTTCGAATCAAAGTCAGTAGTTTACCATGCCCACTGTCACAGCCCCCCTGAGGAATGGAAGAATGAAGAGTCATTTTTCTAACTTCATAAATCAGCTATAAGATAATCTTGTTACCCAAAACCAAAAATTCCAGTGTTTGATCATCACTGCTTCGTTTCAGTGCATGTTTTCTGTCTCTTGTGTCTCTCCTGACATGTTTCCATCACTTGTGGTGATGCTGCTCAATGCTTATTGAACCCCATGAAGCAGTTTTTCAGTAGGGAGGAACAGCAGGTGACATTTTGTGCACTGCAAGTTGAATATACCTTTACATCCAGGGTGCATGTATTGCCCTTGTCCTCCACCCAGATAGGCCAATAACCAGTGTTGTCCTGATGTGCAGGTGCTGATGGCAATGGTGACAAACTTCCTGAGCATTCAGTGAAATACAGATGATTCATTATAACTGTGTTTTATTTTTTTTTTATTTTTTTTTTTTTTATTTATTTATTTTTTTTTACTTGTCCTGTCCAGCATCGAAGCAAGCAGAATGGAAATCTGATTGCTTTATTCTGTTGAACAGTTTTGCTTTACCAAGCGGAGCTTTATGAACATAAGGCTCCACTTGATATCATGTTTATTCATTTTATTTCTTTATTTAAACATTTGTCTATTACACCATTCCATTTCATACTGCTGGGCCTGACAAGGGAGAAATGAAAGTTAACAGAGGTAATGATAGAAAGTGAAACAGAGAGAAAGGAGTGAGGAAGAGGAAGAGAGAGAGGAGAGAAAACATGAATCCACTTCCACAGTTCACTGGTACATCTGTACCGCGATCCCTAAACAACCAAGGTCTCTGTTGGAAAACAAAATCATACAAACACACACAAACACACGCAGAACTACGCAAAGAAAAGGTACAACCTAGTCATCGCAATGGGAAGTAGAGAAGAGGTACAACCTAGTCATCGCAATGGGAAGTAGAGAAGAGGTACAACCTAGTCATCGCAATGGGAAGCAGTGTCACAGTGTCAACATGCATAATAAAGGGTGCTCCGTGGTGATACAGTCATGCAGATGCAACCTCGTCTCTGCAAGGAGGAGAAAGCCCGCAAGGCTCACGACCCATGCCCCCAGCAGCCACCCAGAGGCCCAGATCCCAGCTACCCCCCCCCCCCCCCCAAAGAGCGGACATGCATCCCCCGAAGGGCGACAAAAGGCAGCCCCAGCCGGAGCCCCCTGCAGTCTGGGGGCCCAGGCCCCAGCGGACCAAGACCAGCAGCTGCCGACCCCACCGGGCGCCGGGCGTCCCCCGGAGCGGAGACAGCGCCGGGCCCAGGGCCCAAGCGCCCAGGAGCAGCCACCCCCCCCCCCCGGACCCGGGCGGCCCAACCGAAACCCAGGAGGACCGGACCCCCCAGACGACGCCCCCCCAGGGCAGGCCAGCCCCCACCCCAACGTCCCTGCCCCACACACCTGACACCAGGGCGCCACCACCTCTACCACCCCCTACCCCGCCACCACGCTCACACACACACTCCCCACACACCTACCCCAACACTAGGGCTGAAAGATATACAGTCACCGCCCCCGCATCGAGACACGGGCACCCAAGACATCAATACCGCAAGAGCAACCACATACAAGATACAGATCCCCCCTGCGCCCGCCCCGCACAAAAAGCCCCGGAAGCCACAAACAAAACCGCACCCCCCACCAAAGCGCCCGGCCCCCAACCAACCCGCAGCCACACCGCACCACACCGACACCAAGATGCCCGGCACGAACACCGAGATACGAACCTCCGCCCACACCGCCCAGCCCTACCCAACACCTCCGTGTACCCCCCCACACACACACATACACCCACCCACTCCGCTCTCTGACCTTACATACCCACACTCACTCCTCTCTCCACCCCCAACACTCTCCTCCCTCTACCGTCCACACCTACCCCCACCTCCTCATACCCTCTAACACACACATGCACTCCCCCCACATAGCTGCACCAACCCCTCCCTACCCCCCCACACATACGCCCCCACCTCCCTATACCCCCAATACCCCATACAGTCCCCCCCTTACATGTCCAGCCCCGCCCATCCCTCTGACCTATCACACTCCCGCCCTTCCTTCCTTCAGCCCCTCATGACCATCCCTACTAGACACTCACGAGCATGCCACTCCTTCCTCCATTCCCCCTTTCCTCCAACCACTTACCCACATCTCCTCCCTCTTCCAGCCCAAGTTCCTCCCTCCCACATTTCCTCTTTCACACTCTCATTCATTATTCTTACATACCCACCTCTCTCTTGCCCATGCCCTCGTGCCTCCTGAGTGGTAGCTCGGGCCGGGGAAGGAGCCGTGAGCTCCAAGCCCCCAACACGTCCCCCCCCCCCCACCACCACCCCCATCCCCCACCCCCGGACGCAGCAGGCCAGGCATCCCCCAGGCCAGCAGATCCCCCGCAATGCAGCCAGCCTTAACCACTGGCGCGTGAAGCAGCCACTGTCCCCCCCTCCCCCCAGTAGCGCCCGGGAGACCGGGGTATGAAAGGACCCTGCCCCCCCCCCCACCCCCCGCTCATGACTGTGTGTGTAAGATGTGTGTTGTTTGCAGTTAAAACTAAGGGGCAGTGCCAAGTCATGCCGGGAGTGGGGTCGCGTAGGGGGCATGACCCCCCAACCGGCCCCTCCCTCCTTCCACACACTATATGGCCCGCCCCTCAGAAGTGGTTGTGAGCTGTTAACTGTGTTTTATAATACGCCTGTCACTGTTCATCTTTGTGCTCAGCTGGAAGTTTAATTTCTACCCTGTTCTTTAGAAAGAGGCTAAATTGATTCTTTCAATGGATGAAACCAGGGTTCCCACTCTTTTCTAGAAGTTGTTTTCCAGGACTTTTCCAGGACATTTTTAGGACTTTTCCAGCTGCTACAGTACAAGTCAAGTTATCACAACATAAACTAATAAATTCCACCACAAGCTTTTGGAGAAGAGTTCTACCATTGTAGCTTATATTTTTTTACAGCGATGACATAAAGATGAAGAAAAGACGAAGCAGCAACGAAGCAGAGACAAAACAGAGGCGAAGTGGAGATAAAGCTGCGATGAAACAGTGACGAAATGGCAACGAAGCAGAGACAAAACAGAGGTGAAGCAGAGACGAAGCAGAGACAAAAAGGCGAAGCGGATATAAAGCTGCGATGAAACAGTGATGAAAGAGCGACGAAACGACAACGAAGCATTGACAAAGCTGCGAAGAAACGGCGCCAAAAACAGCTACAAAGCAGCAATGAAACAGTGACAAAGCTGCAATGTAGTGCTGATGAAGCAAAGACGAAGCTGCAAAGAAACAGCTACACAGCTGTGATGAAATGGCAATGTAGCAGTAACGAAGCAAAGATAAAGTGGCGATAAAGTGGCGACGATCATGGTGATGAAACAGCAGTGATGCAATGGCAGTGAAATGGCAACGTAGCGGCGTCTAAACGGCTACGAAGTAGCCATGAAATGGCAACGAAGGTGTGACGAAGCTATGACAAACCTGCGATGAAGCTGCGAAGAAGCTGTGATGAAACAGCGACAAAACAGTTACAAAACCATGACAAAACGGTGATGAAACAGCAAATGAAGCAGCAATGAAAGGTGACAAATTTTAAAACGAAACGGTGACGAAATAGCAAAGAAACAGCGGCGAAAGGGTGACGACACGGTGACAAAACGGCGACGAAGCTGAGAGGAAACGACAACTAAACCGCAACAAAACTGCAACAAAATGGTGACAAAACTGCGACGTAGCTGTGATGTAGCAGCGCATAGCAAATATGAAGCAGCGTCGAAGCAGCGATGAGAGGGAGGAAAACTAATTTTCCTGGACAACACAAGGTTTTCCAGGACATTTTACTCTTTTTCTCATTTTTCATGTATTTTCCATGACTGGAAAAATGTTCAATCATTTTCCAGGTTTTCCAGGACATGTGGGAACCCTGGAAATGGAAGTGATAGGAAACCAGAGCAGGCAAACTTCACTCTTATACTATATCGTAACATCATACAATTTAATATAAAGATCAAAACAAAATTATAAAGATTTTTTTTTTTTTTTAAACGCACTCAACCAAAATCTCATGATGTAATTCCATGGTACATTGTTGCCGAATGGCAACACCTGCATTTTAACAAGTTTTTACTAATAAATTAGTCAATAAGGTACATTAAACTATCTAAACTTGAAATTTACCCATCTGTTGTGGTGAAGATATTTTTTCCAGTCAGAAAAAGATATTTTTCAAAAAGTCATTTTTTGCAGCAAGACAGCAGAACTGTCTCTTTAGAAAAAGCCCACCAAAAACAGTTTCACAAATTAAAGCATTGTTATTGTTTACCTGGTTTCCCCTCTTTTTAAAGCATCATTTAAAGGGATGCTTTCAGGAGATGTGACAAAAATGTGTTAATTCCCAAATAGCAACATGGTAGATAGAGGGTTAGTGTTTTATGGAAAGCACTTTGAGTTGTCTTGTACATAAAGTGTGTTACAGAAATAAAGCAGCCGTGCTCTGTGTTGAGGCTACACCATTTGCATGGTATTGAACACCAGAAGGGTCTGGAAGGGTTTGTTGTCACCTTTGGAGTGCAGTTAGGATTTGGCTGAGGGAGATAAACATCAATATGAACCTTAAAGTGCTGATGACACAACCTTAACTTCCAGTAACTTTGCCATACAACAACACACCAAGACAAAATCAGTAGTTCTGTGAAGTTAGAAGTTAATCAGACGTGTATTTACGTCAATATCTGATGTTTAGGAGGCTTGGCTAAGCGCTAATAGCTTTTCACTAGCGAACCTAGCCTCTGTGACGTGACGTCAGCAAGATAAGGAGTTGTGGTCGGCTCACTGATTTGCACGTATAATCAAAGTGGTGGAAAACATGAAAGATGCTTCAGAACAGCTGGACTGGAACTGGTTTGTGTGGTGGATCATCAGCCAGTTCAGAAGAGTGATGATGATGATGATGCTGAGGAAGATGAGTACATCACATTTTACAAGCTAGAACCAGACTAGAACTCTAGTCAGCTGTCTCCAGCCTCAAGTCCACTAGGTTCAGCTAAAAGCTGCGATGCCGACACATTGAGCAGACTCAGAACTGTAAGGATCAGCACCGGTTTGACATAGACCTATAGCTCGCGGCTAACTGGCTAATGAGTTAGCTCGGTGCTAATGGTTAGCCACGGCAAATAATTAGCCTTTAACAATGAGAAGATAACTTCCATGGTTCCAGCGGGGTTTTAAATAGTTGCAGTTTCTAAAGATGAGGATGGAGGGAAGGATGCATGTTTGGAAGCAGCTGGAGGAGATCTGATGACTGGAGACGTCCTGTTATAACCGAGCAGCAGCTGTCTGTCCATACAGCAGCTGTATGACCGATCTGATGAAGCAACGATGGTTGAAAAAGAATATTCCAGAGGGCATGACTGCAGTTCCATGTGTTAGAAGCCTCAACAGCTCCAGTAAACAGAAGCTGCAGACAGGAGAGACGTGCAGAGGCTCCTACTGCTATTCAATAAGTCCGACCTGCTGCTTTATCCCCTTCAAAATAAAATTCTAGATCTGTAAGAAACTTAAATAAACTAACACTGTACTTACGAGCTTTTAAACATTAACTGGCAATACACCAGAAGGCTGAGTCGTTACCGTTTGTCTGTAAAACTGGAAAAGGAACTTAAAAACTGCAATGAAGCCATTGACTTAAATGTTAAATGAGCTAAGAACGTTCTCTGACAGACGTCACGTCCGGTTTTTGCGAACAGCACCGCAGTTTCCTAATAACCCATCTATGCAGCTGTGACTGTTTCTGTTACATAAAGCTTGGTGAAAAAGTTCTTGCCCCCTTCCTAATTTCTTACTTTTTTTGCATGTTTGTCACACTTAAATGTTTTAGATCATCAAACAAATTTTAATGTGAGTCAAAGATAACACAAGTAAAGAGATAATGCAGTTTTTGAATGAAGATTTTTATTAGTGAGGGAGGGAAAAAAATCCAAACCTCCATAGCCCCGTGTGAAAAAGTGATTGCCCCCCCTGTTAAAACATAAATTAACTGTGGTTAATCACATCTTTGGAAAGCTGATTTCAATTTCTCTAGCCACACCCAGGCCTGATTTCTGCCACACCTGTTCTCAATCAAGAAATCACTTAAATAGGACCTGCCTGACAAAGTGAAGTAGACCAAAAGATCCTCAAAAGCTGGACATCATGTTGCATTTAAAAAAAAATGCAGTAAAAAAAAAAAAGAGAAACAAAGTAATTGAAATGTATCAGTCTGGAAAAGGTTCCAAAGCCATTTCTAAAGCTTTGGGACTCCAGAGAACCACAGTGAGAACCATTATCCACAAATGGTGAAAACATGGAACAGTGGTGAACCTTTCCAGGAGGGGCCGGCCGACCAAAATGACCCCAAGAGCACAGCGACGACTCATTCATCAATTTTTTCCCCCTTAAAAATAAAAATCTTCATTCAAAAACTGCATTTTCTGTTTACTTGTCTTATCTTTGTCTCACATTTACATTTGTTTGATAATCTGAAACATTTAAGTGTGACTCACATGCAAAAAAAGTAAGAATTAGGAAGGGGGCAAAAACTTTTTCACACAGCTGTAGATCATCATGAAGAATGTTTTGGTCGATAAAACGTGAGGAAATGTAAAAAACGTCATCAGCACTTTAAAGCAAGGCCACAGATGCAATAACTATTTATCTTATTGAGTACTCCTAAAATGAACTTTTCAATAAGGAGTTTCATCCTTAAAAAGTTTCATCATCATGCTTTAAGAATTTTTTTTGTTGTTTTTTTAAAGGAACTATTTCTGCTTGAGATATTTTAGAAAGTTTTTCTTTCAGTTCAAGTGTTTCCAATAGCAACAAAAGAAAGCAGACACTGAAGCCTCATAGCAGTAGTGATTCTGTTTCCTTTGTACATCATGTTTGCACACCAGTTTTTTATGTTATCAATAACGGCCTCACACTGACAGAAATGCAACTGTTTTTATTTACTTGCCATGTGTTTGGAGGTGCTTTTACAGCTCAGTAATGAATTATTCTGTTGGCTAGAACTTTTTTTTTTTCCTGTTTTTTGCTTTTTTCACAACCTGAGGGTTTTTAGGAGAATTAATTGCCCCCTTGATGTTTCCTCCTGTTTCTTTTGGTTCAGACTTACAGAAACATGGCTCAGCTGAGTGTGAAAGGTGAATAATAGTGTGTCATTTGCACAATTTGGGGCATTTTTGTCCTGGATTGTCACTGGCATTTGATCATTTGCTGAGTGGGAGGGTGTGGATTGTAAAATGTTTAGATGAATGTGAACGTTCAGGGTAAGACGGGATAGAATATCCTCCCCTCTCTCTAACAGGTCTACACTGATACCTCCTCCACGCTGTCAATACAGTTCTCATTTCTTCATCTTCCAGTGGACAGGATGCGCTTAATCATCACATCCCAGCTTCTACTGCATGCTTTTAATTACCAATCTGAGGACTGGCTTTGCATTCTTTGTGAAGCATTTCGTTTTCAAAGATGCAATTACGGAGACATCTAGTGTCTGCAGCCTCATTAAGATTCATAGATGTTGAGGGACAACAAAGCTTGTTAGCTATATTGCTCGCCTCTTATTTGCTAACTGTGGATGAGAGGAAAAGGCCTGGAAATGTGGTCAGACTGGATGAATGTAAACTGAATCTACTGTATATCATTAAAGACAACTAACACTATTGTCGATTTCCGATAGCTGACAGTTTGGATGGTACAACTGATATAGAGCTGATACTTCAGCATCTGCCTGTCAAAATATTGGATTCAATACTTTTATTTATATCAACACACCACTGTGTTTAATACAAAATGTGCAATTTTTTTCCATGTCACATGATTATGCTAGCTTATCAGATGCCATGATGACTGTACTAGTTTTGTAAAAGTATAGAAGTGAAATTCAGTTAAAGTCAACTTTATTTGTATAGCACCAATTCACAACAAATTCAAAGCACGTTTTAAGATACAGATCAATAAAATTTATTATAGTCCAATTAATAACTTGACTATATTTATTTACAATTACTGTGTTCATTTAAACTAATTTAATAAAAGCGAGTTGCCACCTAAGGAAACCAACAGATTGCATCAAATCTTCGATTCAGTACCCAATCCAAAGCATACAGTGACGTAAAAACAGCGGAGAGGAACAAATTTCCTTTTTAAACAAAAGAAGGCCAGCAGAATCAGAACCAGGAAGGGTTCCACCATCTCCCTGGACCAGCTGATGAGTTATTTCTGTTAGCAAGTGATGCAGTAACATAATTAATGACATTTGATGGGAGTAATCCCAGAAACTAATTAGCTACTTTTAAAAGTAACCTTACTGATATTGCTTATTTAAAGTATTGTCTCGCCTGCCTTGACTCACATATGAAATTCAGTGACATCACATTCCTAATCCAGAGGGTTCAGTATGACGTTGGTCCACCTTTGCAGCTGGAACAGCTTCAACTCATGTCATGTTGGAAGAGGAAGGGGCCAGCTCCAAACTGGTCCCACAAAGTTGGGAGCATGGAATGGTCCAGAATGTCTTGGTATGCTGAAGCATTCAGAGTTCCTTTCACTGGAACTAAGGGGCCAAGCCCAGCTCCTGATAAACACCCCCCCACCATAGTTTAACCTGACTCCGCCAGATGGATTTGCAAGTAAACCTGAAGCTCGCGAGATCAGGATGGTCTCACATGGCTAACCATAATTCCCCCTCCACCAAACTTTACACTTTGCACAACGCAGTCAGACAAGTACAGTTGTCCTTGCAACCGCCTAACCCAGTCTCCTCCATCAGATTTCCAGATCGTCACTCCAGAGGACGTACTTACGGTGCGTTGGATTTGAACTCGGAAGTCAGATTTTCCGACTTCCCATTTGGAAATATAACCAGAATGGATTTCCTATTCTGAAACTTGTGGTAGTCCCACCAGCTCTGACTTCTCCCACTAAAGATGGCTGTGCCCATACCAACACTAATTGAACCCAATAATAAACATTAATATTTATCCAAATGTGCTTGTGTCGTGTGAACACATCAGTGTTAAAAGTAGTCATTTGCAACCTCGACCTGTAGAGCAAGTCTGGAAAGTGTTAACATGTTTAAAACATTGAATAATGCAACATTCATATGTTTTACTGCTAAAAATAACGAAGTGATGTGGTTTGCCTGTTAAATCCCCTCCTCTGACAACTGAAAACGGGGGTTAAAAATAAAAAAAAAAAATTTAAAAAACCAAAAACGTAGTTTCGCTGTTATGGTTAAGATTCCGTTGGGCTTTATCTACAAGTTTATGATCAGCTATTCTTTTTTTTTTCTTCTTCTTTCAGTGATGCTTTAAATTGAACTAATACATCTCTGCATAACTAAATGTGTTATATGAATGATTGTTTAAATGAAGATGCTTGTTTTCCTAATTAGGCATAATTATTTTTAGGGATAATTTGGTGTGAACAGACAGCAACCAAAAAAAGAAGTTTCCTGGAAGCATCCATATTGCTTTTCCCATTTTCCCCACTTCGACAACATGAATGCTCCCAACTCGTATGTGACGGAATTCCCACCTCCACTCGACTTGTGGTAAATCAAACGTCCATAACTCATACCTCAAGCTGGACTTGTGCAGATTTATATTGTACATTTATTTATTTAATCACTTATACTATAACCAAAATCATAATGTAGAGTATGTACAGCTAAGATTTCATGCTCTGTACATTTTAGCATGGGGGATATTTATTTATTATTTATTGTATTTAATACGAGCACACAATACTGGTCTCTTTTAACCTGCACAGATTTAACACACAAGTAACAAAAGACAGATTGCACATCTCATCTCTCTCTGATCTGTGTGTGATGTTCAGTAACAGAGCACACCACAGCTAATAGGTTATTATCACGCTCGGCCGGTTTCGGAACTTGTAATTGGTTTTCAGTTCAGGGTAGTTCAACAATGGCTGAATCAAGTCTGATGTCACGTTGTTCCACTGTGTAAATTAATAAACAACGCAGCTATTAGTTTATGGATTAGACTGAAGTGATCTAAGGAAGAAGTGGATTAAAACTATTGCTGGAGTGAAGGGGAATTGGAATAAAACAACGTGACGTTGTTTGTCCCGGCACAATAATGCAGACTAACAGCTAGCGTTGAGGTGCGTGTGGCGGCCGACTGTGCACTTAAACAAAAGAGGACAGCAGCAGCCCGTAGTGGAACAACTGGGGACTGCAAGAAAGGAGACGCTAGAATGTGTGTTTTCAGCCGCACAAAGTTAGGCACATCATAAGCTAGCTCGCTAGCCTGCTCCAGGGTAGTCTGCGGCTACAAACAACGGCTACGGTTATTATAAAGTTCGCGTTCTCCAGCACATCACTGATACTTGATGGCTACACTTCAGCTGTGCAGCTCCTTGTCACTCCTGATTTCTCCTCCAGTTGCTACATGGTTTTGCTAGCTGAACACATGCCTGCGCTGTGCTTTATAAGCGGCTCCCTTGATAGTCCAGTTGTTCCACTGGAAATGGGAGTGGGCACGTCGGCTAACGTGCTGGCTGCTGCTGCTAACACAGCTGTATAGTCTGCATATTGAAGTGTCGGCTACAAAAAACATGCTAGCTGTTTTATTCAAAGTTCGGCCTCCGGCGAATCGTGCTTTGTCCACTTCTTCCTCAGCTTCACTTAGTCGGAATGAAAAAAGTAGGATTGCGTTTTGATATAAAAGTAGAAAGAGAGTGACGTTGGATAGTATTGTTGAACTGGCCTTGAAGAGGAAATGCCTAAATCCGGAAAGTTCCGGAAGGTGATGTTCCCCTAAGAGTTTCAGCAGAGTATCACGTTCTCACATTTAGTCAAATCCCATTCTCCCCCACTTTGCCAACTGAATTTTTGTTTGTGTAGTTTCTTTCCACTAAGTCACTGCATTCCGATGGGGGAATGTGTTTTTAGAGTAAGTAATGGCCCAGTAGCAACAGAAACGAACAAATCTGGAAAATAATGAATTTAGAAGGGGGGAGAAAATATGTTGCGCATATGAGGATTAACTAAAGTGTGATGACAGACTCAAAAGTAGCATACAAAAAACAAGAAAAATAGTGCGGAGTTAGAGTTAATAGATGTATCAATGAAAGATGTCAGAAAGCTGGACTGGAACTGGATTGTGTGGTGGATCATGCAGTTCAGAAAAGTGTGATATGCTGAGGAATTTGGGGAAATGACATTTTCAGCTAGACGGAGTAGACTGTGCGTGCCTCAGTCGTCTCCGCCTCGGTCACTGGTTAGATAAAAGCCGTAGACCAAACGAGGGAACCAGAACTGTAAGGAGCGACCCGGAACAACTTAATCAGACCCTCAACTCGATGAGTTGCAGCGGTTTGACATACAGTAGATCCAGGCATGACAGAAACCAGGCACTCCTCCCCTGCTTTAGCGGCTGGCCGCGAGCTACCAGCAGTAAATAATTAGCCTTCAAAAAATGAGAAGATAACAACTTACATGGTTCCAGTCGAGTTTTAAATAGTTGCCGTTTATAAGGATGAGGATGGAGGAAAGGATGCAGCTTTGGAAGCAGCTGGAGGAGATCTGATTCAACTTTCAATTCAACTTTATTTGTATAGCGTCCATTCATGACAATGTCACCTCAGGGTGCTTAATAGACAGAAAAGTTCAGGTCAGATTGATAATAGCCAACAGATTGGATGTAATCTGGACTTGACCCGGTCCAATCCCCCAACCCTTTTAACAGGGAGGGAAAACCTCCGGCAGAACCCGGCTCAGGTAGGGCGGCCATCTGCCTCGACCGGCTGGGGGGGAGAAGACAGAAAGGGAGACCAACAGACACTGCAACGTTATCCAGCCAGATCTGCTGAGAGAGGAGAACACAGTTAATGATGCAATACTGTCACAGGTTTCTACATGGAGAGACAGAGATGGTGGGAGAGGAAGAGCCCAGTGCATCATGGGAAAGGAAGCCCAGTGCATCATGGATGTCCCGCAGCAGTCTAAACCTATAGCAGCTTAACTAAGGGATGCTAACCATTCCTAACTATAAGACTTATGAAAAAGGAAGGTTTTAAGCCTGATCTTAAAGGTAGAGAGGGTGTCTGCCTCCCCAACCTGAATTGGTAGCTGGTTCCATAATAGGGGGGCCTGATAGCCAAACGCTCTGCCTCCCATTCTTCTCTTAGAGACCTTTGGAACCACCAAAAGGCCTGCAGTCTGAGAACGAAGTGCTCTGCTTGGAATATATGGAACTATGAGTCCAACTCCGACGTGCTGCTTGATCCTCTTCAAAATAAAATTCTAAATCTGTAGGAAACATAAATGAACTCACGCTGCACTTACAAGCTCATTTAAACATTAACTGTCAATACAATTAGAAGGCTGAGTCGTTACTGTTTGTCTGTAAAACTGGAAAAAAAAACTTAAAAACTGCAATGAAGCCATTGACTTCAATGTTAAATAAGCTGCGAAGACTCTCTGGCAGACGTCACATCCGGTTTCAGCTCACAGCGCCACAGTCTGGTCAGATGTGCTGAAAAGCAGCCATGCTCTCTAATAACTCATCTATGCAGCTGCACCTGTTTCTGTTATATAGATCATCATCAGCACGAGGACATCAATTTGCTGGCGCCGATTTCAGCGTAAAGCTTCCCTAAGGATATAGGGAAGCCTATATCCTTAGGGAAGGATGAGAAATTACCAGAAAAAACACTTAACGGTAAAAAGCATCGGCAGAAGATGGCGGCGGTGCGCTGTGACTGTACACACCGGTCCAAAATTTCCGCAGAAGAAGAAGTCAACACCGGCCTTTCATTTCCGGTGAGTACTCCACACAGGAGTATGCGATTTTGGACAGCACTGCATACTTGAAAGTCACGTACTAAGCCACTGAGTAAATAGTATGATTAGTGTACTCAATTTAGGAGTTTGAGTATAGAGTATAGAGTATGCAAGTATGCGATTTGGGACGCAGCATGGGAGTCCTGGTTAGAAAGTTTTTATGACGTCATTAGGGAGGGAAGGGAGACGTTTCTGCTCTCTGTTTCTGACAAATGTTATGTTGTGAAACAAACTTGTTGTGACTTATTCAGCTAGTAAATAATTATTTTGCCTCCAAAACTCTTTTCTGAGTGTTGTATTTGTTGTTTCATAGAAGTAAACAGCTGTTCAGATGATGAAGGTGTCACTAAAGTAAAAAAATATTGGCATCAAAGACACTTTTCCACTTGAAGCGGACCTCCGCATTCAAAACTAGTTTTCTGAGTTTTTTGGTAGAAAAATTTTCGCTGCAACAAAACCCATGTTCTACTGCAGATTACTAAAGAACGGAAAAAGCTAGAAACAAATGTTTTTTTCTGTTAAAAGAAGTGGATCTCCGAAAATCAGTGAAAATGCTTAAAAATCCTGGCAATATGGAGCGCTCTGCTCGGAAAAGGTCTGGCAGTCAATGAGCTAATGAGTGGCTCAAAGAAAAACAGAGGCGGAGAGCTACGTACTGATGCTGGTACGTACTGATGTTGGTACTGATGGTGCAGACCGGCTGGTGAGTGGATGTCACCGGTGGTGATATTAAAACACTCAGAGCAGCTGCAGGCCTTCGTCTGCGGATCTCTAGCTACCAGACTCCAAGTCGCCTGATCATTTTCATCATTTTCTTTAAAAAATTCTCACCTCATGATCTGCAGTCAGGGAGGTTCCAGCAGCAGCAGGACCGGTTTCTGGTTCAGCTGGAGGTTGTGAACTGTTCTGTCTTCAGCTTAAACTTTGGAAAACCTGCTTTTAGACCCAGTAGGAATACAGTACTGGTTCCCCTTTTGTCTGTTCTTCTCCTTTGGCTCACCAGTCTCCGTCATTCAGCTGTTATCTTTATAATTGTGAACTGGACCAGAGGACTCTCATTCAGGACCACAGGACTAACCAACCCGGTGACGTCAGAGCTTAGAGTACTGCAAGATGGCGGCGCCCTTGCCCTAAAAACATCAAACTTTGCAACGTTCTTCTTTTATATGCTTATATTTTTCATGTTTGGTATATAATTATTGATAAGACCAGGACTCAGACTAGTAAATAAAGTTAGGTTGGTTGAGCGCTGCATTTCCACTTTAAGGCCTATTTATAGTCGTACATAAATGCTCTACGTTACAGAGAGCCTGCCAGAGAGCCTCTGTGTCATCTCCAGTTGCATGAAATATTTTTAAGTTGTCCATCATTCCATCAAGGGACAACAGAGATGGCAAGGGCTGTGATCGGTCCTAGAAAAGACATCATTTCTGCAATTATTTTCAGTTTGATATCACAATGTAAACACTGGCAGCACCATTTTTAAAACACCGGCAAGCCTACAAAGATCCATAGATGACTCCAACCAAAGAGTGTTTGGCCAAAGAAGTGAAGTGAGGAAATACCAGAATCTCTCCATCGCCTCCATTTTTTGCATCAAAAGTATCTCTGTTTCAGTGTTATTCAGCTGCAGCAACAACAGGACATTGCTCACTGTAACCGGAAGCAAAATAACCACTGAGGTTACTGACCATTGGCATCATGAGATTAGGCCAGTCTTGCGTAGCCAAGCCGACTGATTGGGTGGGAAATTGCACTGCATTTCCAGCACCATGACTGAGAACTATGAAGGCTGGAGGGGTCTCCGTGGTTATGCAGTCGGATAAGGTATTATGCAGTTGGAGAAGTGTACTGTATCCTTTATACAGTTCTATGCCTCGTGCAGCCAACCAGTTTTGCCACAAGGGGGTGCTGTTGGTGACTGTAACTGAACTAAATGACGGCTGGACCACCAG
The DNA here is from genome assembly GCA_023101725.1 of Atherinomorus stipes. NCBI lineage: Eukaryota > Metazoa > Chordata > Actinopteri > Atheriniformes > Atherinidae > Atherinomorus > Atherinomorus stipes. The sequence continues at coordinate 480,091 of JALJCO010006567.1, forward strand.
GTTAAAGGAATAGTACCCGCAAAGAATTATGTGCATTCATTTTCTACTCACCCTCATGCTGAGCAAGACTTTGGAGCACTTTTTAATATCTCAAATGCAGCCGGAGATTCGGGCGGGTTTCCATTTTCCCCCAACTTTCATACAATGGAGTTAACTGGCGCCCAGTCGACAAAGGTCCATAAGAGTCCACAAAACTTGTCAATATTCCTCCATACTGCTCGTCCAATGTAATTCATGTGTCCTGAGTGGGAAGCGTCCATAATTTACTGGAAATGACATCATTTAGTAGATTTTTATAGCTTAAACAATACGACATGTAGCTGCCGCAAAGCGCATCCATGAGAGTTCATGAGTCTACGGAAGCGCAGCGCTCAGCGCCTACTCTGCCGATAATGCAAGCGTAGAAGAAGAAGAAGAAGAAATTTACTGTTTACATTGTGCTAAGACCGAACGAGCTGCAGACAAACACAAGAGGGGTTGAATATTGATTTAAAACAAAGAAAGGAAAAAAAAGAGAACACGCGATCTCATCTGCCGCGGCTTCCGTAGTTTTGTGAACTCTCATGGACGTGCTTCGCGGCAGCTACATCTAGTACAGTTTAAGCTATTAAAATATACGAAATGAAGTCGTTTGGAGTAAATTCTGGACGCTACCCACTGGACATTTGGATTACATTGGACGAGTAGTATGGAGGAATACTGTCAAGTTTTTGTGGACTTTTATGGACCTTTTTGGTTCAGTCTCCGGTGAACTCCATTATATGAAAGTTGGGTGAACCCCCCCTCTCGTATTACAAAAGACCTCCAGAGTCTTGCTCAGCATGACGGTGTGTAGAATATTAAGGACCATCATCCTGTGGGTGTACTATTCCATCAAAGTTAAAGGGAAACTCAGTAACTTTTTTTTTTCCTCAATAAATGCTTTTCGGAATCCCCGTGGGGCTAAACAAAGTGTTTATGGAGCGATTCAATGTCCCCCCCCCTACCGCCGGGGCCTCTGGCCTGCGAGCAGCTAAATACAACTTTGCCTGAGCCGACCCGAGCAGAACTTGCGACAACAGAAACCGCTGTACGGTACTCAGGTCCCCTATCTACCGAGCTGCTTCCAGCGCTAATTTGAAGAAAACATTTCTTTAGCTTCCACCACCTAAACACGGCTCCTGGCTCTATAACCAACTCTTTGCTGGACCAGAATGATTCACGTAGCTTGCGCTGCCTGGGCGCCGGGTGAAGCATCACTGCTTCAGGCTCAATAATCACTTATCACGTCCGCAAAAAGTAAATAAAAGTTCGTATTCTTACCTGCTGCCCGCCAACACCAGAGAAAAATATAATCCACGGCATATTTACCCGCAAATCGCGGGTAAAACGTCCCGTTTCAGAAGATACAGGACTTTGCTTTGAGCAGAGGGAGACGAGGTGCTGCTACCAACGTAGCAACGTAGCATCAACAAGCTAGTAAAAGCTTAGAAATATATCCAGGGATCAGAATAGAGGAAAGACAGGTAGAGAAGCCATCTGTGTGCTGTGGGGGTGTAGGGGGGGTTGAACTTTACTACAGTGAAAGGACGCCACTAGGGGGAGCCCCGAGCTGAAGTTACTGAGTTCTGCTTTAAGTCGAATCTCGAGCTTATTATTGACGAGTGCAGTTATTTAAAAAAACTAAATGGTGATTAAGCATGTTTCTGCTCTGCTCCAAAACCAGACTTACAAGGTGTTAGTGGGTATTTTGACTGATGTAAAAAAAAAAAAAAGGCATTGGAAGAGTAAAATGTTTTCTAGTTGACATGGAACACACTCATATAGGGCATTTGAATGTGTAAAGTGGCAACCCTCGATGCTGGTAATTATTACAGTGCACTCAAAGTCACTTGAAAAACAGACGTTAAATTATCAGGGGCTTGTGTTTGTCGACAATAAAAAAGCATGTACAAAGATGAAGCAGGACATTTGTATATAGAGGTCTCTTTTGAAGGTAACCCCATTCCCTGGTCCCCTTTGAAAGTTGCACCAACCATATGGTGAACATAAACAGCGTAATATCTTTCCCACTCATCGGGGAGCATGTAGCTCTTAGCTGTGTTCATTAGCCCCAAATGAACTTTGAAGGTGAGTGGGGGAAATAAGAAAGACACTCCGGCGGGGTGTTATGTGTGTGGCTGTGTGGCGACAGTGATAATCATGGAATTTAATAATTGTTTTTCTAATTATAGACCATGAAACCACAGTTAAGGCCACAGTCTGTTCCTCGCTCCTCCGAGAAAATGGAGTAATTGAGTGCCGCCCGCAACAGATTAATGACATGGTGTTTGGAACTTGGCAACAAGCACTTTTTGTTGTTGACAAAATGGAGTTTGCTGCATATCGGGTGTTAATGTAGGTATGATTCCATGAAACAATTCCAGTTTTCCAACTTTACTGCCAATGAGAACAGAATTTTTGCTCTTATGCTGTGGGCAATGGACAAAGAGTGACCCCAATTAACATCATTCTCCATTGTGTCTGTGGTGCTTGACTTTTGGTGATTGCAAAATATTTCAATTTCTGTTTAGCTTTCTATCCTTTCTTCCTCCCTTCATAATTTTCCTGCTACAGTGTGTCAGCACGCCAGCGCCTACAGTGTGATACATGTATACTTTAAGAACGTTTAGGTGAGCAGAGCTGGCATGTTTAGATGTTTTCTGCTTCAATAAAAGGTTTCTGTATTTAGATGCACTGTAAAAACTCTCTGGGCTGTAGTTGATATGACTTATTTACATTAATCTAACTTAATTATTTTAGGTTTTTTAATGATAAAATCTAATGCTTTTGCATTTATATGTGCCTTTCAGACCCTCAACACATAATCATAAAGAATAAGAAGGAATAAAAATAAAGCGAGAATCCAGCGTAGATGTGAATTTAATGAACAGCCCCAGTGGAAGGACAGCAGTGATGGGGAGGTTGAAGCCATATTTACGTATTTCTACACCCAAAAAAGAAAAAAAAGAAGTTTGCATCTCTTTATTTGTTTTAAGTTCCTGACAAGGCAAAGCATTAAAGTTTTGTATATTTGAGCGTGGACATTTACCAGATTGCTGTCTTTCATGTTGCACCTGAACAGGTAAATAACATTCTGTCTGCAGACGTTTCTACTACAGTTCAGTACAAGTTTATGTAATCATCGTCCACAACATGCTGTCTCAGTACTCTTAAATTAGACTTGATCAGATCTGCACAACGTTCAGTAACTTTAATCCAAATAAAGCTAAATGCAGCGAGATCCTCCGTCCCTGCAGTCTTCCCGTTGGCGAACTTGTCCAGCTGAGCTGCTGCTCGGTCGTCCCTGATGACTCAGCAGCTCTGGTCTGATCATGAAGTCAGACGTAGACAGACGCAGTCCATCCCTAAGAACCTACTGGTGAGCTTTCTGGCTCTCCGTGCTTTGCATGCCTCACCATCACAGTCCATGGCGTTGATTATGTAGCTAAAGATGTTAGCATGATTATCCTCAATCACGTCTTTACCTTTATCCTCCCGACCCATAACAGAGGAGGGAAGGAGCATCGATGTTTCACCTCGTCTAATCACTGTTTTGTTGTCTGCTCCCATCTCGCCATCATGCTTTCAGTAAAGCACCTAGACACAACCTTTCAAAATACACTGCCCGGCAAAAAAAAAGAGGAAAAAAAAAAAAAAAACAATAAATATTTATTTGGGTGTTGAATTTTGATTGGTTGAGTGATTTATTTTTTTTTTTGAAGTTTCTGCATTTATAAAAGAATAATTTTTTTCTTGTTGCTTCATTATTTAATTATCAAGATATTGATGATGAATGTATAGACTGAAAGACCACAAAAAAAAACAAAAAAGGGGGAGGGGGTGTAGGGTGTGGGGGGGGGAAGATATATGAGAAAAAGATGTTGTATGTAGAATGTCTTCAACTATCCAAACCCAAGCCGGATAAATTTAGGAAGGGGAAATTTGGAATGAAGGTGGGACAAGAAAAAAAAAAAAACCAATAAAGGGATAATCTACTCATTCAAAATAATAAGGAATTAGCTTATCTCATTATCTGAGTTAGATCGTTTTCGGACCCGGAACCGGGGCATTGCAGGAACCCCAGACCAACACAATGCCCCCACAGGCTCATACAGAAGCAGTAGGCAAGATGCTGCATCACTTCATCTGCATTTCCTGTCCATATTACTTCTTTGGGGAGGAGGGGATGCCATTTTTCCACTATTTTTCAGAATGTGTGGGAGTGTTTGAACATTGTATTAATAGTTTTGCATCTCCTCATATGTTTACACCTTTTAACCCCAAAATTCTACCCTCTCAAAAAATAAAACATTTTCACAATACCCAGGAGTTTTTTTCCAAAGTATAAGAAAAGAGGAACAATTGATCAAATGGGGTGAAATAATTAGTATGAAGGAAGATGGATCAGTAATAATCAATAGGAGCTCTATAATTAATCAGATAAATAGATTTCTTTTGCGGGGTACAACATCGTAATGTAAATACCCCGGCTCGAAAGGTACTTCCACTAAAACCGGATGTTTCACCCATCATTTTTGGCCACGCCCACAACCCGGAAGTAGGGCCAGGAAAATTGTGGATAGCCTAAACAGTAAAAAAAAAAAAGTACTACATCTAACTGCCGCAAAGCCCGTCCCTGCGAGTTCACAACAATACGGAAGCCGCAATGTTCAACGCCTACTTTGCCGACAATGCAAGCATAGAAGAAGAAATTCCCTGTTTACATTGTGGTAAGAGTAAACGAGCTGCAGACAAACACAAGAAGGGTTGGATATTGATTTAAAACAAAGAAAGACAGAAAAATAGAACGCGCAATCTCGTCTGCCGCGGCTTCCGAAGTTTTGTAAACGCGCAGGGGCGCGCTTTATGGTAGCTACATGTTCTACTATTTAGGCTATAAAAATATACTACATGATGTGGTTTCCAGTAAATTCTGGTCGCTACCCACTCAGGACACTTGGATTACATTGGATGAGCAGTATGGAGGAATATTGAGAAGTTTTTGTGGACTTTTATGGACCTTTTTGGTTCAGTCACCAGTGAACTCCATTATATGTAAGTTGGGGGAAAACGAAAACCTGTCCAATCTGCGGCTGCATTTGAGATGTTAAATAAGTGCTCCAGAGTCTTGCTCAGCATGAGGGTGAGGAGAAGATGAAGACACATTATTCTGTGGGTGTACTATTCCTTTAATTTTGGCTTTCTGTCACAGACTCACACATTAAGTACCACTTAGGCTTGGTACTATAAATAATGTAATGAGTAAGATGTGATTAAAATTTTACTTAATCCTGAGTCAGAAGTTGAGAGAAACTGAACAAAAAGCATGTTACAGAATTACAGCAATTTGTTTAGTTTCTTTTTTTTTAACAAAATTAAAAAGAAAAAAAAATCTTTATCAATAATATTTTTACTTTAAGTAATTTCTTTGTTTTAAGGTTAAATATATATTTACAGTAAATCAAAATTTATGGTTTCAACGAAATCATAAATTTAGTTTGAAAAAAACTAATAAAGTTAGTTGTAAAAGATTACAGTAATTTCAAGCTGATTCAAAGTATCATTTTTTTCCAGTGTATGATACATGTATAAACTTCCAGAACGTTGAGGTGAGCAGAGCTGGCATGCACTGCAAAAACTCAAATCTCTTCATATATTTTTCTCATTTCTTGACAAAATATCTCATCACACTCAAAATAAGACAAAATTACCTAAAGAGAAACATTTACTGAGATATATGAACTGGTTTTAAGGCAATGCATCTTATTTCAACAAATCTCCCCTTGGCAGATCTTTTTTTGCTTATTATAAGCAAAAAAAAATCTTATTATAATAAAATCTTATTATAAGCTTATTAAAGCCTATCATAGGCAAAAAAAAATCTTGGTCACTCTTAAAATACGTTAAAAAAATGATTTTTTGGGATTGTAAAAGGCATCAAATTCTGCCAATGGGACAAGCAAATTTTTCTTGATAAGAAAAACAAGATCTTATAGCTTACCGAAATGTTTCTCTTTAAGGAATTTTGTCTTATTTTGAGTGTGATTAGATATTTTTACTAGTAATGAGAAAAATGTACTTGCTAAGATTTGAGTTTTTGCAGTGTGTTTAGATATTTTCTGCTTCAACAAAAGGCTCCTGTATTTAGATGGCATCTGCTCTTGTCAAGACTTGAAAGCAACTCCAAAAAATATTCTAATTTCAGAAAATGATCTGATACCCTTAAACCTCCAAAGGTTTGAAAAAGTATTCTCTTCTGCTAATTGAAAAGATTAGAGCTGCAGCTATTCAGTGCGCAGTGAGAAAGTGTGTTTTCACACTTCAGATTTTTCCACTCCCCTCAGCAAACACATGCAGGTGCCAGCAAGAATTATTGTTTACTCTACTGGCTTTAAGGCACCAGCCCCCGCCTCCCCGTCCTCCTTGGCTCTGAGCTATGCTTTTAACAAAACTGGCACAGGAATCACATCTGTGCCTGGCATATTAAATCTTTTCATGGTTAACAAGGATGTCAAAGAGAGACTTACACAGAAGCAAGTGCACAGAATATGACTGCAGGTGAGATTCCGTTTCCTTTCCTCTGCATGCATGCACATGCTCTCAGTGCGCTTGCTTCCACGTCTACCCAAGCATCAGGACAGTGTAGAAGATTCATGAGTGTCTTTGCGGTTCATTAAAGATGGAAATGCAGCAAAGCCTCTGCGAGCCTTTGATTGACAGATGCTCCTCTGAGGCATCTGTCTCCGGAGAGCCGCCGCTCAGTGGTCAGAAGAGCCCAGTAGCTCGGCTTGATTATGATAGATGAAGCCCGCGGGACGAGCCTAACTCACGGATCAAACATAAAGAAACGTGACAGTGAAAAATGGCTTGACTGAAAAGTTTGATTTGATCGAATGGTCTTGGATTCATCTTATCATGCCTCTCGTAGGAATAAAGGTTAGCTCCTGAAGGTTCCTTACAAAGCTTCCAGACTTCCCTGAACAAACAAAAATAAAAGAAATCTAACACGACAAAATGCTGTAATAAATTGCTAATTAAATTCTTTTTATGGCAACAACATACAGTTGTGTGAAAAAGTGTTTGCCTCCTTCCTGATTTCTTACTTTTTTGCATGTTTGTCACACTGAAATGTTTCAGATCATCAAACAAATTTAAATATTAGACAAAGATAGCACAAGTAAACACAAAATTATGGATTTTATTAGTAAGGGGAGAAAAAAATCAAAACCTCCATGTCCCTGTGTGAAAAAGTGATCTTCCCCTAAACCTAATAACTGGTTGTTCCACCTTAGCAGCAACAACTGCATCAAGCGTTTGTGATAACTGGCAGTGAGTCTTCTACAGCGCTGTGGAGGAATTTTGTTCCACTCATCTTTGCAGAATTGTTGTAATTCAGCCACATTGGAGGCTTTTCCAGCATGAACCGCCTTTTTAAGGTCATGCCACAGCATCTCAATGGGATTCAGGTGGGGGCTTTGACTAGACCACTCCAAAGTCTTCATGTTGTTGTTCTTAAGCCATTCAGAGGTGGACTTGCTGGTGTGTTCTGGATCATTGTTCTGCTGCAGAACCCAAGTGCGCTTCAGCTTGAGGTCACCAACAGATGGCCGGACGTTCTCCTTCAGGATTTTTTTGGTAGAAGCAGAATTCATGGTTCCATTTACCACAGCAAGTCTTCCAGGTCCTGAAGCAGCAAAACAGCCCCAGACCATCACACTACCACCACCATATTTTACTGTTGCTATGATGTTCCTTTTCTGAAATGCCGTGTTACTTTCACGCCAGATGTAATGGGACCTACACCTTCCAGAAATTCACTTTTGTCTCTTCAGTCCACAGAGTATTTTCCCAAAAGTCTTGGGGATCATCAAGATGCTTTCTGGCTAAACTGAGACGAGCCTTTATGTTCTTTTTGCTCAGCAGTGGTTTTGGTCTTGGAACTCTGCCATGCAGCCATTTTTGCCCCCCAGTCTCTTTCTGATGGTGGAGTCATGAACACTGACCTTCATTGAGGCAAGTGAGGCCTGCAGTTCTTGGATGTTGTTCTGGGGTCTTTTGTGACCTCTTGGATGAGTCGTTGCTGTGCTCTTGGGGTCATTTTGGTCGGCCGGCCCCTCCTGGGAAGGTTCACCACTGTTCCATGTTTTCACCATTTGTGGATAATGGTTCTCACTGTGGTTCTCTGGAGTCCCAAAGCTTTAGAAATGGCTTTGGAACCTTTTCCAGACTGATAGATCTCATTTACTTTTTCCTAATTTGTTCCTGAATTTCTTTGGATGGCAGCATGATGTCTAGCTTTTGAGGATCCTTTTGGTCTATTGTAAGTGTTGAGGACATTTTTTTTGTTTAATAAGATTAGAAAAAGGAAGCCAAAGAAAACTAATTATTGTGGAAAGTTTTCTGAGGCTCTCACTCTGCCACAACAAGCCAGCAGGAATATAAAGGGAGCATGGTCATCCACAGATGTAGATAACCTGCTGCCATTCGCTTTTTAGCTCACATTTTTAGAACTAAAGCATCTTCTCTTGCTCATTTTTACCACAAACAGTGAAATAGTTGTATCCGCTCCCTAGATATTTGTAGCACTGACACAACTGAAGCCAACTTGCTGGGTAGCAGTTAAGAAGCAGCAGCTCAGACGTGACTGTTTTCCTCCAGGCTACAGGAAGCAGCCATCTGCGAGGGTAGTTGATTCTGTTGAGGCATCACTGAGCAAATACATCTCAGTCTGCGCTGTTTTACTCAAGGATACAGTCCACGCTTCATGCAACCCCACAATATATATACTGTATACATATATATTTAATGTGGTGGAGAATGAGAGAGCTTTTATACCAGGGAAGGTCTGCTGTCATACGTCCCCAGCAGGTCCCTGACCTCATGGGGATGAGGCCTTTGCACCAGTCCCTCCTATCTCTGTACTATCTTAGTGCACACAAATGTCTCAAAGGAAGTGACAACAAAACAGTGTATAACTGAAAATACAAGTGAGATTTTTAACCAGGTCTTCTCTCTAACACCTGCCCTGTCAGGGGCTTGAGTCAATGAGCTGGTCACTAGCTTCAATGCTAACATGCTGAGTGTCATGGATTCTATTGCTCCTATGAAAGGAATAGTTCATCCTCAGAATGATGTAACTTTATGTTCCACTTCCCCTCATGGTGAGCAAGACTCTGGAGCACTTTTTTAATATGTCAAAAAAAAAAAAAAAAAAAAAAAAAAAAAAAAAAAAAAATGCAGCCAGCGATCAGGAAGGCTTCTCGTTCCCCCCCAATGGAGTTCGCCAGGGTCCGAGCCAAAAAGGTCCATAAAAGTCCACAAAAAATTGTCAATATTCCTCCATACTGCTCGTCCAATGTAATCCAAGTGCCCTGAGTGGGTAGTGTCCAGAATTTACTTGAAACTACGCCATTTAGTATATGTTTAGAGTCTAAACAAGACTACATCGAACCTTTTCCAAATTATTTTTAAATTTTTAAATTTTTTTTGAAAAAAGGGGGCTTTCACCCCTTTTTTTAAATCTAAAGAAAAAATTTAATAGAAATTTTAAATTAAAAAATAAAACCCCCTGCGCATGCCTAGCAAGCACGCTGATGCACGTTCACGAAACTATGGAAGCCACAGCAGACGAGATTGCGTGTTCTCTTTTTCTATCTTTCTTTCTTTTAGATCAATATCCAACCCCTCTTGTGTTTGTCCCGGTTTGTCTAGAGCTCTCGCGCTCTCGCCACAATTTAAACAGTGAATTTCTTCCTCTACGCTTGCATTATTGGCAGAGTAGGCTCTGAACGCCGAGGCTTCCGTAGTTTCGTGACCGCACATGTGCACGCTTCATTGATGTAAACAATACTCCCTTTTAGGCTCTAAAAATATAGTAAATGACGTTGTTTCGAGTAAATTCTGGATGCTACCCACTCAGGACACTTGGGTTACATGGGACGAGCAGTATGGAGGAATATTGACAAGTTTTTGTGGACTTTTATGGACCTTTTGGCTCGGACCCTGGTGAACTCCATTGGGGGGGAACGAGAAGTCGTCCTGATCTCCGGCTGCATTTGACATATTAAAAAAGTGCTCCAGAGTCTTGCTCACCATGAGGGTAAGTGGAAAATAAAGTTAAATCATTCTGAGGGTGAACTATTCCTTTAAGGTGAAGGTTATCTCTGGAAGGAAAAAAGTCTCCATGGAGAAATTCCACACTGGTGAAAACTGGAAAGAGAGAGTGTCGGAAAGCTGAGCGCAGATGGAGAAAAACAAAACTACAGGTTCATTATGACATCTATAAAGAGAAACTTCACTTTTATAATTTACAGCTGAGGAATGCAAGGAATTCGTATTTTTCTGACATCATCACTAAAAACGGTCATAATGCTCGGGCCTTATTTGCTACAGTCGACAGGCTAACAAACCCTCCTGTGTCAGCAGCACCTGAGCTTTATTCCACCAAAGCCTGCAATGACTTTGCCAAATTTTTCACAAACAGAATCCATATTATTAGACAAGCTGTTGGTTCAACAACAGCAGGTTCAGGTCTTGTATCGTGTCCACCAAGTCTAAACACCATGACACAGTTTTATCCCATTACTAGCAAAGAACTGGAGGACATCTTGCATCAACTGAACTCCTCCTCTTGCTGTTTGGACATCCTGCCCACTGTTTTTTTAAAAAAGGTCTCAAAGACCTTGGAGTCAGATCTGCTTCAGATTGTGAACTCCTCTCTAACATCAGGTGTTTTCCCAGAGACACTGAAAACAGCTGTGATCAAACCTCTGCTAAAAAAGGATAATGTAGACAAGACACAGATGAGCAGCTACAGGCCGATCTCCAATCTTCCATTTTTAAGTAAGATCATCGAAAAAGCAGTTTTTCACCAGCTAAATGACTTTTTAAGAGAAAACAGCTGTTATGATGTCTTCCAGTCAGGTTTCAGACAGCACCACAGCACCGAGACTGCTCTGACCAAAGTCATGAATGACATATGTCTGAATACTGACACTGGTAAAATGTCAGTGTTGGTTTTACTGGATCTCAGTGCTGCATTTGATACAGTTGACCACATTATATTACTCCAACGACTGGAGAAGTGGGTGGGTCTCTAAACTGGTTCAAAATGTACTTGGAGAACAAGAAGTACTTTGTGTCAGTAGGTAACTTTACATCTGAGCGGAGAAAAATGACCTGTGGAGTTCCCCAGGGCTCTATCCTGGGGCCTCTTCTGTTTAACATCTACATGCTCCCACTGGCCCAGGTTATAAAGAACAACAATATTAGTTACCATAGCTACGCAGATGACACACAGCTATATATTACAGTGTCACCAGGAGACCGGGGCCCTGTACAGGCTCTTGGTAAATGTATTGATGAGATTAATGACTGGATGTGCCTCAACTTTCTTCATCTGAACAAAAACTAAACTGAGGTGATTGTTTTTGGAGCCAAAGAGAAACGACATCAGGTCATCACAGAACTTCAGTCCATACACCTAAAAACCACCAATCAGGCCAGAAATCTGGGTGTAGTGATGGACTCAGACCTAAACTTTGAAAAACACATCAAAGCGATCACTAAATCAGCCTACTATCACCTGAAGAACATCTCAAGGATAAAAGATCTGATGTCTCAGGAAAATCTGGAAAAACTAGTCCATCATCATCTTCAGTCGGCTTGACTACTGTAACAGCGTCTTTACTGGTCTACCTAAAAAACCAGTTAAACAGCTGCAGCTCATTCAGAACTCTGCTGCCCGAGTTCTCACAAAGACCAGAAAATTGGACTGCATCAGTCCAGTTCTGAGGTCTTTACACTGGCTGCCGGTCCATCAGAGAATAGACTTTAAAGTTCTGCTGCTGGTCTATAAAGCTCTGAATGGTTAAGCCCAAAATACATCAGTGACCTCTTGAACCAGTATGAATCTACTAGACCCCTCAGGTCATCTGGATCTGGTCTTTTTTTTTTGTTATACTTGTATGATCCCCGAGGGGAATTTAGGGCTCTGCATTTTACCCATCTCTGTACTGTGAGTGTCAGAGAGCAGTGGGCTGCTACTTAAAGCGCCTGGGGAGCAGTTGGTGGGGGGTTAAGGACCTTGCTCAGGGGTCCACAGTGGTACACCCAGGAGTTGTGTCGGGGAATAGAACCCAGGTCCTCCGCGCCCAAGCCCACGACGCTACCACTGGGCTATCCACTTCCCCAACTTTATCAGTTCCAGAGTCAGAACCAGACCTGGAGAAGTTGCGTTCAGCTTCTATGCTCCACATGTCTGGAACAAACTCCCAGAAAGTCTCAGATCAGCTGAAACACAAAGTTTATTTAAATCCAGGTTGAAGACCCACCTGTTCTCAGCTGCATTTACGTAGATTTTATTCAAAAGTTAAAATCCGCACGTCTCTGTATTCTCTCTTTTTAATCTTAAATGTTTTTAATTTTGAATCATGCTTCTAATTCTTTATTCTTTCTTTCTTTCTTTATTTTACCCCCCCCCCCCCCCTTTTTTTTCTTATAATGTTTTATGTGAAGCACTTTGAATTGTTCTGTACATGAAATGTGCTATACAAATAAACTTGCCTTGCCAATGATATTTCAAGTATTCCTCCTGCATATTCCCATAACATACTGTATCATGGAATCTTAACATTTAGGACAAATATTGGGACAGAAGGCTGGCTTGAGTCGAAGTTTTACAACATCATCAAACATTGCTTGATTATCCCTGAAACAGATTTCTACAATAATCAACTATTAAATCACTAAAGTAAAATTTCCAATTTCTAGTAAACTTAAATCTCTATAATGTGGTGAGCAAATGGAGCCTATGTAAGCCTGCACGCCATGGGACAGGTTACACTTAGGTCTACACCAGTTTATTCATCTAGCATATAAAAGAGAGATTTGGGAAGGAAAGTGGGGGGAAAGTGAAGATAATCAATAGACCGAAAGGCTTTCTGTGCAATATTCTCAGTCTGAAAAGATATGACGTTTGTTTTGGTCTCCTGCTGGTTGAAGCCAGCATGTTGCTGTAAATGCATCTGCCTCCTATAGAGGAAACTGTGCAGCAATCCCAGAGCTGAAACACTTTCTGGCCTGTTTCTCTGAGTCTGTTCGGATTTTTTATTCTTTTTAGCCAATAGTAAATCATCATAACCAGCAGTATGAACAGTAACTCCAGCAAAAGGTCTTACTGTTGAATTGTCTTACTGCGTGAACATTTTCACTTGCAGAGCTCTGCATCTATTTCTGTACTAATCTTTAACATGTTAAAATAAGGTTCTCTGGCTTTTATCTAATTCAGTGGGAAATTTTGGATCACCAGCTAAAGCTGCAACACTGACAAAGACTCTACTAATGAAACTCTGTAGGTTAATCACAAAGTCACCATTGAGGTGTTTCTTCACATCGAACCCTTTGCACGAAATCTTAGATTAGAAAATGACAAACAGGATGTCTCTTCACTGATTTTTATTTTCCATTTTAAGCTAAAAGTTATTTTCAGAATATCACATGCAGTGAGCAGCCACTTCATTATGACCGCCGTGCTGCCATGTTGGACCCCGCTTGCCTTCAGAACTGCTAATTCTTTGTGACATATTCATCAAGGTGTTGGAAATATTCCTCAGAGATAATGCTTCATGTGGACAGGAGTGGCACCCGGTGTGGTTTTCTGCTGCTGTCGCCCATCTCTACAGCCATATGAAATCTGTTTTACTATTTTCTAAAATTCCATGTTTACTTTTCCATTTTTATTATTTCACACAAATTTAACCCCTGTACAGAGTATAAAACAATTAGAGGTTAAATATGGAACATTTTTTTAAAAGCTATATTTTTGAAAAAAATTCATACCTTCACGAGGCATTTGGAGGGGTGCAGAAGGAAAGTGCAACATTTTCTTAAAAAATTATATTTAGTCTGAAAACAATTATAAAATAAATTTTTCCTTTAATTGTTTACATCTACAAGATAGACTGGTACTGGGAAAAATGGTGGAGTCGGCAGGTCCAGCAGCTCCTTCAGAGCCTCAGGCCCTGTCCCAATAAGTGCACACATGGCAGAAGTGCACATTAAGGGTTGGAGTGTGCAGGTTAGTGAGGAAAAAGGGCAGAATTGGGACAGTGATGGTTCCTCCATCATCTTGTACCACAACGTCATGTTATGTCATTGTTTCCAAACTCAGCTTCATCTCTGTTCCTGCTGAAGAGACGTCATTTTCAGACCTAAAGAGAATAAAGTTCATTAAGTTACTAAGTTATTTCATCTGTTCTTGTACAATATATGTTATAAAATTCACACGTGTTTAATTCATAAATAAATGAATTACTGAACTAACTTCTGTAGGTGACTTTAATTTCACCAGGACAGGGTTAAATAACTGTTTCATTCTAAACTAAATGTATAAAAATGATTAAATTGTCTGCTCTGTGACTGTTATTGTTGCATAGAATGTCCATAAATGTCCACACGTCCATAAAAACATGAATGTCAGGTAAACAGGTTTCCCTTGTTAAAGACGTTGCTTCTCAGTAGGACTTACCTATGCAAATAAAGTTTAAATAAAAATTTAATATAGCTACTTTTATCAGTAAACTGATAATTTTCATTTTGCAAATGCTTTGAATTTTAATATTAAAGCATATTTGGAAGTAACAGGACAAACTCACCAACAGCAGTAAAAGATGAAATATTTTAATATTTACATCTTTTTGTCACCACAGGCAGGAGCTCATTCACCAAACATGGCCATGTTCCACCTTTATGGTTCAAAACGTCACACGCAGCAATGAACTGTGGGCAATATGCTCCGGCGGACTTCACCGAAGTGTGGATTGAGGGCGCACTGATTGGGCGAATTGATGTTGTCTATTGATGTTGATTGTATATGCACTATTACCAACTTTCCAGGGAGAGAAGTTGCTACTGGCTAGCCCAAATGTCTCTAAAAGTCAGTCCCTCCAGGATTTCGCGATGTTGCGATCGCAATTATTAATGCAAATTCAGCCAATCCCCGTGAATTCTGCTCGTCTTGCAATTTTACCCAATCACCGCAACTTTAATGCAACTTTGACCAATCACAACTCTCTTTCTCTTTATGATCAATGATGTCACCGCGGTCTTTTCCCACGCACCGGCTAGTCCGCCAGAAACCAAAGAAGAAGACGTTCTTCTTCTTTTACTGTTTACTGTAGCTTGCCATGGTAGCTTGCTAGCATGTCGACGAGTCAGAATGTTTCACATTTACCGACAAAAATCTCCGCCAAAGACCGTGCTCGACAGTTTCCCCGTGATCTACATGAAAGCGGTGGTAAACTATGCTGCTCCTCATGCAATATTGTGGTGGAACACAAACGGATGTCATCAACATTTTCCACCGCAAAACACCAACGGAGAGTCTTAAGGCCTTTACACACCTACTCCGAATATTTCGTCCGAAAGATTCGCACGGCAAAAGCTTTAATCAAATTAATATCAAGTCAACGGGAGCGTTCACATCAGTGACAAAATTTCGTCTTGCGATTTTGCGACGTTTATTTTTTCGAACTGGGGTCGATTTTCTTAATATTCACATCCGACAGATACACAATCCACCAATCAGAGAAGGCGCTCTGACCGTCACAGAGCTGGTTGCGAGCAAAAAAGAGAAAGGAAAAAGAGAGAGGTGTCGCTTGGTCACTGTTACTGCATCATTATGGCTCAGGTGTTATCACCTTCGTGTTGCTCACTATTGTTTGGCAAACGGGGGGGTGTCACAGCTGAAGTAGCAGTGTTTTTCCTACATTTTGTAGCCATTCGAGGTTATTAGCTACAGGTGTCGTATTTAAAATCCCCATTTGGCATCTCCACGGTGAGATCAGCTGTTTCCAGCATCCAGTTGTTTCCCTGCAGCCGTCTCTCCCTCCGTCACTGCTGCATGTGGTCACGTTCCTCTGGAATAACGGATGCGAGTTTGTTCTATAGCATCATCGTAATTTCGCGTCGGAGCAGGTGTGTATAGACAAATGCGTCGATATTTCTCCTCCTAATTATTCGCAATTTCGTGCCGTTTATTCGCAGTGTGAAAAGGCCTTAAGAAGTGTCTGAAGAAGTGTTTTTCCCCAGACATACAATAAAAATGATGAAATATCAGAATTTCTATTTTCTTATTATTGCAAACAGTTTTCAAGTGCTTTTTTTTTTTTTTAAGGGAGTGGAGAAAAACACTAAAAACCACTGCAACTTTTGTTGCAACTTTTTACAAAACCTGCCGCAACATCTGGCATTTTAGGCCGCAACAATCAGAAAAAAGTGCCGCAAAATCCTGGAGGGACTGAAAAGTCACTAAATGACATCATTGTGACAGCCAATCAATTTCACACATGCGCAACCATATTCTGACTTTCAGTAATTATTGTTTAATATGCTACATTGGCAATTTACAGGGGTACTGAAGGGGTGACAAACACATTTGAGTCATGGTGCAAAGACGACCCAGATGTGCCACAAGGCATCATGGGAAATAAGCGGCAACTGTAACATTAGACCATAATAAATGATTTATGATAGCATATTTGTCATGAATGCATGTTACGGCAAAAGGGAAATAAAATAATGCCATAGGAAAGCCAAAATGCACTTCATCAAGCTTAGAGCAGGAAAAAGGAAAGTTTCTTTCACGCCTGCGCAATTCATTTGCTGTCTGGAAGAGGTGGCGTGAACATTTCACAGTAGCTGGGAAGGGCTGCTGCACCAGGACAGCGTGAACTGTGAGAGTGTGCTGGTAAACAGGAAGGGAGGGGCGACGGCGGGCAGCACCCGATGAAGCGGCGGAGAGCGATACAAACTTTGTGTTTCCATGAACACCAGAAAAAGTCGCTAGATTTGTCGCTAGGTCCTTTTTTTTAAACAAGTTGCAAGAGGGGTCTGGAAAGTCGGTCAATATAACGACAAAGTCACGAAGTTGGCAACAATGTTTATATGTTATTTCCTTATGTGACCGGGTAAACTATTATTAGTACTACTTCTACTGCAACTACTACAGAAAAATCCTTTCTTCCTCATCCTGATGCGACCTGCTGAAGTTTGAACTTCAGCAGGTCGCCTCTACCACGTCAACATGAGTCTTTGTGATGAGTTGGTGCCCTGTGATTGGCTGGTTAGGCAGTTGTGTTTTTAGAAGAATATTCCACCCACAGAATGATGTAACTTTATCTTCCACTTCCCCTCATGGTGCGCAAGACTGTGGAGCACTTTTTTAATATCTCAAATGCAGCCGGCGATCAGGAAGGATTCTCGTTTCCCCCAACTTTCACATAATGGAGTTCACCGGGTCCTGAGACAAAAAGGTCCATAATGCATATGCGCGTTCACGAAACTACAGAAGCCTCGGTGTTCAGAGCCTACTCTGCTGATGATGCAAGCGTAGAAGAAAATATTCGCCGTTTACATTGTGCTACCAGCGACGGACCTGCAGATAAACCGGGACAAACACAAGAGGGTTTGGATGTTGATTTAAAACAAAGAAAGAAAAGGAGAACGCGCGATCTCGTCTGCCGCGGCTTCCGTAGTTTAGTGAACGTGCATATGCGAGCTTCATGAAAGTAAGAGTGTACTACTGTGTAGGCTCTAAAAATATACTAAATTATGTTGTTTCAAGTAAATTCTGGATGCTGCCCACTCAGGACACTTGGATTACATTGGACGAGCAGTATGGAGGAATATTGACAAGTTTTTGTGGACTTTTATGGACCTTTTTGGCTCGGACCCCGGCGAATTCCATTATATGAAAGTTGGGGGGAAACGAGAAGCCTTCCAGATCGCCGGCTGCATTTGAGATATTAAATAAGTGCTTCAGAGTCTTTCTCACCATGAGGGGAAGTGGAAAATAAAGTTACATCATTCTGTGGGTGTAATATTCCTTTAAGAAATTGAACAAGTGGACCTGATAAAGAGGTTATTGGAAAAGTCTTGAAGTGTTTGACTAAAACGGGCGTGGCAGTTGAACACAAAAATAATGAATATGCAGCCCTTCACTACAGTACAAGAACACTCAAGTTGCAAAGGGATCTGTCTACATTATACCCTGACTGTCCATTTCCTCACACTTGCTTATGTAGCGGTTTTATCCTGACAGCACAGACCTCTCAAGTGCTCTAAAGCTGTGTTCAGGTTATATACAGTAGTGTAGACTACGCACTGGAAATATCTTTCTATATCACCACTTAGACATCCCCTTTTCTTCAATGACATTTTCCCCAAGTACCAGAGCTGACATCATACGGATGAATTCACTGATAGGACATGTTTTACATGCTCCTTTATTCATCCGTCTGCCTTCATTCTATTCATAGACACATTCACCTTGTGAATGGCACATTTACATGAGTTTAAGTAAAGTCTGAAGGCGCAGTGGAAAGGTAAGAAAAAGGGACTTGTCTCCTCTCCTCCCGGCTATCGTCCTGACATAGCCCCGCTGATGGCCTGCTTTAAACAATAATGGCTGATCAGCAAGTTTCTAGCCACGAGGTTGCCATGACACTTGTCTCTGGGCTAAAAAATTGATTATTCGACCTGAAACAGTTCAATTTAATTAATTCAATATCAGTTCATAAAACTAAAACATTCATTTTTGTAGGTTTCCTCCTGACAACAGTGACCCATGACTTGTCAATACTTGGCGGGATCTCAGTCTACACTACAGTGCTCGCAGGTGAAACGGGGTGGCGTAAAGCATTGTGGGGGAAAAAAGGCATGAAACCTGTGCTCTACAACTTCTGTGAGAACAAGAACAATCCTTCTGGGGGACTCCAGGGTCTGTTGTGAGGGTCTGCTGGGAATGTCTGGTAGAGTCCCTGGTCGGTAAGAGCTTTAACTCCCACCTGCAGGAGTGCTTCAACCATGTCCTGAGGGAGGCGTTGAGTCGGAATGAGCTGTGTTCCCCGCATCTACCGCTGAAGCTGCTAGTCAGAGCTGTGGCCTTAAAGTTGTTGGTGCCTGTCATGGTGGTAATCCCTGAACTAGCTGGTGGACACTAGCGGTAAGGGATACCATCAAGCTGAAGAAGGAGTCCTACCAGGCTTCCCTGGCCTGTGGGACTCCTGAGGCAGCTGACGGGTACCATCGGGCTAAGCGGAGCGCGACGCTGGCGATCGCTGGGGCAAAAACTCATACATGGGAGGAGCTCAGTGAGACAATGGAGAGTGATTTCCAGATGGCTTTAAGGAGGTTCTGGTCACCATCAGCTGGATCTGGAGGGGAAAGCAGTGCACCGTGTCCGGTGTGGATGGTGGGCTGCTGACCTTGACTCTGGACCTTGTGGGTCGGTGGAAGGAACACTTTGGAGACCTCCTCAATCCCACCAACACGTCTTATGATGAGGAAGCAGAGTTTGGGGACTCAGGGATTCGCCCAAAGTTTCTTAAAGGTTTCATAACCTGCTATTTTACATACACAGTCCTCCTTAAATTATCTTTAAATGAGTTTTTAATCATAGTTGGGTGGGAGGAAAATTTAATAAGCTAAGTTTGACAAGGTGCAAGGGGGGTGCCTGCTGCCTTGCCATGCTGCGCCCGAATTGAAAATCCTAGCTCTTCCAATAGGAGAAGCCAGTTCAGAAAAAAAGTGGTCACGCGGATGCAGATACGGATGAACAGACTGAATAGTGCCACACAGTGCAACAATGGAGGAAAAACTGATCCACCTGATTTCTCAGCGTCCCGAACTCTGGGACACCCGTATGCGGGTGCACAGAGATCTCGCCAGGAAGGGGCAGGCATGGCGAGAGATCAGCAATTTGCTGAGTTTGCCAGGGGTGAAAAGTACAGTATTGTTGGCTAGCATAGGCACACATGCTATTTTTAATCAATGGAAATAGCTAGTTTACCTTCACATTCTACATTTATTCTACATTGTCCGACACAGAGGAGAAGTTTATACAACATTTAACTATTTACAGTTGAAGACCTTAAAAAAATGGAAAAACCTCAGGGGTTGCTACATCAAGGAGAGAAGGGCTGTAAGAGAAAAAAGGAGTGGCTCAGCAGCAGAAGAGGAGGCGACATGGAGATTTTTTGCCATCATGACTTTCCTTGAGCCAAGTGTAATGGAGAGGGAAACCTCATCCAACATCCCAACCCCAAGCTCATGCAACCATTCTCCAACTTTGTGCCCCTCGAGCTCAGGCCCAGCCACCCCTTTGGATCCTGATGAGGAGGGCACCTACATCCTAAACCTTGAAGTGGTTCCCCCAGAGGAGTATGAGCAGCCAGGGGGTGCATCAACCTCCCAGTCACAGACAGGGATCAGCCAGCCACGCTCCTTCTACCCCCCCCCCCAAGGTCCACCCAGAGGGGCCAAGAAAAAAAAAAGAGAGAGAGCGATGACTTTGAGAGGGAGGTGATGAGGGTCCTCCACAAGCAGCCAGATGCTGCTGAGCTTGGCCCCTCCCCTCTGCAGCCTGTCGGAGGTAAAAAGAAGTCTTCCTAAAATTGAGATACTGCAGCTCACCAAACTGAGTTTCCATAGTTTTTTTTTTTTTAAAAGGAGTCATCACCCGGAAATCCCACTTTTTCACATTAAACGTGTACTGGAACAGGACGTCAGTAAAACCGTGCCAGAAACTCCGGAGAGTGAAAGGGGCTTTGTCTTTGAGTGCGGGCGCTCTCTCTCTCACCAGAATCGGCCACAAGAGTGCGCTCTCCACAGTACGCAGTTTGAATTTCTTTCTCCAGATGACGTGAACGAGAGAGGCTGCTAGCTGCTAAGCTAGCCTCTTTAACACCACCTGAAAGCTGCTGATTACCTGCTACGGAGTAGCGTTATGACCAGCTTTGGCAGAAAGGACGATGACAACAAGGATGTGGCGGGGGGGGGGTTGCTGTGCTGACTTGCCTCGGCATAAATTCATCAGTTGTCAGTGCTTTAACAGGACAGACAGCACTACCAGGGACCAGTGGATTATATTTATCAGTGAGGATGTGCAGTCGGTAAGTGTTGCTGCTGTGTAACTTATTATCTTTTGTGTCAGAGACCAGTAAACGGTGGTTGACGAGCGGACAAGCTGCTAATGTAGCTACAGAAGCTAACAGTGTTTGGTTAACTTCACGTCAGACGTCCGCTCCTTATATTCATCAGTCCAGCCCTTTTACTCCGCGGATCCTCTCTATCTACCGCACCGTTACGTTTTTATCACGTTTTTCTCTGTTGGGACATCATTTCCTTCACCTGCTCTGTCCTGATAAAACTTTGTTTTGGCTTTGACGTTTGCTTCGTGAACGCGCTTACAGACAGCTCTAACTCTCGTACGTATTCACGCGACAAACAAACATTGGGGATAAAAAGAGGTTAAAATGAGCTCATCAAACTTTCATCCCACTCAACTAAAATTAAAAATTTATTTGAGGATAATTTAAGGATTGTGTATGTAAAACACTAGATTATGGCACCTTTAATCAGTACATTTGCATGCACCTACACACACATATGCACATACAGTAATTAGATTTTTTTTTCAATACACTGCTGTTGTTATTGTTGGCTTTATTTATAATATTGTTCATAGTAAATATTTTGTTCTACCTTTAATACAGTAACGACATACACAGTACACACACTGTTCTATGAAAAATCATGTTTATTTTTCTACAAAGTGAGATTTATTAATTGTATGTGCAGATATGACTATATATAAAATGAGTATATTTTCTACATTGACAAAGATCAGGAAAAGCTCTTTAGGAGTAAATAATTGTCTCTTAAAAGATTTGCTTGGGGATCATAAGAAGGCATTAAATGTTGCTCTGCCAGGAAACTTCTCCAGCAGCAGAGAGGAAGTAGGTGGCAAACTTCTCCCGCACAGTGAGGGATTCTTGGGAGGCACGATTTGACCCAACTCTTCGCAGCTCTTGCAGTGCAGGGTGGGGCTGAGCTTCCTCCTGTGTTGCAGTGTTGTCAAACCTCAGGAAATTGTGACAGTGGCCACAGTGGCCTTAACAACCCAGTCAACAGTTTCTGGCTTCACCCCAATGACCCGGTAATAGATCCTCCACAGCGCAGCAAGGAGCCCGAAGGTGTTCTCCACCACTCTGCAGGTTCTTGAGAGGCGGTAATTAAACCCTATCAGACCTAGAGATATTTCTCCCAGGGAACGGTCGTAGCAGATTCCTCCTTGTAAAAGAAAAACAACAGCAACCATTTGCAAAAATACACAAATTAACAAAGACAAATATGATAAATTAGCATGTCTTGCTTGAATTAAAAAGGTTAACATACTGCTGACATTAAACTACAACATGCAATACAGTTAACATAATAACTTTAAAGATGGTGACTGTTGTGAAAACGGTAACTTATGATATAACTGTGCGGAATATTTAGATAAATTATACGATGCAGTAATAAACAAACCATTTGAATATATTTACTAACTTGAGAGGGAAAGCCTCATCTGCCACAAAAGTGTGAGGCATGTGGCCTAGGTGTTCAGCTCCAGGTAAAGGTGTATCCTCTGGCAGATCCAGAGTCCCCTCCTGCAGAGCATGACCAAAAGCAGATGAAGCAAAGATGCCCCCATCGCTACTGCAGGCAAAAGCCCCCACATCCACCACTCTGAAGCGGTACCTCGCATCAACAACAGCAAGGAGGGCACTGGAGTGTGTGCCCTTGTAATTAAAGAACTGCGATCCTGAGTTTGCTGTATACTGTATCCTTGCCATCCAAGGCCTCCAAGCAGTTCAATCCTGGGCTATTTCCCTCCAAGCAGCAGCATTTCTGGTAGGGAGGAACTCTTCCACAAGGCACTGTCAAATTTTCTGGCAGACCTCCGGGATGATTGCTGCCACTGTTGAGAGCCCCATTCAATAACTGAAGGCAATAGTGGTGAAGGAGTCTCCAGTTGCCAGGAATCTAAAAACAATTGTCATGCTAGTAAGGTTAATGTGATTGACACAAGTGTGTGTCCATACAGTACACAACCAAACACGTGTCCATCTTGACAGATTTATGTAGGCTATTCATTCATTCATTCACATACCATTTAGGCTACTGTAGAAAAATACACACAAACATCCTTACAGACCTGCGTGCATGTCTACCAACATTCATATCCTCGTGCATTCAATATAAAATCATTCCTAATAAACTCTTGGTGCTCAGAGGTGATGCAAACAAACAAAAAACTTGATTGGTTGAACTTTAACGTGACTGCAGTGCGACAGCACATGAACTGTCCATCCAGTCATTACTGAACCCTGAAAAACTTTTTATTCAACCTTAAAAGAAGTTGTTTTTTAAAATGGTGAGAACTCAGTCTCACTCTTCTTGGACTGAAGACCAGACCAGCGATGCTGAACAGTCGTCCACCTGCTGCTGAGGCAGATAAAGGTGCGTTTAGCTTCAGAGACGGCTGCACACGGCTGCTACTAGTCCCACTACAACAAAACAAAGATTGTCTGTTGGCCATTACGTTACTTATTTTGTCACGAGTAAATAAAATGCTCAGGTAAATGTAATGGAGTAAAAGTATTGATTTTTTCCGGAAAATGTAGTGAAGTAAAAGTAAAAGTCATCAGAAATAGAAGTAGTAAAGTACAAATATAAAAAAATACTACTTAAGTAAAGTGAAGTATTTTTACTTCGTTACTGTACAACACTGCTCTTCAGGATGGTCATCAGTGAAAGTGTTGCAGACATTGTCATGAGAAACATTTACATCTTCTTTCGTGCTCAGTGCACAGTGCGCAATTTAGTTTTGGTCATGGGTATGAATACTTTTGCAAGCCACTGTACATAGGCAATACATACAGTATAGGCTGATAGAATGAATGTGAAAAATCACCTCACCTCAAACAAATGGCCAGCTGTTCAGTTGGGGAGATGGGCTGCCTGTAGTTCGTCTACATTCCCACCAGACTTGGACCAACTCGGGACAACAGGTTCTCAAATTGCTCCTTGGTCAGCCTGAAGTAAACTTGGAAGTGGTCTGTGTGAGAATGCAGCCCCTGGACGAGCCTGTACTCCCTCAAGTCCTGCCTTGCCATCCGGATCAGGTGGACCCACATCCTTCTCTTCCCCCGCTGCTGCTCTGCTCGTCTCTTCTTCCTCTTCAGGAGGTTAAGGGCTAAACACTTTTGCTGCGTTGTTGAAAACATCTATCCTACTCATCGGACGGATCCAAGCTTGTCACCTAGCGCCTAGCACCTGCTTTCTGCGCCCACTCACTGCGGAAGATCCAGTGGCTGCCGCGGTACCACACGGTGGCCACTGCCCAAACCGCATCGGTGTGTAGGGGCCTTCACACTCCGGAGTTTACTGAACGTTTTAACCGAGGTCCTATTCCAATACTCATGCGTTAACATGAAAAAGTGGGATTTCGGGTGACGACAGCTTTAAGGCTCTGGATGCTGTAGGGCTGTCTTGGCTGACATGCCTCTGCAGCACTGCGTGGACATCGGGGGCAGTGCTCTGGATTGGCAGACTGGGGTGGTGGTCCCCCTCTTCAAAATGGGTACCAAAGGGTGTGCTCCAACTACAAGGGGATCACACTCCTTAGCCTACCCAGTAAAGTCTATTCAGGGGTCCTGGAAAGGAGGGTTCACTAGATAGTCAAATCTTGGATTGAGGAGGAGCAGTGTGGTTTTTGTCCTAGTCGCGGAACAGTGGACCAGCTCTACACCCTCTTTGGTGTCCTGGAGTGGGCTTGGGAGTTCACCCAACCAGTCTACATGTGTTTTGTGGACTTGGAAAAGGTGTTAGACCGGGTTGCTCTGGGAGTATGGAGTTGTGGACCCCCATGTTTGAGCTGACCAGTCCCTGTGGCCACGACAAAGCTCGGGCATCTCAATCAATCAATCAGTCAAACTTTAATTATAAAGCACTTTTCATACAAATAAAGTGCAACACAAAGTGCTTAACAAAAATAAAAACAATAAAAAAACATGAATCCCCCGTCCCTCCCATCCCCTCCAAAAAAGACCCACATACACATACATGAGCACACACGCATGCACACACCCATGTGCTAACACACGCACACAGAGCACCCAGCAATTAAGTCTAATACGGTAACAGGTACGGTAACATGGCAAAGCACTGAGGATACAGGTGAGGAAAAAACACCTATAGGGGGCCATCCACGCTGAGGCACCACAGTCCAAAGCCACGGGGAGCGCTGCCAGAGAGACCACCCCGAACCAAACAGACCAGGGCGAGCCCCACACATGGTGTGGAGTCCTCCAGTCCTCCCAGTCCTCCAGGCCCAGGGGATCCCGAAGACAGCACCCCCGCAGGCAGACCAGACACAACTCCCAACGTGGAGGCCCCCATGAGGAAACACTGCAACTATAGGCTAAAGGATTAGAAGACAGTTACAAATAACTAAAAATATAAAACTTGGTATTTAACAGACATAAGAATTCAATAAAATGTAGAAAGACATACTGTAATCAATAAAATGATATACTTGAAAGTAGAATAAATAAAAATTCTTAAATTGCAATAGAGTATAAAAATATTGAAACAAAAGGAATAAAAGAGTAATGAAATCAGTTAAAAGCTAAATTGAAAAGGTGAGTCTTGAGTCTCCTTTTAAAAATATCAACAGTCTCTGTGGCCCTGATGTCCTCCGGCAGGCTGTTCCATAATCGGGGGCCATAATGGCTGAATGCAGCCTCCACATGGGTTTTAGATCTCAGTCTTGGAATGACTAACAGGCCGCTGCCAGAGGACCCCAGGGTCCGTGAGGGTTGATAAGATAAAAGCAGATCAGATAAATCAGATGGTCCAAAACTGTTAAGACATTTAAGCACTAATAAGAGAACCTTGAAATTGATCCAGAAGCACACAGGGACCGAATACAATGATTTTAAAACTGGTGTCATGTGTTCCCGCCCTCTGGTCCTCGTCAGAACTTGTGCCGCTGAGTTCTGGAGTAATTGTAAACTGAAGATACACTCTTTGGGAAGACCAGAGAGCAGGGCATTAGACGACAGGAGATAAAAGCATGCATCAGCACCTCTGTGTTGGCTCGAGAGAAGAACGGGCAGATTCTGGCGATGTTCTTAAGGTGATAAAAACCTACTCTTGTAACATTTTTTATGTGTGGAATAAGCTCAGAATCTAGAATGACACCCAGGTTCTTAAAGGAATAGTTCACCCACAAAATGATTTAACTTTATTTTCCACATACCCTCATGGTTAGCAAGACTCTGGAGCACTTTACTCGAAACGACGTCATTTAGTATATTTTTACAGCCTAAACAGTACTACATCGCATCTATAGCAAGCACGCCGATGCACGTTCACAAAACTATGGAAGCAGCGGCAGACGAGATCGCGCATTCTCTTTTTCTTTGTTTTAAATCAATATCCAACCCCTCTTGGACCCTCTTGTGTTTGTCCCGGTTTGTCTGCAGCTCTTAGCACAATGTAAACAGTGAATTTCTTCTTCTGTGCTTGCATTATATGCAGAGTACGGTCTGAACGCCGAGGCTTCCATAGTTTCATGAACGCGCATATGCGTGCTTCGTGAAAGTAAGATGTACTACTGTTTAGGCTCTAAAAATATACTAAATGATTTCGTTTGGAGTAAATTATGGATGCTACCCACTCAGGACACTTGGATTACATAAGACGAGCAGTATGGAGGAATATTGACAAGTTTTTGTGGACTATTATGGACCTTTTGGTTCGGACCCCGGCGAACTCCATTATATAAAGTTAAATTATTTTGTGGGTGTACTATTCCTTTAATAGTCTGAGATGGTTTAAAATCTTGTAATCTTGGGAAAAGTTTTTCTCTTTTGTCCTTATGACCGATAACCAAGATCTGTTTTGTCCTGGCTTTAGAGCTGTAGGAAATTCTCTGCCATCCATGACTTAATATCTAAAATACAGCTTTAAAAGGGCCACTGGCCTTAGTGTCATCAGGAGACACAGCATTGTACAGCTCCGTATAATTGGCGTAGCTGTGGAAGCTGATACCGTGTCTCCTGATGACGTCCCCAAGTGGAAGTATGTATAGATTAAAAAGAACTGGACCGAAAATTGACCTTTGTGGAACCCCACACTTAATTTCATGCTTTCTGGAGGAACATGCATTCATACTTGCATAGAAATGTTGATCTGTGAGATAAGAGCTGAACTATTTTAAAACAGTACCAGAGAGGCCGACCATGATTTCACGTCTGTTTAGTAAGATGTGATGGTCTACTGCATCGAAGGCGGCACTAAGATCCAGTAAAACCAAGACTGTAAATTGATGCATGTCTGCGTTGCACTTGAGGTCATAAAATCTTTTAAAAGGCTGTCTCAGTACTGTGTCTGTCCTGAAACCAGGTTGATTTTTTTTTAAAAATATTTTTTTTTTTTAAAGAAAAATGTTAATTTATTTAAAAATAGTTTTTCTAAAACCTTACTTAAGAATGGTAAGTTGGATACTGGTCGGTAATTACTAAGAACATTAGGGTCTAAATGACTCTTCTTCAGAAGGGGCTTCGCAACCGCCGTTTGAAAAGGCAGTGGAGAAGACACCCGTCTGGAGAGAGCAGTTTATAATATTTAAAATCTGTTCCTCAAAGAAATCATAAAATGTTTTTAAAGTGATGTGGAGATTGGATCTTAAAAGGCAGATTGTTGGGTTTACTGGGAGAAAACTCGACCAAGTGTCCCGTGCATTAACC